>CM033620.1:6193539-6536039 GCA_019453435.1 Rhinogobius similis | reverse complement strand
GTTACTCCTGCTGTTAGTCCAGTTACTCCTGTTACTCCTGCTGTTACTCCTGCTGTTACTCCTGTTACTCCTGCTGTTACTCCTGTTACTCCTGCTGTTACTCCTGCTACTGTTACTCCTGCTACTGTTACTCCTGCTACTGTTACTCCTGTTACTCCTGCTGTTACTCCTGTTACTCCTGCTGTTACTCCTGTTACTCCTGCTGTTACTCCTGTTACTGTTACTCCTGCTACTGTTACTCCTGTTACTCCTGCTGTTACTCCTGTTACTCCTGCTGTTACTCCTGTTACTGTTACTCCTGCTACTATTACTCCTGTTACTCCTGCTACTGTTACTCCTGTTACTCCTGCTGTTACTCCTGCTGTTACTCCTGTTACTGTTACTCCTGTTACTGTTACTCCTGTTACTCCTGTTACTATTACTCCTGTTACTCCTGTTACTATTACTCCTGTTACTCCTGCTGTTACTCCTACTGTTACTCCTGCTGTTACTCCTGCTGTTACTCCTGCTACTCCTGTTACTCCTGCTGTTACTCCTGTTACTCCTGTTACTCCTGCTGTTACTCCTGTTACTCCTGCTGTTACTCCTGCTGTTACTCCTGCTGTTACTCCTGCTACTGTTACTCCTGCTACTGTTACTCCTGTTACTCCTGCTGTTACTCCTGTTACTCCTGCTGTTACTCCTGTTACTGTTACTCCTGTTACTGTTACTCCTGCTACTGTTACTCCTGCTACTGTTACTCCTGCTGCTGTTACTCCTGTTACTCCTGCTGTTACTCCTGTTACTCCTGTTGTTACTCCTGTTACTGTTACTCCTGTTACTGTCACTCCTGTTACTATTACTCCTGTTACTCCTGTTACTATTACTCTTGTTACTCCTGTTACTGTTACTCCTGTTACTCCTGTTGTTACTCCTGTTACTCCTGTTACTGTTACTCCTGTTACTGTTACTCCTGTTACTCCTGCTGTTACTCCTGCTGTTACTCCTGTTACTCCTGCTGTTACTCCTGTTACTCCTGTTACTCCTGCTGTTACTCCTGTTACTCCTGCTGTTACTCCTGTTACTCCTGTTACTCCTGCTGTTACTCCTGTTACTCCTGCTGTTACTCCTGTTACTCCTGCTGTTACTCCTGTTACTCCTGTTACTGTAACTGTCCCTAAAGTCCCTGTCTGTCCCAGTGAACGACGCTGGAGAGACGCCTCTGGACTTGGCTCGGCGCCTCAGACACACTCAGTGTGAAGAACTGGTAACTGTTTAGTCTAACACTTTAGTCAGACGTAAAGTGCTTATATGCTTTAATAGTACTTTGGCAGTACTTTAATACTACTTTGGCAGTACTTTAAAAGTACTTTGGCAGTACTTTGGCAGTACTTTAAAAGTACTTTAAAAGTACTTTGGCAGTACTTTAAAAGTACTTTGGCAGTACTTTAAAAGTACTTTGGCAGTACTTTAAAAGTACTTTGGCAGTACTTTAATACTACTTTGGCAGTACTTTAATACTACTTTGGCAGTACTTTAATAGTACTTTGGCAGTACAGTGACTGTATTTCCTGTGCTGCAGCTGACGCAGGCGCAGAGTGGGAGGTTTAACGTTCACGTTCATGTGGAGTACGAGTGGAGGCTGCAGAACGAAGACCTGGACGAGAGCGAGGACGAGATGGAGGACAAGGTCAGAGGTCGCCGAGGTCGCAGAGCAAATTCTGTAAAGTATTCAAATTGGGGAACGACATCATTAGTAGATGCCGTGTTCGATGCTTATGCCGTCGATCACTTCACAACTCGACCTTTTTAGAACTCTGGAGCCGGTCCTCTCTATCAGACTGTTAGCCGCACTTCCACAAGCTAAACATATTTGTCGGGAAATGAGCGTAAGCTAGCTGTTACAGTTAACGTGTTCAGAGGCAGAAATGCCCAGAACGAGTTTGTGATGATTTAAGGACTTAAAACGGCAGAAGATTCTCAGATCAATGACGTCTAAAATCAGAAAAACGTCGCACATGGAGGGAGTTCAGCGGGAAGGAAGGAATGGTTTAACCTGGATTCATAAAACTAGTGTGAATGAAGCTAAATGCTACTCCAGGTGTGTTTTTGATGAGGAGCATTGTTAGAACAGGGTTAAAGGGAAAATATTCTGCATTTTTCATATTATTATTAGCCTTTAAACATGCTCGAGTGCCTTAAATTTGCATCTCATGTTTTGAAAAAAAAAAGGTTATGTTCTTACTAACGGGAATGGCTGGACAGCTTTAGCCCAGCAGCAGCAGCAGCCCGTGTGTTTAGACGACAGAAACGCTCAGAAGAGTGAATTAAGGACTTAAAGGTGGAATGGAGGATTTCTCGCCGATTTGAAAATCTGCGACTGTTAGTCCTTTTTTTGAAAAAGCGCATGCGCAGGTTCCCCCTCCCTCCCGCCCCGTTTCTCCTGACTGAACGCCTAGCAAACCTCGTGAACGAGCACCAGCAGCACTGCCCATGCGCATTTGTTTACAAGACGATTGGTGTCGCTTTCTCACGACAACCTCCGCGAAGAAGATTTAATAATACACTCCACATACAATAAGCTAAAAATAGAGTCAGATAAACAGTTACCTGTCCAGCAGAAACTTTGCAACGGAGGCATCAGTTGCAAGCCTGTCTTGCACTTTCAATGCTCGCCAGCGCGTAAACCATTCCCCCAGAATAACACGCGTTTTGTTTCTTTCCTCTGCAGACTTTCGTCTCTTCTGTGAAAGTTCGAAAACAGTCTTTCTCTTTCGTCCCTCAGTCATTTCGGTACTTCGCGGATGAAAGATTAGACCTACAATGACGGAACTCGCCGCTAACCTGCTACATAAACACACTAGCATATCAACCATTTATACTTGCATGCGCGACCAGGAAGCGGCGTTCTCTGGACGAGCCTGCGGGTGTGCACTAGCACGCAGAGAATGATTGACACCTGAGCGGACCAGTTATTTGTGCTACCCACGAGGAAATGAGATCCTGATTTGTTGCCCGAAATCCTCCATTCCACCTTTAAAACAGCAGAAGATTCTCAGATAAGTGACGTCTGAAAATACGTCTGGGGGAGATGGAGTGCAGAAGGACGTGTGTCTGACGCTCGGAGGGGGCGGGGTTTTAAATGAGCGTGAATGCAGCTGAATGCAACTTCAGGTGCGTTTTTGATGAAGAACATTGTTAGAACAGGATTAAAAGCTCAAAATGCCACTGTGGGAGATGCTAATTAGCCTAGCGGTCGTGGTTCTGTATGTCTGCTTCTAACGGCGACCACGGACTCATGTTTCCCTCCACAGCCCATCCCCAACCGCCGAGAGGAGCGCCTCCAGGACCAGCCCACAGAACGCCCCGCCGACCCCCGATCTGACCGCCCCGACCTCCGACCCGACCGCCCCGACCCTCGACCTGACCTCCGCCCCGACCCCCGATCTGACTCCCGATTTGACCTCCGCCCTGATCCTCGACCTGACCTCCGACCTGACCGCCCCGACCCTCGACCCGACCCTCGACCTGACCTCCGCCCCGACCCCCGATCTGACTCCCGATTTGACCTCCGACCTGACCCCCGACCCGACCTCCGTCCCGACCCCCGACCCGACCTCCGACCCGACCTCCGACCCGACCCCCGACCCGAGCGCCCCGTCAGCTGCTTCGTGCCCAGCAGCGCCCCCTCTCAGCCCAACCTGGCGCAGTTGGCTCGAGACGCGGCGACGCTGGCGAGGGACCGACAGAGGCCGGGCGTGGCCAGCGTGATGATCAGCAACGAGACGTACGGCACCATGATGGACCTGGGAGCCACGCCGCCGCTGCCGCCCAGAGCGCCCCCCAGAGGTCAGCGGGGGTACTGCGCAGCAAGGGTTTGGGCCTGGTCCTGTTGCCCCGGACTGTTCTGGGACTCGGTTCATGGCAGCCTAAAAAATCTAATCTAAATCCTCCTGAGTGATACTTTTTAATCCTGAGGCCGATGTCTGCGATCGACAAAAAGCTGTTGAGTAATTCCAGGTTTATGGCTGTGAGTCGTGGCTAAAAGCAACGAAAACACAACTTAAATCGACAAAAACATGACTGAAAAGACAAAGAGGCGGCTACAAACGCAACTAAAAGTGACCAATGCTACTAAAAGTTAAAAAACACAGAAGCGACAAAAACCTGACAGAACCGCAACTGAAAGCAACAAAACGCAAATAACAGTCAAACACAGACCTAAAGTGAAAAACCCTGACCATAAACAACAAAAACTAATAAAAAACAATAAAAATGCGACTAAAACTGACAAAAAAGGTGACTGTGACAAAAATGCGACTGAATAATAGCGCGTTTTGCTAAGCATGTGGGCTCAACCATTGACTTAGAAGGGCTAGAGACCGCGTCGCCATGGTAACCCATAGTAACCAATGTCCTGCTCCGGCAGCCATCTTGTGTAGTTAATTTCTACTGAAGAACACTTTCAAACTCATAAATTTTTTATCTTAACTTTTATCTAACGCTCATGTTCTACCAGATGTTGAGCGGTGTGTTTTGTGTTGTTTTTATTGTAATGGTTCTGGTGTTTTTACGTGAAGATTCATTTACATTATTCAGAGAAAATTAGTTAAACAGATATTTAAACGCTTACATTTATGAATTTTGTTGCCCTGTTTTTTCACTTTATTTTCTATTACAATTTTGCCCCTTCTCCACTCGCAAGATGGCCGCCGCAGCTTTCTAATCTTTTTTTATAACTCCATGGGCTCAACACATAACACACATCACCTCAAATGGAGCACTTTTCCTGTTGATTACGCTGGACTTTGCGCTGAAATGTCTCAAAGGTAAATCCACAAACGTTCGCTGATGATTTCTCGGCTGCCACCGTCGTCCCGTAGGAGCATGTGTCCGAGCACCGGGGGCAGCGTTTTCTCACGTGTGTATTGGTCTGTGCCAGGTTCACGTCCGGCTGCGATGGAGTCGGTGGGTCGGCAGCGCTCGTCCTCGGACCCCAACGAGCCCCGCCCCCCTGACAGGAACAGCTCCATGTACGGTGAGCACTTCCTGTGTTCCCCACACAGTGCACTATTTAAGGGTCACGTCATTTCAGTGGCGTCCCACTGTCCAGGAGGTGAAGAAGTAGGTGCAAAGTGTCACAAAAATGGAAACATAGCCGTAACGTTAGCCGTGATTGTGAACAAACCACTCTTAAATAAACTGTTACCTTTATAGTTGCTAATGTTAGCCGCAATTATGTATAAACCACGATGATGAATAAATCGCTCTTAAATAAATGGTTAGCGTGATATTTGCTAATGTTAGCCGTGATTATGAATAAACTACTCTCAAATAAACTGTTAGCTTTATAGTTGCTAATGTTAGCTGTGATTATGTATAAAGCACTCTTAAATAAACCACGATTATGAATAAATCGCTCTTAAATAAACTGTTACCTTTATAGTTGCTAATGTTAGCCATGATTATGAATAAACCACTTTTAAATAAACTGTTAACTTTATAGTTGCTAATGTTAGCCATGATTATGAATAAACCACTCTTAAATAAACTGTTAGCTTTATAGTTGCTAATGTTAGCTGTGATTATGAACAAACCACTCTTAAATAAACTGCTAGCTGTAGACTCGCTAATGTTAGCCATGATTAGGAATAAACTTCTCTTAAACTGTTAGCAGTAAAGTCGCTAAAATTAGCCGTGATTATGAATAAATCGCTCTTAAATAAACAGTTAGCTGTATAATTGCTAGCACTAGCCGCAATTTTGAATAAACCGCTCTTAAATAAACTGTTAGCGATTGTGAATTGATAAAGTTAGCAGCAGAAGCAGCTTTCTTTAATGTCAAATGTCTTTTAAAACAAAGTGTGGAGGAAAATTGGACGCAGTGACAAAAGTTAAAGTCTAGTCTTTGCACATTGTCGCACAAGTTCCACTTGAAATGACTGAAGAAAGAGCGACGTCGAGCCCATAACGCTGTAAAGTGCTAGCGTTAGCCACATACCTTAGCTTGAGCTGTTTGATAGTTTCCCGTCAAAGCAAAAAGCTGATGTATCCAGTTAAATAAACCTGTTAAGTCGATATACTTGTACACAATGACAATTATGTGGACATAACTCCAGCAGAGGGCGCTGGGATTGCATCTGCTTCAACCCCGAGGAGCAAAGCAGTTTCTATTAAAGGTCCCATAACATGCTAAATCGACTTTTCAGAGGTGTTAACCTTCCTCCAGTGCTATTTGGGCCTCGTATGTTGTGCCCAAAGTGGTTTTTTGATTGATTCCCTCATGTTTTCACTAGAGAACTGTCTTTTCCGTCCCCCTCTGAGCAGCAGACGGGGGCTCCTCACTAAGATGACGCGGTGTTTAAGCCACGCCTCCAGGAAGAATAAAAACAGCTAATGCTAATGCTACACAGTAATTACACGATGGATACGACAGATGGAAGAGTTAGCTTGTTATTTACCAAACGGCACGTCCGTGGTTGAGGCCCTGGAGCACGTCAAACTCCAGGTCAGATCCAGGACGTAGGACTCAGCACGACGCACCGTCAGGACCAGAAAATGTTTATTCAGTGTTTGTGTATCGCTGTTTACCGGAGCACACGGCGCATGCACCATCTCCACTACAGGGGAGGCACGGGTTGGGCGGGGGAGGCGCGCGGGGTGGGCGGGGGAGGCAGCCTGCTCTCTGTTCGGGGGAGTCAGATCTCAGAGTGAGCCGTTTGCTTTTGCAGGAGGGGGGCCAGTCCAAGAAATGGGTGTTTTTTATAAACTGTTATGTTATGGATATTACACAACGCAAAATTTTATCAACAAAGCCCTTAGGACAGACTGTGTGAAGGGGAAAAGAGCAGAATATGGGACCTTTAAGCTAAAAAACGATGTTAGAACAGGTGAAAAGACGGTCTATGCGTGAAATGCCGCTGTTGTACTGACTGTTGTGTCTGTCTCAGTTCTGCCGGCCGCTCCTCCTGCTCCGCCGACGTTTAAATCGGCCAAAAACATGCCCCTCCCCCCTCCGCCGCCACCACCACACTTCAAGGCCCCGCCCCTTCCTGTGCAGGCCCCGCCCCCTCCTGCACATAAAGCCCCGCCTCTTCCTCCTCCAGTGCCGAGTCACCAGACCAGACCCGGTCCAAAGTCCCCAAAGTCTCCAAAGTCTCCAACATCTGCCTCAGGGAGGAGAGGGTAAGACCAAGACTAGACCGGGACTAAACTGGGACTAAACCAGGGCAAAACCAGGATTAAAACAGGGCTAAAACTAGGACTAAACCAGGGCAAAACCAGGATTAAAACAGGGCTAAAACTAGGACTAAACCAGGGCAAAACGAGGATTAAAACTAGGACTAAACCAGGGCAAAACGAGGATTAAAACTAGGACTAAACCAGGGCAAAACGAGGATTAAAACTAGGACTAAACCAGGGCAAAACGAGGATTAAAACAGGGCTAAAACTAGGACTAAACCAGGGCAAAACGAGGATTAAAACAGCACTAAAATTAGGACTAAACCAGGGCAAAACTATGATTTAAAACTAGGACTAAACCAGGGCAAAACGAGGATTAAAACAGGGCTAAAACTAGGACTAAACCAGGGCAAAACGAGGATTAAAACAGGGCTAAAACTAGGACTAAACCAGGGCAAAACGAGGATTAAAACTAGGACTAAACCAGGGCAAAACGAGGATTAAAACAGCACTAAAACTAGGACTAAACCAGGCCAAAATGAGGATTAAAACAGCTAAAACTAGGACTAAACCAGGGCAAAACGAGGATTAAAACAACTAAAACTAGGACTAAACCAGGGCAAAACAAGGATTAAAACAGCGCTAAAATTAGGACTAAACCAGGGCAAAACGAGGATTAAAACAGGGCTAAAACTAGGACTAAACCAGGGCAAAACGAGGATTAAAACAGGGCTAAAACTAGGACTAAACCAGGGCAAAACGAGGATTAAAACTAGGACTAAACCAGGGCAAAACGAGGATTAAAACAGGGCTAAAACTAGGACTAAACCAGGGCAAAACGAGGATTAAAACAGGGCTAAATCTAGGACTAAACCAGGGCAAAAAGAGGATTAAAACAGCGCTAAAAATAGGATTAAACCAGGGCAAAACAAGGATTAAAACTAGGACTAAGCCAGGGGCAAAATGAGGATTAAAAACAGCACTAAAATTAGGACTATACCAGGGCAAAACTAGGATTAAAACTAGGACTAAACCAGGGCAAAACAAGGATTAAAACAGGCCTAAAACTAGGACTAAACCAGGGCAAAACGAAGATTAAAACAGGGCTAAAACTAGGACTAAACCAGGGCAAAACGAGGATTAAAACTAGGACCAAACCAGGGCAAAACGAGGATTAAAACTAGGACCAAACCAGGGCAAAACGAGGATTAAAACTAGGACTAAACCAGGGCAAAACGAGGATTAAAACAGGCCTAAAACTAGGACTAAACCAGGGCAAAACGAGGATTAAAACAGCACTAAAATTAGGACTAAACCAGGGCAAAACTATGATTTAAAACTAGGACTAAACCAGGGCAAAACGAGGATTAAAACAGGGCTAAAACTAGGACTAAACCAGGGCAAAACGAGGATTAAAACAGGGCTAAATCTAGGACTAAACCAGGGCAAAACGAGGATTAAAACTAGGACTAAACCAGGGCAAAATGAGGATTAAAACAGCACTAAAACTAGGACTAAACCAGGCCAAAATGAGGATTAAAACAGCTAAAACTAGGACTAAACCAGGGCAAAACAAGGATTAAAACAGGCCTAAAACTAGGACTAAACCAGGGCAAAACGAGGATTAAAACAACTAAAACTAGGACTAAACCAGGGCAAAACAAGGATTAAAACAGCGCTAAAATTAGGACTAAACCAGGGCAAAACGAGGATTAAAACAGGGCTAAAACTAGGACTAAACCAGGGCAAAACGAGGATTAAAACAGGGCTAAATCTAGGACTAAACCAGGGCAAAATGAGGATTAAAACTAGGACTAAACCAGGGCAAAACGAGGATTAAAACAGGGCTAAAACTAGGACTAAACCAGGGCAAAACGAGGATTAAAACAGGGCTAAATCTAGGACTAAACCAGGGCAAAATGAGGATTAAAACAGCGCTAAAACTAGGATTAAACCAGGGCAAAACAAGGATTAAAACTAGGACTAAACCAGGGCAAAATGAGGATTAAAACAGCACTAAAATTAGGACTAAACCAGGGCAAAACTAGGATTAAAACTAGGACTAAACCAGGGCAAAACAAGGATTAAAACAGGCCTAAAACTAGGACTAAACCAGGGCAAAACGAAGATTAAAACAGGGCTAAAATTAGGACTAAACCAGGGCAAAACGAGGATTAAAACAGGGCTAAAACTAGGACTAAACCAGGGCAAAACGAGGATTAAAACAGGGCTAAAAACTAGGACTAAACCAGGGCAAAATGAGGATTAAAACAGCACTAAAACTAGGACTAAACCAGGCCAAAATGAGGATTAAAACAGCTAAAACTAGGACTAAACCAGGGCAAAACAAGGATTAAAACAGGCCTAAAACTAGGACTAAACCAGGGCAAAACGAGGATTAAAACAGGGCTAAAACTAGGACTAAACCAGGGCAAAATGAGGTTTAAAACAACTAAAACTAGGACTAAACCAGGGCAAAACAAGGATTAAAACAGCGCTAAAATTAGGACTAAACCAGGGCAAAACGAGGATTAAAACAGGCCTAAAACTAGGACTAAACCAGGGCAAAACGAGGATTAAAACAGGGCTAAAACTAGGACTAAACCAGGGCAAAATGAGGATTAAAACAGCACTAAAACTAGGACTAAACCAGGCCAAAATGAGGATTAAAACAGCTAAAACTAGGACTAAACCAGGGCAAAACAAGGATTAAAACAGGCCTAAAACTAGGACTAAACCAGGGCAAAACGAGGATTAAAACAGGGCTAAAACTAGGACTAAACCAGGGCAAAATGAGGTTTAAAACAACTAAAACTAGGACTAAACCAGGGCAAAACAAGGATTAAAACAGCGCTAAAATTAGGACTAAACCAGGGCAAAACGAGGATTAAAACAGGGCTAAAACTAGGACTAAACCAGGGCAAAACGAGGATTAAAACAGGGCTAAATCTAGGACTAAACCAGGGCAAAATGAGGATTAAAACTAGGACTAAACCAGGGCAAAACGAGGATTAAAACAGGGCTAAAACTAGGACTAAACCAGGGAAAAACGAGGATTAAAACAGCACTAAAATTAGGACTAAACCAGGGCAAAACTATGATTAAAACTAGGACTAAACCAGGGCAAAACGAGGATTAAAACAGGGCTAAAACTAGGACTAAACCAGGGCAAAACGAGGATTAAAACAGGGCTAAATCTAGGACTAAACCAGGGCAAAATGAGGATTAAAACAGCGCTAAAACTAGGATTAAACCAGGGCAAAACAAGGATTAAAACTAGGACTAAACCAGGGCAAAATGAGTATTAAAACAGCACTAAAATTAGGACTAAACCAGGGCAAAACTAGGATTAAAACTAGGACTAAACCAGGGCAAAACAAGGATTAAAACAGGCCTAAAACTAGGACTAAACCAGGGCAAAACGAGGATTAAAACAGGGCTAAAACTAGACTAAACCAGGGCAAAACGAGGATTAAAACAGGGCTAAATCTAGGACTAAACCAGGGCAAAATGAGGATTAAAACTAGGACTAAACCAGGGCAAAACGAGGATTAAAACAGGCCTAAAACTAGGACTAAACCAGGGCAAAACAAGGATTAAAACAGGCCTAAAACTAGGACTAAACCAGGGCAAAACGAAGATTAAAACAGGGCTAAAATTAGGACTAAACCAGGGCAAAACGAGGATTAAAACAGGGCTAAAACTAGGACTAAACCAGGGCAAAACGAGGATTAAAACAGGGCTAAAACTAGGACTAAACCAGGGCAAAATGAGGATTAAAACAGCACTAAAACTAGGACTAAACCAGGCCAAAATGAGGATTAAAACAGCTAAAACTAGGACTAAACCAGGGCAAAACAAGGATTAAAACAGGCCTAAAACTAGGACTAAACCAGGCAAAACGAGGATTAAAACAGGGCTAAAACTAGGACTAAACCAGGGCAAAATGAGGTTTAAAACAACTAAAACTAGTACTAAACCAGGGCAAAACAAGGATTAAAAACAGGGCTAAAATTAGGACTAAACCAGGGCAAAACAAGGATTAAAACAGGCCTAAAACTAGGACTAAACCAGGGCAAAACGAGGATTAAAACAGGGCTAAAACTAGGACTAAACCAGGGCAAAATGAGGATTAAAACAGCACTAAAACTAGGACTAAACCAGGCCAAAATGAGGATTAAAACAGCTAAAACTAGGACTAAACCAGGGCAAAACAAGGATTAAAACAGGCCTAAAACTAGGACTAAACCAGGGCAAAACGAGGATTAAAACAGGGCTAAAACTAGGACTAAACCAGGGCAAAATGAGGTTTAAAACAACTAAAACTAGGACTAAACCAGGGCAAAACAAGGATTAAAACAGCGCTAAAATTAGGACTAAACCAGGGCAAAACGAGGATTAAAACAGGGCTAAAACTAGGACTAAACCAGGGCAAAACGAGGATTAAAACAGGGCTAAATCAGGACTAAACCAGGGCAAAATGAGGATTAAAACTAGGACTAAACCAGGGCAAAACGAGGATTAAAACAGGGCTAAAACTAGGACTAAACCAGGGAAAAACGAGGATTAAAACAGCACTAAAATTAGGACTAAACCAGGGCAAAACTATGATTAAAACTAGGACTAAACCAGGGCAAAACGAGGATTAAAACAGGGCTAAAACTAGGACTAAACCAGGGCAAAACGAGGATTAAAACAGGGCTAAATCTAGGACTAAACCAGGGCAAAATGAGGATTAAAACAGCGCTAAAACTAGGATTAAACCAGGGCAAAACAAGGATTAAAACTAGGACTAAACCAGGGCAAAATGAGTATTAAAACAGCACTAAAATTAGGACTAAACCAGGGCAAAACTAGGATTAAAAACTAGACTAAACCAGGGCAAAACAAGGATTAAAACAGGCCTAAAACTAGGACTAAACCAGGGCAAAACGAGGATTAAAACAGGGCTAAAACTAGGACTAAACCAGGCCAAAATGAGGATTAAAACTAGGACTAAACCAGAGCAAAACGAGGATTAAAACAGGCCTAAAACTAGGACTAAACCAGGGCAAAACGAGGATTAAAACAGGGCTAAAACTAGGACTAAACCAGGGCAAAACAAGGATTAAAACAGCGCTAAAATTAGGACTAAACCAGGGCAAAACGAGGATTAAAACAGGGCTAAAACTAGGACTAAACCAGGGCAAAACGAGGATTAAAACAGGGCTAAAACTAGGACTAAACCAGGGCAAAACGAGGATTAAAACAGGGCTAAAACTAGGACTAAACCAGGGCAAAACGAGGATTAAAACTAGGACTAAACCAGGGCAAAACGAGGATTAAAAACAGGGGGCTAAAACTAGGACTAAACCAGGGCAAAATGAGGATTAAAACAGCGCTAAAACTAGGATTAAACCAGGGCAAAACGAGGATTAAAACTAGGACTAAACCAGGGCAAAATGAGGATTAAAACAGGACTAAAATTAGGACTAAACCAGGGCAAAACTATGATTAAAACTAGGACTAAACCAGGGAAAAACGAGGATTAAAACAGGGCTAAAACTAGGACTAAACCAGGGCAAAATGAGGATTAAAACAGCGCTAAAACTAGGATTAAACCAGGGCAAAACGAGGATTAAAACTAGGACTAAACCAGGGCAAAATGAGGATTAAAACAGGACTAAAATTAGGACTAAACCAGGGCAAAACGAGGATTAAAACAGGGCTAAAACTAGGACTAAACCAGGCCAAAATGAGGATTAAAACTAGGACTAAACCAGAGCAAAACGAGGATTAAAACAGGCCTAAAACTAGGACTAAACCAGGGCAAAACGAGGATTAAAACAGGGCTAAAACTAGGACTAAACCAGGGCAAAACAAGGATTAAAACAGCGCTAAAATTAGGACTAAACCAGGGCAAAACGAGGATTAAAACAGGGCTAAAACTAGGACTAAACCAGGGCAAAACGAGGATTAAAACAGGGCTAAAACTAGGACTAAACCAGGGCAAAACGAGGATTAAAACAGGGCTAAATCTAGGACTAAACAGGGCAAAACGAGGATTAAAACTAGGACTAAACCAGGGCAAAACGAGGATTAAAACAGGGCTAAAACTAGGACTAAACCAGGGCAAAATGAGGATTAAAACAGCGCTAAAACTAGGAATAAACCAGGGCAAAACGAGGATTAAAACTAGGACTAAACCAGGGCAAAATGAGGATTAAAACAGGACTAAAATTAGGACTAAACCAGGGCAAAACTATGATTAAAACTAGGACTAAACCAGGGCAAAACGAGGATTAAAACAGGGCTAAAACTAGGACTAAACCAGGGCAAAATGAGGATTAAAACAGCGCTAAAACTAGGATTAAACCAGGGCAAAACGAGGATTAAAACTAGGACTAAACCAGGGCAAAATGAGGATTAAAACAGGACTAAAATTAGGACTAAACCAGGGCAAAACTAGGATTAAAACTAGGACTAAACCAGGGCAAAACAAGGATTAAAACAGGGCTAAAACTAGGACTAAACCAGGGCAAAACGAGGATTAAAACAGGGCTAAAACTAGGACTAAACCAGGGCAAAACGAGGATTAAAACTAGGACTAAACCAGGGCAAAACGAGGATCAAAACAGGGCTAAAACTAGGACTAAACCAGGGCAAAATGAGGATTAAAACAGGGCTAAAACTAGGACTAAACCAGGGCAAAACGAGGATTAAAACAGGGCTAAAACTAGGATTAAACCAGGGCAAAACGAGGATTAAAACTAGGACTAAACCAGGGCAAAACGAGGATCAAAACAGGCCTAAAACTAGGACTAAACTGGGACTAGGTTTAATCTTTAATCTTGTTTCAGATCGGAGCCTGGTCCTCCTCAGAGACCTCCGGACAGAAGTGACTCCAAACGAGGTTCTTTCTCCCCCAAAAGTCCTTCTCCTCCGGCACCGAAACCCCGGACCACCTTCTCTGTAAGTGTTAGCCTGTTAGCATGTGTCCCACCGGCAGAGTGGTTAGCCTGTTAGCGTGTGTCCCAGCGGCAGAGTAGTTAGCCTGTTAGCGTGTGTCCCAGCGGCAGAGTGGTTAGCCTGTTAGCGTGTGTCCCAGCGGCAGAGTGGTTAGCCTGTTAGCATGTGTCCCAGCAGCAGAGTGGTTAGCCTGTTAGCGTGTGTCCCAGCAGCAGAGTGGTTAGCCTGTTAGCGTGTGTCCCAGCGGCAGAGTGGTTAGCCTGTTAGCGTGTGTCCCAGCGGCAGAGTGGTTAGCCTGTTAGCGTGTGTCCCAGCAGCAGAGTGGTTAGCCTGTTAGCGTGTGTCCCAGCGGCAGAGTGGTTAGCCTGTTAGCGTGTTTCCCAGCGGCAGAGTGGTTAGCCTGTTAGCGTGTGTCCCAGCGGCAGAGTGGTTAGCCTGTTAGCGTGTTTCCCAGCGGCAGAGTGGTTAGCCTGTTAGCATGTGTCCCAGCGGCAGAGTGGTTAGCCTGTTAGCGTGTGTCCCACCGGCAGAGTGGTTAGCCTGTTAGCGTGTGTCCCAGCGGCAGAGTGGGTAGCCTGTTAGCGTTAGTCCCAGCGGCAGAGTGGTTAGCCTGTTAGCGTGTCCCAGCGGCAGAGAGGTTAGCCTGTTAGCGTGTGTCCCAGCGGCAGAGTGGTTAGCCTGTTAGCGTGTGTCCCAGCGGCAGAGTGGTTAGCCTGTTAGCGTGTGTCCCAGCGGCAGAGTGGTTAGCCTGTTAGCGTGTGTCCCAGCGGCAGAGTGGTTAGCCTGTTAGCGTGTGTCCCAGCGGCAGAGTGGTTAGCCTGTTAGCGTGTGTCCCAGCGGCAGAGTGGTTAGCCTGTTAGCGTGTGTCCCAGCGGCAGAGTGGTTAGCCTGTTAGCGTGTTTCCCAGCGGCAGAGTGGTTAGCCTGTTAGCATGTGTCCCAGCAGCAGAGTGGTTAGCCTGTTAGCGTGTGTCCCAGCGGCAGAGTGGTTAGCCTGTTAGCGTGTGTCCCAGCGGCAGAGTGGTTAGCCTGTTAGCGTGTGTCCCAGCGGCAGAGTGGTTAGCCTGTTAGCGTGTTTCCCAGCGGCAGAGTGGTTAGCCTGTTAGCGTGTTTCCCAGCGGCAGAGTGGTTAGCCTGTTAGCGTGTGTCCCAGCGGCAGAGTGGTTAGCCTGTTAGCGTGTGTCCCAGCGGCAGAGTGGTTAGCCTGTTAGCGTGTGTCCCAGCGGCAGAGTGGTTAGCCTGTTAGCGTGTGTCCCAGCGGCAGAGTGGTTAGCCTGTTAGCGTGTGTCCCAGCGGCAGAGAGGTTAGCCTGTTAGCGTGTGTCCCAGCGGCAGAGTGGTTAGCCTGTTAGCGTGTGTCCCAGCAGCAGAGTGGTTAGCCTGTTAGCGTGTGTCCCTGCGGCAGAGTGGTTAGCCTGTTAGCGTGTTTCCCAGCGGCAGAGTGGTTAGCCTGTTAGCGTGTGTCCCAGCGGCAGAGTGGTTAGCCTGTTAGCGTGTTTCCCAGCGGCAGAGTGGTTAGCCTGTTAGCGTGTGTCCCAGCAGCAGGTGGGTTCGACTCCTCCTGAGGCAGAGGTTGCGGGTTCGACTCCTGAGGCAGAGGTTGCGGGTTCGACTCCTCCTGAGGCAGAGGTTGCGGGTTCGACTCCTGAGGCAGAGGTTGCGGGTTCGACTCCTGAGGCAGAGGTTGCGGGTTCGACTCCTGAGGCAGAGGTTGCGGGTTCGACTCCTGAGGCAGAGGTTGCGGGTTCGACTCCTCCTGAGGCAGAGGTTGCGGGTTCGACTCCTGAGGCAGAGGTTGCGGGTTCGACTCCTGAGGCAGAGGTTGCGGGTTCGACTCCTGAGGCAGAGGTTGCGGGTTCGACTCCTCCTGAGGCAGAGGTTGCGGGTTCGACTCCTCCTGAGGCAGAGGTTGCGGGTTCGACTCCTGAGGCAGAGGTTGCGGGTTCGACTCCTCCTGAGGCAGAGGTTGCGGGTTCGACTCCTCCTGAGGCAGAGGTTGCGGGTTCGACTCCTCCTGAGGCAGAGGTTGCGGGTTCGACTCCTGAGGCAGAGGTTGCGGGTTCGACTCCTGAGGCAGAGGTTGCGGGTTCGACTCCTGAGGCAGAGGTTGCGGGTTCGACTCCTCCTGAGGCAGAGGTTGCGGGTTCGACTCCTCCTGAGGCAGAGGTTGCGGGTTCGACTCCTGAGGCAGAGGTTGCGGGTTCGACTCCTGAGGCAGAGGTTCGGGTTCGACTCCTGAGGCAGAGGTTGCGGGGTCGACTCCTCCTGAGGCAGAGGTTGCGGGTTCGACTCCTCCTGAGGCAGAGGTTGCGGGTTCGACTCCTCCTGAGGCAGAGGTTGCGGGTTCGACTCCTCCTGAGGCAGGGGTTGCGGGTTCGACTCCTGAGTCTGGTGTTTCCGTTGCAGAAGCAGAAGCCTCAGAGAGTCGTCGCGATCTACAAATGTTCGGCCGATAATCCGGACGAACTGACTTTCAACGAGGGAGAAGTGATCGTAGTGGAGGGAGAAGAGGACCAGGAGTGGTGGGTGAGTACTGGGACTAAACCAGGTCTAAACCAGGACTAAACCAGGACTAAACCAGGTCTGAACCAGGACTGAACCAGGACTAAACCAGGTCTGAACCAGGACTGAACCAGGACTAAACCAGGTCTGAACCAGGACTAAACCAGGTCTGAACCAGGACTGAACCAGGACTAAACCAGGTCTGAACCAGGACTAAACCAGGTCTGAACCAGGACTGAACCAGGACTAAACCAGGTCTAAACCAGGCAGGGCCTCCGCTTCCATAAAGCACGTAACGCACAGCGCGTAGGGCACCAAGTGCTCTGAGGGGGCACCACATCGGCTGTGCCGTGGCCGCCTGGCCGTGGCGAAAACGAGCGGTGCCCACGCGGCGCCGCATTCCGGCGCTCGCACGTAATTTAATAAAACCGCGACGCCAAGGGCTCTCTCTCTTTCCTCCGCGGCTCCTCCCTCAGAGAACAGGGATGGCCAAGACCCCAGGCAAAGTTTGAGAGATGAAGACGAGAGAGAGTCAGCGGAGGAGCCTATTACCTGCCGCTCTGCAGCTGACGTCTGACTCTGAGGCGTTTAGGGGACATTTGGTGCGTGGGCTTTTACTGCACCTAATCCGTGAATAAATATGATGCCAATGATACATTCACAATTCACATTCACAACAGTTCCTGTGCATTTCTTAAAGGTGAATAAACTATTTTTATTCATTTTTTGCAAAAAATAAATAAATAAATTGTAGTAGTAGTAGTAATCATTTACAGTTACGAATATTTTGTTTCTTTTACCCCTTGAACTCACCACCAATTGGCACAGAAGCTCTTGTATGATGACTTGATAAACAACTCTGCAGCTAGAAAATGTAGACGTACACATTTGTAGGAGCCTGTTAATGTTTACATATACTTCACTTCACTTGTTGGATGATTCTATCTATATTCGTATTTGCACTTTTATTGGGTGGTATTTGTTTTACACTTGAATATTTAAGTTTTATTTAGTTATTTAAGATATTTATTAATATTTTTTTGTTGGCAACTTACATTTCCATCTTGTGTTTATAGTACTATATATTGTGTATTTAATTTAAGATAATAAAATGAACATGGTAAGAAATGAAAGTAATTGTGGGTTTGGTCATTTAATGCGGGGCGGGGGGGGCACCATCAAGACATTTTGCATAGGGCACCAAAAAAGCTAGCAGCAGCCCTGAAACCAGGTCTGAACCAGGACTAAACCAGGTCTGAGCCAGGACTGAACCAGGACTGAACCAGGACTAAACCAGGTCTGAACCAGGACTGAACCAGGTCTGAACCAGGACTGAACCAGGTCTAAACCAGGTCTGAACCAGGACTAAACCAGGACTAAACCAGGTCTAAACCAGGACTAAACCAGGACTGAAGCGGGACTAAAATGGGTCTAAGTTGAGACTAACCAGGGGCTAAACCAGGTCTAAACCAGGTCTGAACCAGGTCTAAACCAGGTCTGAACCAGGACTAAACCAGGTCTAAACCAGGACTAAACCAGGACTAAGGCAGGACTTTGCAAACCCGTTGTAATCAAGAGCTTTTGTCTCGTTCCAGATCGGACACGTGGAGAGCGATCCCAGTCGGAGGGGCGTGTTTCCGGTCACCTTCGTCCATTTACTCACAGAATAACTCAGGACCAAACCAGGACTAAACCTGGTCTACACTGGGTCTTAACGAGGCCTAAATTCTGCTTTAACTCAGTGTTTTTTGAATCAAGAGAAACTGTGCTTTTATTGCCTCTGGTGGACTTTTGCTGTACTGCGGTTCAAATGGACAAATGAAATCGTTCTTTTTAAACCTGGAGGATTTATTTTAACATATTTTTTAAAGAAAATGTAAAATCTTTTAAATTTAAAGCAAAATGAATTGTGTATTTGTGACTAAATGGGGACCAAACTTTTGCTTTTCGCTGGTTGAGCTTAAGTGGAACTCGGATTGAAAATATAAAGCTTGGGATTTTAAGAATCTGAATAAAAGTTGTATGTTTTGAAGACGGATGCTGTGGGCGGATTGTGGTCCAAGGTAGACTCCAAAGGTCAAATTTCTCCGTTAAAATGTTTCCTAAATATTTTGTATTTTCGTTGTTGGTTTAAGGGCGTCTGTTCTGATCCTCATTAAACATTTCAAACTAGACTCAGTTTTTTGTCTTCATTTTGTTACTCAGGTTTGGATCATCTGCTTTTCATGTAATATTGAACAGTTTGACACATTTTTGAGTCAACTAATCTTACATTTTTTGGGCGGCACAAATCGAAATTACGATTTGCCAATGACATTAATTTGAATCGCGAAGGCTGCAGTTTTCGAAGTGCATTAATGTCCTCCAGGCGACAAAAATGTGTCAAAAGACAACAATATTGTGATTAAAAGTGACAAAAACAGAACACACTAAAGCAACAAAATTGTGACAAAAAGCACCAAATCCCGACTATATGTGACAAAACTGATTAAAAAGTGACAAAAACACAACTAAAAGGCAAATAAAAGTGACAAAAAACTTGACTATTAGTGACAAAATTGTGAAAAAAAAAACATAAAACTTTAAAAATGTCAGAAACAAGGCGCAAAAACACGACGAACGTGAATAAAAGCCATAAAAATGTAACTAAACAACAAAAGCACGACCAAAAACAATCACGACAAAGTGTGACAACATTGTGATTAAATACGACTAAAGGCAGTAAAACTGTAACAAAAACACAACTTCAAATGTCCTGAAAACGTGATTGTTTCATTCGTCAGTTCATGTTTCAATTCTCCTGGTTGTGTTTAAAATGTTAACTTTGAACAGAATCTCGTTAATAAAACATAATTGCTTGTTTGTAAAAATGTTTTGCTTTTGTTAAAGTGTGCTGCTGTTGGGTTTGTTGGTTAAAATGTTCAGATGTAAATGAATCCAGCCCGAGCCGCAGCTGATGCAGAAGTTCTTGGTCGACGAAGGTTCTCGACGGCGGTTTCTACAGAAAAAACCACATTTATCAGTAAAAAAGGCAGAGCTGAACATAGTTATCGACATGAAAGTGACAGGAAAATACAGGTTCAAAATGAGACAAAAAAAGACTTAACTTTTTTCCATCCCTGTATCCATGGGACTTTTAAACTCAAAATGTACTTTAAACTCCTCAAAATTAACTTTTAAAGTAAAAACTACAACGTGAAAATCTAAATGTTTAGTTTAAAAGTCTTAGTTTTGAAGTTTTAATTTTATTTTAGACACAAAATAGGCTTCCATAGAATATTGCCAGAGTTTGGGGAAGTCTTTCAATTGATTTCAAAGCAGTGAAGTAGATATGGAAGCTTTAGAGCGTAAGTGTTTGGGCGCTGGCTGGTGACTCTTGACAGTTTATGATTTTCGATTTAGTTTATTGTCACTTTACACACCCAGGGATTTTCTTTTTCTGACAATATCGGTTATGTTTACAATAAATAATTTGGGGCCCAATACTGACCCTTGGGGGACACCAGGAGTCGTTTTCATAGTGACGGGTCATTAATTTGATTTATTGTAAAAGCAAAAAGTAGAAACACAGAACACAAGATAGAGCTCAGTGTCAAAGCAGTTTTAGAAATGTTTTATTGAAATATTTACAGCAAAATTCCCATAAAATCCCATAAATATTTTCACAACAAACTTTAAAAAATACTGCTGGACCTGAGTTTGAAAGGAAATGGAAACAGTGCGAGATTCAAGTCCTTAAAACACATTAACAACAACATAATCCCAGGAAATAGACACGCCCCTTCACACAAACAGTACAAAAATCAACGTCTACACTTGGTTTAGGCTGGATTTAGGACCATTTTAGTCCCTGTTTAGTCCCGGATCAGACCCGGATCAGACCCGGCTCAGTCTCAGTCCCAGGTCAGACCCGGCTCAGTCCCGGGTCAGTCCTGGTTCAGTCCCGGCTCTGTGGCTGACACGGCCATGTGGGACGTGTCCTTCTTTCTCTTGAGGAAACAGTAGGCGGCGACGGCGAGCAGAGCCAGCACAGCCACAGTCAGGATCACGGCCAGAGCTATGGCGCCTGCACAGAAGAAGAGTCAGATGCCCTCCCAGACATGAACCTGTCGGTCTGTGCACAACAGCGCCCCCTGGACACTTAGACGTGGAGCAGTTTACAGATCCTGAATGTCCGGGGACTTTCCAGGTTAAATAAATGAATAAATGAATAGAGCTAAAGCTAGAGCTAAAGCTAGAGCTAAAGTGACACTAGAGCTAAAGCTAAAGCTAGAGCTAAAGTGACACTAGAGCTAAAGTGAAGCTAGTCCTAGAACTAAAGTGAAGCTAGAGCTAAAGCTAGAGCTAGTGACGCTAAAGCTAGAGCTAAAGTGACACTAGTCCTAGAGCTAAAGTGAAGCTAGAGCTAAAGTGAAGCTAGTCCTAGAACTAAAGTGAAGCTAGAGCTAAAGCTAGAGCTAGTGGCGCTAAAGCTAAAGCTAGAGCTAAAGTGACACTAGAACTAAAGCTAGAGCTAAAGCTAGAGCTAAAGTGACACTAGAGCTAAAGCTAGAGCTAAAGTGACACTAGAGCTAAAGCTAGAGCTAAAGTGACACTAGTCCTAGAGCTAAAGTGACGCTAGAGCTAAAGCTAGAGCTAAAGCTAGAGCTAAAGTGACGCTAGAGCTAAAGCTAGAGCTAGAGCTAAAGTGAAGCTAGAGCTAAAGCTAGAGCTAAAGTGAAGCTAGAGCTAAAGCTAGAGCTAAAGTGACGCTAGAGCTAAAGCTAGAGCTAAAGTGAAGCTAGAGCTAAAGCTAGAGCTAAAGTGACGCTAGAGCTAAAGCTAGAGCTAAAGTGAAGCTAGAGCTAAAGCTAGAGCTAAAGTGACGCTAGAGCTAAAGCTAGACCTAAAGTGAAGCTAGAGCTAAAGTGACGCTAGAGCTAAAGCTAGAGCTAAAGTGACGCTAGAGCTAAAGTAAAGCTAAAGCTAAAGTGAAGCTAGAGCTAAAGTGACGCTAGAGCTAAAGCTAGAGCTAAAGTGATGCTAGAGCTAAAGTAAAGCTAAAGTGACGCTAGAGCTAAAGTGACGCTAGAGCTAAAGTGATGCTAGACCTAAAGTGACGCTAGAGCTAAAGCTAGAGCTAAAGTGAAGCTAGAGCTAAAGTGACGCTAGAGTTAAAGCTAGAGCTAAAGTGAAGCTAGAGCTAAAGTGACGCTAGACCTAAAGCTAAAGTGAAGCTAGAGCTAAAGTGACGCTAGACCTAAAGCTAAAGTGACGCTACACCTAAAGTGACACAAGAGCTAAAGCTAGAGCTAAAGTGATGCTAGACCTAAAGCTAAAGTGATGCTAGAGCTAAAGATAAAGTGACACTAGAGCTAAAGTGACGCTAGAGCTAAAGCTAAAGTGACGCTAGAGCTAAAGTGACGCTAGAGCTAAAGTGACACTAGAGCTAAAGTGACGCTAGACCTAAAGCTAAAGTGACGCTAGAGCTAAAGTGACGCTAGAGCTAAAGTGACACAAGAGCTAAAGCTTGAGCTAAAGTGACGCTAGAGCTAAAGTGACGCTAGAGCTAAAGTGACACAAGAGCTAAAGCTAGAGCTAAAGTGACACAAGAGCTAAAGCTAAAGTGACGCTAGAGCTAAAGCTAGAGCTACAGTGTTGCTAGCGCTAAAGTGACACTAGAGCTAAAGCTGAGTTAGAGCTAAAGCTAAGCTAGCTTCACTCCAGCTCTTTCTCTAGCTTAGCTTTAGCTTTAGCTCTGGGATACAGTCTTAGGACCAGTTTAATAAATGTCAGTCACATTTTCATGTTTGGATCTGAACGAGGTTCAAGTCGAGCTTCAAAAAACAACAAGCAGAGGGGGCCCTGGCTCTGTGCAGAGGGGGCCCCTGGCTCTGTGCAGCGGGGGCCCTGGCTCTGTGCAGAGGGGGCCCCTGGCTCTGTGCAGAGGGGGCCCCTGGCTCTGTGCAGAGGGGGCCCCTGGCTCTGTGCAGAGGGGGCCCTTGGCTCTGTGCAGAGGGGGCCCCTGGCTCTGTGCAGAGGGGGCCCCTGGCTCTGTGCAGAGGGGGCCCTTGGCTCTGTGCAGAGGGGGCCCCTGGCTCTGTGCAGAGGGGGCCCCTGGCTCTTCTGGGGCACCTGAGTTCACATTTGGACTTTTCTGTTTTGAGGGGTTTGTTTTTTGAGGTTTGGTCCTAAACCTTCGATCAGCCACAGACTCAGTTTAATTGTTTTTAATAAATTGTGACTCAAACTCACATTTTTTGACTCGGGTCCATTTCTTGTTGTTTATCGAAGCTCGACTTCAACCATGAAAATGTGACTTCTGACATTTATTGAAGTGGATTTGGGGGTTTTAGAGCTCTTATCTGTGCAGTTATTCTTGGTTTTTTGTTTTGTGACGGTGCAGTGGAGGAGGAGCAGACCTGACTGGGACTCGTCGTCGTCTGCAAAGCGCTTGAACATTCCAGGAGAGAAAACGTCGTCCACTGAACAAAACAAGACAAGCATTTACACAAAACAAGACGAACCAATCACAGGCTCCAGGGGGCTCAACCAGCAGGAGGAGCAGGGGGCGGGGCCTGAGCAGGGGGAGGGACCAGAGCAGGATTTACACTCAGGAAGGAGCTAGAGCAAGGGGCGGGGCCTGGGCAGGGGCCTGAGCATGGGGAGGGGCCAGAGCAGGGGGAGGAGGCTGATCAGGGGGCGGGGCCTGCAGAGGCCAAACGTCTTTAAACAAATGACAGGATTATTCTACTGAACATTAAGCTCCAGCAATTAATAAACGTCGCCCCCTGGAGTCAGACTTCAGTGTAACAGCGGTCTCACCTGTGACCTCGGCACGCCTCCTCGCACTGCCCTTTGCTCTCAGTCCTGGTCTGGTCCCGGTTCAGTCCCGGTCTGGTCTGGTCCCGGTCTGGTCCCGGTCTGGTCCCGGTCCGGCCCCGGTCTCACCTGTGACCCCTCGCACGCCTCCTCGCACTGCCCTTTGCTCTCAGTCCTGGTCCTGGTCCCGGTCTGGTCTGGCCCTGGTCTAGCCCCGGTCTGGCCCCGGTCCAGTCCCGGTCCGGTCTGGTCCCGGTTCAGTCCCGGTCCGGTCTGGTCCTGGTCTGGTCCCGGTCTGGTCCCGGTCTGGTCCCGGTCCGGCCCCGGTCTCACCTGTGACCCCTCGCACGCCTCCTCGCACTGCCCTTTGCTCTCAGTCCTGGTCCTGGTCCCGGTCTGGTCTGGCCCTGGTCTAGCCCCGGTCTGGCCCCGGTCCAGTCCCGGTCCGGTCTGGTCCGGTCTGGTCCTGGTCTGGCCCCGGTTCAGTCCCGGTCTGGTCCTGGTCCGGTCTGGTCCCGGTCCGGCCCCGGTCTCACCTGTGACCCCTCGGCACGCCTCCTCGCACTGCCCTTTGCTCTTAGTCCTGGTCTGGTCCCGGTCTGGTCTGGCCCTGGTCTAGCCCCAGTCTGGCCCCGGTTCAGTCCCGGTCTGGTCCTGGTCCGGTCTGGTCCCGGTCCGGCCCCGGTCTCACCTGTGACCCCTCGGCACGCCTCCTCGCACTGCCCTTTGCTCTCAGTCCCGGTCCGGTCTGGTCTCGGTCTGGTCCCGGTTCAGTCCGGTCTGGTCCCGGTTCAGTCCCGGTCCGGTCTGGTCCCGGTCTGGCCCCGGTCTGGCCCCGGTCTCACCTGTGACCCCTCGGCACGCCTCCTCGCACTGCCCTTTGCTCTCAGTCCCGGTCCGGTCTGGTCTCGGTCTGGTCCCGGTTCAGTCCGGTCTGGTCCCGGTTCAGTCCCGGTCCGGTCTAGTCCCGGTCTGGCCCCGGTCCGGCCCCGGTCTCACCTGTGACCCCTCGGCACGCCTCCTCGCACTGCCCTTTGCTCTCAGTCCTGGTCCTGGTCCCGGTCCAGTCCCGGTCTGGTCCCGGTCTGGTCCTGGTCCGGTCTGGTCCTGGTCTGGCCCCGGTCTCACCTGTGACCCCTCGGCACGCCTCCTCGCACTGCCCTTTGCTCTCGTGGTTGTTGTCGTTGGCGTCGCAGCCTCCGAAGGTGAAGGTGTGACACTTTTGGTCGAGCGGGTCGTAGAACCAGCGCGTGAAGCTGGCCCTGCACGGCCCGGTGTGCGGCGCCAGAGTGCAGCGCACTACAACAGACACAACAGACACACAACAGACACATGAGACGCACAACAGACGCATCAGACACATGAGACGCACAACAGACACAAGACACATGAGACACACAACAGACACATGAGACGCACAACAGACACATGAGACACACAACAGACACATGAGACGCACAACAGACACATGAGACGCACAACAGACACACGACAGACACATGAGACACACAACAGACACATCAGACGCACAACAGACACATCAGACGCACAACAGACACACAACAGACACAACAGACACATCAGACACATCAGACGCACAACAGACACACAACAGACACAACAGACACACAACAGACACAACAGACACATCAGACACACAACAGACACACAACAGACACAACAGACACACAACAGACACAACAGACACATCAGACACAACAGACACATCAGACACATCAGACACAACAGACGCACAACAGACACACAACAGACACACAACAAACACATCAGACGCACAATAGACACACAACAGACAGACAACATGCGCACAAGAGACACACAACAGACGCACAACAGACACATGAGACGCACAACAGACACATCAGACACACAACAGACGCACAATAGACACATCAGACGCACAACAGACACACAACAGACACAACAGACGCACAACATACACATCAGACGCACAACAGACACACATCAGACACACAACAGACACATCAGACGCACAACAGACACATCAGACACACAACAGACGCACAGCAGACACACAACTGACACAGACACACAACAGACGCACAACAGACACACAACAAACAAACAGACACACAACACACACAACAGACACATCAGACACACAACAGACACAGATCCGGACACACAACAGACACACAGACACACACAACACAGACGCACAACAGACACAACAGACGCATGACAGACACAACAGATGCACGACACACACACACACACACAACAGACGCACAACAGACATCAGACGCACAACAGACACAACAGACACATCAGACGCACATAAGACACACACACACACACACACACACACGCACAACAGACACAACAGACACACACCAGACACACACACAACAGACACACAAGACACACAGTCACACAACCAGACACACACACAACAGACACACAACCAGACACACACACACAACAGACACACAACCAGACACACACACAACAGACACACAAGACACACAGACACACAACCAGACACACACACACACAGCCAAACCATAGCCCGTACATATCCCTGGTCCTCGCTCGCTGCCGTCATGTTCCAAACAGGAAGTGTCCAGGAGGCTCCTCCTTCATCAGGACGAGCTCCGCCCTCTTCCTGTGACACTGGAGCCTTCACTCTGTAACTGTTTCTGTCAAACTCACAGCTGGATCTAAAATGTCTGACGCTCCACATGATCCTGGTGTTTTTCTCGTTGGTTGTTCATGAATCAAGTTGTTGCAATAATAACTGACCAATCAGGTGCTTCCTTTTCCAGGGGCCGGTTTCGCTTGTGTTAGCAACAGGTTTGATTGACAGTTAGCGCCGCACGTTGCCACAGTCTCCTCCCACCGATGGGCGGAGACCGATAGCAAACTCGCTCCTGATTGGTCTGTGTGGTCGCCATGATACGCACTCGGATTTAAATATGGAGTCTGCTATAACTGCTAGCTCCACTTTAGCCGCTATAACTGCTAGCTCCACTTTAGCCGCTATAACTGCTAGCTCCACTTTAGCCGCTATAACTGCTAGCTCCACTTTAGCCGCTATAACTGCTAGTTCCACTTTAGCCGCTATAACTGCTAGCTCCACTTTAGCCGCTATAACTGCTAGCTCCACTTTAGCCGCTATAACTGCTAGCTCCACTTTAGCCGCTATAACTGCTAGCTCCACTTTAGTCGCTATTACTGCTAGTTCCACTTTAGCCGCTATAACTGCTAGCTCCACTTTAGCCGCTATAACTGCTAGTTCCACTTTAGCTGCTATTACTGCTAGTTCCACTTTAGCCGCTATAAATGCTAGTTCCACTTTAGCCGCTATTACTGCTAGTTCCACTTTAGCCGCTATAACTGCTAGTTCCACTTTAGCCGCTATAAATGCTAGTTCCACTTTAGCCGCTATAACTGCTAGCTCCACTTTAGCCGCTATAGCTGCTAGCTCCACTTTAGCCGCTATAACTGCTAGCTCCACTTTAGCCGCTATAACTGCTAGCTCCACTTTAGCCGCTATAACTGCTAGTTCCACTTTAGCCGCTATAACTGCTAGCTCCACTTTAGCCGCTATAACTGCTAGCTCCACTTTAGCCGCTATAACTGCTAGTTCCACTTTAGCCGCTATAACTGCTAGTTCCACTTTAGCCGCTATTACTGCTAGTTCCACTTTAGCCGCTATAACTGCTAGCTCCACTTTAGCCGCTATTACTGCTAGCCGCGATTTTGGCTGGAGCCAAACGCTATGACATCACAATCCCACAGTCCATCGATGTGTACGGTCTATGAGCCAAACACACAAACAAACACACATCAGACACACACAACCAAAGTCCCGGCCCAGTCCCAGTCCCGGCCCAGTCCCAGTCCCGGCCCAGGCCTAGTCCCGGCCCAGTCCCGGCTCTTACCCTTTTTCTCGTCCACTTCGATGTTCACGAGTCGGTTGAACGTTTGATTCACTGAAACAGAAAAAACAGAAGTGAAGTTTCCAGCAGCTTCTCTTGAGCCCTCAGTGGGTTTGTGCAGATTTGTCGCTCTCTTTTCTTTGCGTTTTGGTCGGAGTCTAAAGCAGACTTGGATCCTCACGTTTGCTGCAGCTGCTCTCGTCCGCTCCGTCCTCGCACTGTTTGACCCCGTCACACTCCAGACTCTTGTGAACGCAGCAGGACGAGTCACAGACGAGCTGCCCCAGGCCACACTTAGAGCCGCAAACCCCTGAGGAACAGAGCGGGGTTTAGACCAAGGTTTGGACCGGGGTTGGACCGGGGTTGGACCGGGGTTGGACCGGGGTTGGACCGGGGTTGGACCGGGGTTGGACCGGGGTTGGACCGGGGTTGGACCGGGGTTGGACTGCAGTAAAAATGAGTGGATAAATGATCGATTCCTTCCTTTGACCAAAAAACATCAGAATTCTTTATCAAAATCATCACATTTGACGCTTGAACAGTTCTTAGAATCTGTGTCAAATACTTTTTTCTCTAAAAGTACATTTTTAAACGTGTCCTTGATGTCCCTCTGAAGGTTCTCATGTTCCTCTAATTATGACTCAAATATTTATCCGAGTTTTACATCCATGAAGTTGCAGTTTGTGAAGAAAATTAATAAAAAAGTTTAAAATGGCAGGAAGTGGATCTGTGTTCTAAAACAGAATCCCTCTGTGATGTCATCAAGAGGCGACGCACCGTTGAAAACACAGAGACAATTCACAGAGACACACTTTTGCGTCTACAGGACGGAGGAGTCAGCAGGAGGGAGGAGTCTGCAGGAGTTAGGAGTCAGCAGGAGGGAGGAGTCTGCAGGAGGGAGGAGTCTACAGGAGGGAGGAGTCTACAGGAGGGAGGGGTCTAGGGAGGAGTCTGCAGGAGGGAGGAGTCTGCAGGAGGGAGGAGTCTGCAGGAGGGAGTAGTCTAGGGAGGTGACTACAGGAGGGAGGAGTCTACAGGAGGGAGGAGTCTACAGGAGGGAGGAGTCTACAGGAGGGAGGAGTCTACAGGAGGGAGGAGTCTACAGGAGGGAGGAGTCTACAGGAGGGAGGAGTCTACAGGAGGGAGGAGTCTGCAGGAGGGAGGAGTCTGCAGGAGGGAGGAGTCTACAGGAGGGTGATGCAGGGAGGAGTCTACAGGAGGGAGGAGTCTGCAGGTAGGGCGGAGTCTACAGGAGGGAGGAGTCTACAGGAGGGAGGAGTCTACAGGAGGGAGGAGTCTACAGGAGGGAGGAGTCTGCAGGAGGGAGGAGTCTACAGGAGGGAGGAGTCTACAGGAGGGAGGAGTCTACAGGAGGGAGGAGTCTACAGGAGGGAGGAGTCTACAGGAGGGAGGAGTCTACAGGAGGGAGGAGTCTACAGGAGGGAGGAGTCTACAGGAGGGAGGAGTCTGCAGGAGGGAGGAGTCTGCAGGAGGGAGGAGTCTACAGGAGGGAGGAGTCTACAGGAGGGAGGAGTCTACAGGAGGGAGGAGTCTACAGGAGGGAGGAGTCTGCAGGAGGGAGGAGTCTACAGGAGGGAGGAGTCTACAGGAGGGAGGACGTCAGAATGAGGGACAAAGCACTTCCTTCGTCACTTCACACAAAGCAAGAACGCGGTCGTCTTCGATGTGCTCACCATCCACGACCCCAGCACCTTTTGTTTGATTTATTTTAACTTCGGACTGAACTGTACGATCCGTTTGTCATAAAACCTGACTTCTTGATTTATGCCAATTTGTTTATATTATACTTTTCCGCAAATTTGCTATTAATAAAAAAAATTACACAAATTTGACAACACAAGATGGCTGCTGGAGCGGGACATGGGTTACTACGGGTTACTACGGGTTACTACTGGTTATTAGGGGTTACTACGGGTTACTAGGGGTTACTACGGGTTACTACGGGTTATTAGGGGTTACTACAGGGACCAACTGCAGTTCCTGGATCAGAAGTATTCATTTTAAAGACCTTGGTGTTTTGATCAATGGTTCTCACTTTTAAACTACACAAAGACATTTTTTTCTTGTGTAATAAATGTTTTCTTTTGAGGTTAAAAAAAGCGCCCTGTCATTGCATCGTTTTTATCCGAGCCAGATTCTGGTGATTATTTAAGTGAATGCTTCCTCTTCTCTCTTCAAACGGTGGACTTGGTTTGTTTTTCTGCTTCTCGGAGCTTCATTACGGCAGAGCCCCGACGAGCGCGACAGCCTTCTCTGGCCACCAGGGGGCAGGGCATGGGTACTTTACAGGCAACGCTGGGATTACTGAGCCGAGCCTGTCGCACAGGGCCGAGCCTGTCGCACAGGGCCGAGCCTGTCGCACAGGGCCGAGCCTGTCGCACAGGGCCGAGCCTGTCGCACAGGGCCGAGCCTGTCGCACAGGGCCGAGCCTGTCGCACAGGGCCGAGCCTGTCGCACTGAGCTGAGGAAGAAGGCCTTCGTCTACTCAGCTCCTTTTGCTTGAACATGACACAGACTGGAAATGGAGCTCTTGTCCTTAAATGTGTTTAAAAGCTGAAAGCATCAGTCAATAATGTGGACTTGTGTTTTATAACTCGTCATTTCAATTTTCTGTAAAACTTTGCTGCTTCTTGGAAAACAGGTTTTTAATCTCAATGGAACTATCCTGGTTAAGTAAAGGTTCATTAAAAATGTAAAACATTTTCTGCATGAAAGACCACCAGATTAGTTTAAGCAGAGGAATCAGGCTTTACTCACCCGCGACAGGAGGGGGCGCTCTTCTCTCCAAAGACGCTAAAAATAAACCCATGAAAAACCGTTAAAATCCTTTGTGGATGAATACAAGGCTCTGGGTTTGTGTCGGCGCGACCTGTGACCCCGCGGCACGCCGTCTGGCACGCCGACTCAGACAGGAAGTTGTTGTAGTTCCCTTTGCAGCCGCCGAAAGTGAAGTTCCTGCAGAGTCCGGCCACTGCGTCATAGCGCCACCTGGTGAAGGAGGCGCGGCACGGACCCACCTTTGGAGCAGCCAGGCAGAAGACTGAGGACAGAGAGGGCCAAACCAGGTCCAAACCAGGTCTAAACCAGGCCTACACCAGGTTCAAACCAGGTCCAAACCAGGTCTAAACCAGGCCTACACCAGGTTCAAACCAGGCCTAAACCAGGTCTAAACCAGGTCCAAACCAGGCCTAAACCAGATCCAAACCAGGTCTAAACCAGGTCCAAACCAGGCCTAAACCAGATCCAAACCAGTTCCAAACCAGGTCTAAACCAGGTCCAAACCAGGCCTAAACCAGATCCAAACCAGGTCCAAACCAGGCCTAAACCAGGCTTAAACCAGGCCCAAACCAGGTCCAAACCAGGCCTAAAACAGGTCCAAACCAGGCCTAAACCAGATCCAAACCAGGTCCAAACCAGGCCTAAACCAGATCCAAACCAGGTCCAAACCAGGCCTAAACCAGGCTTAAACCAGGCCCAAACCAGGTCCAAACCAGGTCCAAACCAGGCCTACATCAGGTCCAAACCAGGTCCGAACCAGGTCCAAACCAGGTCTAAACCAGGTCCAAACCAGGGCTAAACCAGGTCTAAACCAGGTCCAAACCAGGCCTAAACCAGGCTTAAACCAGGTCCAAACCAGGCCTAAACCAGGCCTAAACCAGGTCCAAACCTGGTCCAAACCAGGTCCAAACCAGGCCTAAACCAGGTCTAAACGAGGATCAGACCAGGTATAAAACAGGTCTAAATCAGGTCTAAACCAAGGCTAAACTAGGACTAAACTAGGACTAAACTAGGACTAAACCAGGACTAAACCAGGTCTAAACCAGGACTAAATCAGGACTAAAACTGTGCTAAAACCGGGCTCAATCTAGGCCAATATATGGACTAAACCTGGACTAGAACACGAGCACTCACGGCTGCTCTGCTCCGGGGTCAGGACCTCGACCAGGACATCGTCTGTGTCCGTGATCCCGTTGGAGTCCGTCACCGTGAGCTCTGACCAGTAAGACCCAGAATCGAGACCAGAGACTTGGATCTGGTCTGGGTACTCTGTCTTCTGTGGAGAGAGAATAAAGAGGACCAAACCAGGACCAAACCAGGACTAAAGCAGGACTAAAGCAGGACTAAAACAGGACTAAACCAGGACTAAAGCAGGACTAACCTCCATAGTGACCGTGGAGATGCCCCTCTTCAGGGTCCAGCTGTAGTCCTGGATCGGGTCCAGGGCGTGGCTCTCGATCCCGTTCAGGACCACAGTTTCTCCAGGCTGCACCACCAAGTCCTGCCCCCCCACCGCGATTGGCCGCCGCTGCCCACCTGAGTGACATCACACACATCATGACCAGGTCTGAGCCGGAACCCGGGTCTGAGTCGGACATGGGGCTGTGGGGCCTGTGGGGCTGTGGGGGCTGTGGGGCTGTGGGGCCTGTGGGCCTGTGGGGCCTGTGGGGCCTGTGGGGCCTGTGGGGCCTGTGGGGCCTGTGGGGCTGTGGGGCCTGTGGGGCCTGTGGGGCTGTGGGGCCTGTGGGGCCTGTGGGGCCTGTGGGGCCTGTGGGGCCTGTGGGGCCTGTGGGGCCTGTGGGGCCTGTGGGGCCTGTGGGGCCTGTGGGGCCTGTGGGGCCTGTGGGGCCTGTGGGGCCTGTGGGCCTGTGGGGCCTGTGGGGCCTGTGGGGCCTGTGAGGCCTGTGAGGCCTGTGGGGGCTGTGGGGGCTGTGGGGGCTGTGGGGCCTGTGGGGGCTGTGGGGCTGTGGGGCTGTGGGGGCTGTGGGGCTGTGGGGCCTGTGGGGCTGTGGGGCTGTGAACCTGTGGGGCTGTGGGGCCTGTGGGGCCTGTGGGGCCTGTGGGGCCTGTGGGGCCTGTGGGGCCTGTGGGGCCTGTGGGGCCTGTGGGGCCTGTGGGGCCTGTGGGGCCTGTGGGGCCTGTGGGGCCTGTGTGTCCTGTGAGGCCTGTGGGGGCTGTGGGGCTGTGGGGCTGTGGGGCCTGTGGGGCCTGTGGGGCTGTGGGGGCTGTGGGGCTGTGGGGCTGTGGGGCTGTGGGGCCTGTGGGGCTGTGGGGCCTGTGGGGCTTGTGGGGCTGTTGGGGCTGTGGGGCCTGTGGGGCCTGTGGGGCTGTGGGGCCTGTGGGGCCTGTGGGGCCTGTGAGGCCTGTGAGGCCTGTGGGGGCTGTGGGGGCTGTGGGGGCTGTGGGGCCTGTGGGGGCTGTGGGGGCTGTGGGGGCTGTGGGCCTGTGGGGCCTGTGGGGCCTGTGGGGCCTGTGGGGCCTGTGGGGCCTGTGGGGCCTGTGGGGCTGTGGGGCTGTGGGGCTGTGGGGCCTGTGGGGCCTGTGGGGCTGTGAACCTGTGGGGCCTGTGGCTGGTCTTGGTTAATACAGTTTTCATAGTTTTGTGGTTTGGATCAAACTCACACGGCGCCACCTACAGGTTTAGACTGATTTAATGTGACGTGAACCTTTCTCCATTTCATTTTGCAGCGAAAGCATCGAGCGTTAGCCACTGAAGCTAAATGTTAGCATAACATACAGAACATATTTCTGAAAAACGTTGTCATATGTTTGTAATCTTCAACATTCAAACACAATCTGAACACAGTCACCTTTTGTGGGCGGGGCCTTCAGGTAGGTCTCGAACAGCTGCTTGATCACAAACGTCCGGTACCTGCTCCGGCTCTGGAACCTGCAACAGAGTCGGGTCTGAACCGGGGAATGAAACTGGACTAAAGCAGGACTAAAGCAGGACTAAAGCAGGACTAAAGCAGGACTAAAGCAGGACTAAAGCAGGACTAAAGCAGGACTAAAGCAGGACTAAAGCAGGACTAAAGCAGGACTAAACCAGGACTAAACCAGGACTAGTGTTGTAACGTGATTTTGTGATATTGTGATATGGTGATAGTAAAACTGTCTCAATATCGTTGTCATGTTACGATAAAAACATCTCGACCTAAAAAAATAACTCCGGTTCCGCCTGCTCTGGCAGATAAAAGCATTACTGACCAGAAATGATTAATATCATTATTATTATTATAATTCTTAATAATAAATAACCAGGAGCCTGACAGACACACAGCGGTCATTGTTGTCGTCTCATTCTCACAGATGTTTGATCCTTTCTATTGTTACGGCCCTAAATATGACATAAAGGCCAATAATGAGCGGCGTCTGTCGTTATGAACGTGATCCATGGTCTGGTCCATGATCCATGGTCCGGTCCATGGTCTGGTCTATGGTCTGGTCTATGGTCTGGTCCACGGTCCATGGTCTGGTCCATGGTCTGGTCCATGGTCCATGGTCTCGTCCATGGTCTGGTCTATGGTCTGATCTATGATCCGGTCCATGGTCTGGTCCATGGTCTGGGCCATGGTCTGGTCTATGGTCTGGTCCATGGTCTGGTCCATGGTCTGGTCCATGGTCTGGTCCATGGTCTGGTCCATGGTCTGGTCCATGGTCTGGTCCATGGTCTGGTCCATGGTCTGGTCCATGGTCTGGTCCATGGTCTGGCCTGGTCCATAGTCTGGTCTGGTCCATGGTCTGGCCTGGTCCACGGTCTGGTCCACGGTCTGGTCTGGTCCATGGTCTGGTCCATGGTCTGGTCTGAACATGGTCCTCGTGAGCTTCTACGTCACTGAACGTATCGGACGTGAGGTTCGTATCGTCACGTCCTTAATCCGGACTCACCTGTTGCAGACGAAGCGGTTTCTGTAGACGCAGTCGAACAATGCGCATGCGCCATCGGGCTCCATGAGCGCCAGGTTGCACAGCAGGTTGTCGCAGCACGCGCGCTCGCACTCGTCCGGGCTCTGCGCATGCTCCGTGGCCAGCAGCACCGCGCCCTGTTTGACCGCGTCTTCCGCGTCCAGCACGAAGTCCGCGCGGTAACCTCCGCGGCAGCGCGCGTCTGCCGCTCCGCCGCGCCGCACCGCGAGCACGAGCGGCAGCAGGAGCGGCATCAGGCGCAGGACCAGCGGCTGCATTGGACTCACCGGGTCTGGTCCGAGTCTAGTCCTGGCTTAAACCTAGAGTGGTCCTGGGTCTGGTTCACTATAGTCCTGCTTCAGACCTGGTTCAGTCCTGGTCCTGGTCCTGGTCCTGGTCCTGGTCCTGCACACTTGGCTCTCGTGTTTTCAGGTAAATCCTGGTTCAGTTCAGACACTCAAAGTCCTGGTTTAGTCCTGGTTTAATCCTGGTTCAGTCCACGCCTGGTCCGTGTCCCCTGCGCAGGTCTGGTCCAGGTTTAGTCAAGGTTTAGTCTGGTTTCTGTGCCAGTTGTGTCTCAGGTGTGTCTCACCTGCTGAAAACAGGATCAGCGCGTCTGTGTCACGCCCGGGTCACGTGACGTGTTCACGCGACACTCGAGTGACCGTGGAGCGTTCGGCTCCGGCTGTGGCTCCTGCCGCCCCCTGTGGGCTGAGGCGCGCACTGCGTCACGGAAACAATCAGGAGCAAAAATGTGCGACTTCTTTTTTATTTTTGCAACTGGAAAAACACATTTATGAAGAAATGAAAATAGTGATACATTAAAGTGCACATGACATGTTTTTATGATGTTTTAGTTCTGACTTTATTTGGTGCAATAAAACCTGTCGTTAATATAATAATAGTTTTACTAAGTGTCAGTTTGTGAAGAAAAGATGAAAACACATGATGACATCACACTGTGGCCCTTTGTGTGTGTGTGTGTGTGTGTGTGTGTGTGTGTGTGTGTGTGTGTGTGTGTGTGTGTGTGTGTGACTGTGTGTGTGTGTGTGTGTGTGTGTGTGTGTGTGTGTGTGATATAATTCCGGTGAGTTTCCACAGAACTCGGGGGCGGGGCTAAAGGGCAGTTCAACAGGTTTAGATTCAGGGCTTGAGCTCATCACATTCCATTTTGTTTAAATCTGCGACAGATTCAGACGAGACGAGTCCCAGAGACGAGGAGACGAGTCCCAGAGACGAGGAGACGAGTCCCAGAGACGAGGAGACGAGGAGACGAGTCCCAGAGACGAGGAGACGAGTCCCAGAGACAAGGAGACGAGTCCCAGAGACGAGGAGACGATTCCCAGAGACGAGGAGACGAGTCCCAGAGACGAGGAGACGAGTCCCAGAGGACGAGGAGACGAGTCCCAGAGCGAGGCGAGGAGACGAGTCCCAGGAGAGGAGGCGAGGGAGGCGAGTCCCAGAGGCGAGGCGAGTCCCAGAGGCGAGAGGCGAGTCCCAGAGACGAGGAGACGTGTCCCAGAGACGAGAGGCGAGTCCTGAGACGAGGAGACGAGGAGACGAGTCCCAGGGACGAGGAGACGAGGAGACGAGTCCCAGGGACGAGGAGACGAGGAGACGAGTCCCAGAGACGAGGAGACGAGTCCCAGAGACGAGGAGACGAGGAGACGAGTCCGAGGAACAAGGAGACGAGGAGACGAGTCCCAGAGACGAGGAGACGAGTCCCGAGGAGACGAGTCCCAGAGACGAGGAGACGAGTCCCGAGGAGACGAGTCCCAGAGACGAGGAGACGAGTCCCAGAGACGAGGAGACAAGTCCGAGGAACAAGGCTCTGTACCGCCCCCTCAGGCTCTGTACCGCCCCCTGTAGGCTCTGTACCGCCCCCTGTAGGCTCTGTACCTCCCCCTGTGGGCTCTGTACCGCCCCCTGTAGGCTCTGTACCGCCCCCTCAGGCTCTGTACCGCCCTGTGGGCTCTGTACCGCCTGTAGGCTCTGTGCCGCCCTCAGGCTCTGTACCGCCCCTGTGGGCTCTGTACCTCCTGTAGGGCTCTGTACCTCCCCCTGTAGGCTCTGTACCGCCCCCTGTAGGCTCTGTACCGCCCCACTCAGGCTCTGTACCGCCCCTGTAGGCTCTGTACCTCCCCCTGTTGGCTCTGTACCGCCCCCTGTAGGCTCTGTACCGCCCCCTGTGGGCTCTGTACCGCCCCCTGTGGGCTCTGTACCGCCCCCTCAGGCTCTGTACCGCCCCCTGTGGGCTCTGTACCGCCCCCTGTGGGCTCTGTACCGCCCCCTGTGGGCTCTGTACCGCCCCCTGTAGGCTCTGTACCGCCCCCTGTAGGCTCTGTACCGCCCCCTGTAGGCTCTGTACCGCCCCCTGTAGGCTCTGTACCGCCCCCTTTAGGCTCTATACCATCAGTGCAGCTCTGTGTTTTCACCTCCGTCATTTACTTTTAGTTTGAATTCATAAAGTTTTGTAAAACGTTCTCTTTTAACCAAGTCCTTTGTAAAATAATCACTTTGCTCCCCAACGTGCCTCAATTGCTGTGTTTACTCCTGTTTCAGACCTGGTTTAGTCCTGGTTTAGTCCTGTTTCAGACCTGGTTTAGTCCTGGTTTAGTCCTGTTTCAGACCTGGTTTAGTCCTGGTTTAGTCCTGTTTCAGACCTGGTTTAGTCCTGGTTTAGTCCTGGTTTAGACCTGGTTTAGTCCTGTTTCAGACCTGGTTTAGTCCTGGTTTAGTCCTGGTTTAGTCCTGGTTTAGTCCTGGTTTAGTCCTGGTTTAGTCCTGGTTTAGACCTGGTTTAGTCCTGGTTTAGACCTGGTTTAGTCCTGGTTTAGTCCTGGTTTAGTCCTGGTTTAGACCTGGTTTAGACCTGGTTTAGTCCTGGTTTAGTCCTGTTTCAGACCTGGTTTAGTCCTGGTTTAGACCTGGTTTAGACCTGGTTTAGTCCTGGTTTAGACCTGGTTTAGACCTGGTTTAGACCTGGTTTAGTCCTGGTTTAGTCCTGGTTTAGTCCTGGTTTAGACCTGGTTTAGTCCTGGTTTAGTCCTGGTTTAGTCCTGGTTTAGACCTGGTTTAGTCCTGGTTTAGACCTGGTTTAGTCCTGGTTTAGACCTGGTTTAGTCCTGTTTCAGACCTGGTTTAGTCCTGGTTTAGACCTGGTTTAGTCCTGGTTTAGACCTGGTTTAGTCCTGGTTTAGTCCTGGTTTAGACCTGGTTTAGTCCTGGTTTAGACCTGGTTTAGTCCTGTTTCAGACCTGGTTTAGTCCTGGTTTAGACCTGGTTTAGTCCTGGTTTAGTCCTGTTTCAGACCTGGTTTAGTCCTGGTTTAGACCTGGTTTAGTCCTGGTTTAGTCCTGGTTTAGACCTGGTTTAGTCCTGGTTTAGACCTGGTTTAGACCTGGTTTAGTCCTGGTTTAGTCCTGGTTTAGTCCTGGTTTAGTCCTGGTTTAGACCTGGTTTAGTCCTGGTTTAGTCCTGGTTTAGACCTGGTTTAGTCCTGGTTTAGACCTGGTTTAGACCTGGTTTAGACCTGGTTTAGTCCTGGTTTAGTCCTGGTTTAGTCCTGGTTTAGACCTGGTTTAGTCCTGGTTTAGTCCTGGTTTAGTCCTGGTTTAGTCCTGGTTTAGTCCTGGTTTAGTCCTGGTTTAGTCCTGGTTTAGTCCTGGTTTAGTCCTGGTTTAGACCTGGTTTAGTCCTGGTTTAGTCCTGTTTCAGACCTGGTTTAGTCCTGGTTTAGTCCTGGTTTAGTCCTGGTTTAGTCCTGGTTTAGTCCTGTTTCAGACCTGGTTTAGTCCTGGTTTAGTCCTGGTTTAGTCCTGGTTTAGTCCTGGTTTAGACCTGGTTTAGTCCTGGTTTAGTCCTGGTTTAGACCTGGTTTAGTCCTGGTTTAGACCTGGTTTAGACCTGGTTTAGTCCTGGTTTAGTCCTGGTTTAGTCCTGGTTTAGTCCTGGTTTAGACCTGGTTTAGTCCTGGTTTAGTCCTGGTTTAGTCCTGTTTCAGACCTGGTTTAGTCCTGGTTTAGTCCTGTTTTAGACCTGGTTTAGTCCTGGTTTAGTCCTGGTTTAGTCCTGTTTCAGACCTGGTTTAGTCCTGTTTCAGACCTGTTTCAGACCTGGTTTAGTCCTGTTTCAGACCTGGTTTAGTCCTGGTTTAGTCCTGGTTTAGTCCTGTTTCAGACCTGGTTTAGTCCTGGTTTAGTCCTGTTTCAGACCTGGTTTAGTCCTGGTTTAGTCCTGTTTCAGACCTGGTTTAGTCCTGTTTCAGACCTGGTTTAGTCCTGGTTTAGTCCTGTTTCAGACCTGGTTTAGTCCTGGTTTAGTCCTGTTTCAGACCTGGTTTAGTCCTGTTTCAGACCTGGTTTAGTCCTGGTTTAGTCCTGGTTTAGTCCTGTTTCAGACCTGGTTTAGTCCTGTTTCAGACCTGGTTTAGTCCTGGTTTAGTCCTGGTTTAGACCTGGTTTAGTCCTGGTTTAGTCCTGTTTCAGACCTGGTTTAGTCCTGGTTTAGTCCTGGTTTAGTCCTGGTTTAGTCCTGGTTTAGTCCTGGTTTAGTCCTGGTTTAGTCCTGGTTTAGTCCTGGTTTAGACCTGGTTTAGACCTGGTTTAGTCCTGGTTTAGTCCTGGTTTAGTCCTGGTTTAGTCCTGGTTTAGTCCTGGTTTAGTCCTGGTTTAGTCCTGGTTTAGCTGCTTTGGTTGGGTTTATTTTCTGTAAATGAAAGACGCGCTGGTTAAAGAGGCGGGTGAGCGCCCTCTTGTGGTAAGGCATAGGAACTACGCTAATGCAAATCTAAATGAACTGAGCACCGTATTTATACCGTTTTAACTTAAATAACGCAATGAATAAAATATAACATGAAATAAAATGATTTGGGGGGTGTCCAATTTGCTATTCCCACACTAGTTTAGTCCTGGTTTACACCTGGTTTACACCTGGTTTAGTTCCGGTTTAGTTTTGGTTTAGACCTGGTTTAGTCCTGGTTTAGTCCTGTTTCAGACCTGGTTTAGTCCTGGTTTAGTCCTGGTTTAGACCTGGTTTAGTCCTGGTTTAGTCCTGTTTCAGACCTGGTTTAGTCCTGGTTTAGACCTGGTTTAGTCCTGTTTTAGACCTGGTTTAGTCCTGGTTTAGTCCTGGTTTAGTCCTGGTTTAGTCCTGGTTTAGTCCTGGTTTAGTCCTGGTTTAGTCCTGGTTTAGTCCTGGTTTAGACCTGGTTTAGTCCTGGTTTAGACCTGGTTTAGTCCTGTTTCAGACCTGGTTTAGTCCTGTTTCAGACCTGGTTTAGTCCTGGTCTTGTCTTACATCATGACACCAAGTAGTCCTGGTTTAGACCTGTTTTAGTCCTGGTTTAGTCCTGAGACAGTCCTGGTTTAGTCCTGGGACAGTCCTGTTTCAGACCTGGTTTAGTCCTGGTTTAGTCCTGTTTTAGTCCTGGTTTAGTCCTGTTTTAGACCTGGTTTAGTCCTGGTTTAGTCCTGGTTTAGTCCTGGTTTAGTCCTGTTTTAGACCTGGTTTAGTCCTGGTTTAGTCCTGGTTTAGTCCTGTTTCAGACCTGGTTTAGTCCTGGTTTAGTCCTGGTTTAGTCCTGGTTTAGTCCTGTTTCAGACCTGGTTTAGTCCTGTTTCAGACCTGGTTTAGTCCTGGTTTAGTCCTGGTTTAGTCCTGGTTTAGTCCTGGTTTAGTCCTGTTTCAGACCTGTTTCAGACCTGGTTTAGTCCTGTTTCAGACCTGGTTTAGTCCTGGTTTAGTCCTGGGACAGACTTGTGACATTCGTCTCCTTTGAGCATTTGTACTTGCCGTACCTAAGTGTGGCCACTAGAGGGCGGTATTGGACAAACCCCGTTCATGTCGCTGCAGCGGGACTGGGCTGAATGAACCCAGTTTGATAAAGTTAAGGGAGTCTTGTCTTACATCATGACACCAAGTAGTCCTGGTTTAGTCCTGGTTTAGTCCTGGTTTAGTCCTGGTTTAGTCCTGGTTTAGTCCTGGTTTAGTCCTGGTTTAGACCTGGTTTAGTCCTGGTTTAGACCTGGTTTAGTCCTGGTTTAGTCCTGGTTTAGTCCTGGTTTAGACCTGGTTTAGTCCTGGTTTAGTCCTGGTTTAGACCTGGTTTAGTCCTGGTTTAGTCCTGGTTTAGACCTGGTTTAGTCCTGGTTTAGACCTGGTTTAGTCCTGGTTTAGACCTGGTTTAGACCTGGTTTAGTCCTGGTTTAGTCCTGGTTTAGTCCTGGTTTAGACCTGGTTTAGTCCTGGTTTAGTCCTGGTTTAGACCTGGTTTAGTCCTGGTTTAGACCTGTTTTAGTCCTGGTTTAGTCCTGGTTTAGTCCTGGTTTAGTCCTGGTTTAGACCTGGTTTAGTCCTGGTTTAGTCCTGGTTTAGACCTGGTTTAGTCCTGGTTTAGACCTGGTTTAGACCTGGTTTAGTCCTGGTTTAGTCCTGGTTTAGTCCTGGTTTAGTCCTGGTTTAGTCCTGGTTTAGTCCTGGTTTAGTCCTGGTTTAGTCCTGGTTTAGTCCTGGTTTAGTCCTGGTTTAGACCTGGTTTAGTCCTGGTTTAGTCCTGGTTCAGACCTGGTTTAGTCCTGGTTTAGTCCTGGTTTAGTCCTGGTTTAGTCCTGGTTTAGTCCTGGTTTAGACCTGGTTTAGTCCTGGTTTAGACCTGTTTTAGTCCTGGTTTAGTCCTGGTTTAGTCCTGGTTTAGTCCTGGTTTAGACCTGGTTTAGTCCTGGTTTAGTCCTGGTTTAGACCTGGTTTAGTCCTGGTTTAGTCCTGGTTTAGTCCTGGTTTAGTCCTGGTTTAGACCTGGTTTAGTCCTGGTTTAGTCCTGGTTTAGACCTGGTTTAGTCCTGGTTTAGAACTGGTTTAGACCTGGTTTAGTCCTGGTTTAGTCCTGGTTTAGTCCTGGTTTAGACCTGGTTTAGACCTGGTTTAGACCTGGTTTAGTCCTGGTTTAGTCCTGGTTTAGTCCTGGTTTAGACCTGGTTTAGTCCTGGTTTAGTCCTGGTTTAGTCCTGGTTTAGACCTGGTTTAGTCCTGGTTTAGACCTGGTTTAGTCCTGGTTTAGACCTGGTTTAGTCCTGGTTTAGTCCTGGTTTAGTCCTGGTTTAGACCTGGTTTAGTCCTGGTTTAGTCCTGGTTTAGTCCTGGTTTAGACCTGGTTTAGTCCTGGTTTAGTCCTGTTTAGACCTGGTTTAGTCCTGGTTTGGCCCTGTTTCAGACCTGGTTTAGACCTGGTTTTGTCCTGGTTTAGTCCTGTTTCAGACCTGGTTTAGTCCTGTTTTAGACCTGGTTTAGTCCTGGTTTAGTCCTGGTTTAGTCCTGGTTTAGTCCTGGTTTAGACCTGGTTTAGTCCTGCTTCAGACCTGGTTTAGTCCTGGTTTAGTCCTGTTTCAGACCTGGTTTAGTCCTGTTTCAGACCTGGTTTAGTCCTGGTTTAGTCCTGGTTTAGTCCTGGTTTAGACCTGGTTTAGTCCTGGTTTAGTCCTGGTTTAGACCTGGTTTAGTCCTGGTTTAGTCCTGGTTTAGTCCTGGTTTAGACCTGGTTTAGTCCTGGTTTAGTCCTGGTTTAGTCCTGGTTTAGTCCTGGTTTAGTCCTGGTTTAGTCCTGGTTTAGACCTGGTTTAGTCCTGGTTTAGACCTGGTTTAGTCCTGGTTTAGTCCTGGTTTAGTCCTGGTTTAGACCTGGTTTAGTCCTGGTTTAGTCCTGGTTTAGTCCTGGTTTAGACCTGGTTTAGTCCTGTTTCAGACCTGGTTTAGTCCTGGTTTAGACCTGGTTTAGTCCTGGTTTAGTCCTGGTTTAGACCTGGTTTAGTCCTGGTTTAGTCCTGGTTTAGTCCTGGTTTAGACCTGGTTTAGTCCTGGTTTAGTCCTGGTTTAGTCCTGGTTTAGACCTGGTTTAGTCCTGGTTCAGACCTGGTTTAGTCCTGGTTTAGACCTGGTTTAGTCCTGGTTTAGTCCTGGTTTAGTCCTGGTTTAGACCTGGTTTAGTCCTGGTTTAGACCTGGTTTAGTCCTGGTTTAGTCCTGGTTTAGACCTGGTTTAGTCCTGGTTTAGACCTGGTTTAGTCCTGGTTTAGACCTGGTTTAGACCTGGTTTAGTCCTGGTTTAGACCTGGTTTAGTCCTGGTTTAGTCCTGGTTTAGTCCTGGTTTAGTCCTGGTTTAGACCTGGTTTAGTCCTGGTTTAGTCCTGGTTTAGTCCTGGTTTAGACCTGGTTTAGTCCTGGTTTAGACCTGGTTTAGTCCTGGTTTAGTCCTGTTTAGACCTGGTTTAGTCCTGGTTTAGACCTGGTTTAGACCTGGTTTAGACCTGGTTTAGTCCTGGTTTAGTCCTGTTTTAGTCCTGGTTTAGTCCTGGTTTAGTCCTGGTTTAGTCCTGGTTTAGTCCTGGTTTAGTCCTGGTTTAGACCTGGTTTAGTCCTGGTTTAGTCCTGGTTTAGACCTGGTTTAGTCCTGTTTTACTCTTGTTTCAGACCTGGTTTAGTCCTGGTTTAGTCCTGGTTTAGACCTGGTTTAGTCCTGGTTTAGTCCTGGTTTAGACCTGGTTTAGACCTGGTTTAGTCCTGGTTTAGACCTGGTTTAGTCCTGGTTTAGTCCTGGTTTAGACCTGGTTTAGTCCTGGTTTAGTCCTGGTTTAGTCCTGGTTTAGTCCTGGTTTAGTCCTGGTTTAGACCTGGTTTAGTCACGGTTTAGTCCTGGTTTAGTCCTGTTTCAGACCTGGTTTAGTCCTGTTTCAGACCTGGTGTAGTTCTGGTTTAGACCTGTTTTAGTCCTGGTTTAGTCCTGGTTTAGTCCTGGTTTAGACCTGGTTTAGTCCTGGTTTAGACCTGGTTTAGTCCTGGTTTAGTCCTGGTTTAGTCCTGGTTTAGTCCTGGTTTAGACCTGGTTTAGTCCTGTTTCAGACCTGGTTTAGTCCTGTTTCAGACCTGGTTTAGTCCTGGTTTAGTCCTGGTTTAGTCCTGGTTTAGACCTGGTTTAGTCCTGGTTTAGTCCTGGTTTAGTCCTGTTTCAGACCTGGTTTAGTCCTGTTTCAGACCTGGTTTAGTCCTGGTTTAGACCTGGTTTAGTCCTGGTTTAGTCCTGGTTTAGTCCTGGTTTAGTCCTGGTTTAGTCCTGGTTTAGTCCTGGTTTAGACCTGGGTGAGTCCTGGTTTAGACCTGGTTTAGTCCTGGTTTAGTCCTGGTTTAGTCCTGGTTTAGTCCTGGTTTAGTCCTGGTTTAGACCTGGTTTAGTCCTGGTTTAGTCCTGGTTTAGACCTGGTTTAGTCCTGGTTTAGTCCTGGTTTAGACCTGGTTTAGTCCTGGTTTAGTCCTGGTTTAGTCCTGTTTCAGACCTGGTTTAGTCCTGGTTTAGACCTGGTTTAGTCCTGGTTTAGTCCTGGTTTAGACCTGGTTTAGTCCTGTTTCAGACCTGGTTTAGTCCTGGTTTAGTCCTGTTTCAGACCTGGTTTAGTCCTGTTTCAGACCTGGTTTAGTCCTGGTTTAGTCCTGGTTTAGTCCTGGTTTAGACCTGGTTTAGTCCTGGTTTAGTCCTGGTTTAGACCTGGTTTAGTCCTGGTTTAGTCCTGGTTTAGTCCTGGTTTAGACCTGGTTTAGTCCTGGTTTAGTCCTGGTTTAGTCCTGGTTTAGTCCTGGTTTAGTCCTGGTTTAGTCCTGGTTTAGTCCTGGTTTAGTCCTGGTTTAGACCTGGTTTAGTCCTGGTTTAGTCCTGGTTTAGTCCTGGTTTAGACCTGGTTTAGTCCTGGTTTAGTCCTGGTTTAGTCCTGGTTTAGACCTGGTTTAGTCCTGCTTCAGACCTGGTTTAGTCCTGGTTTAGACCTGGTTTAGTCCTGGTTTAGTCCTGGTTTAGACCTGGTTTAGTCCTGGTTTAGTCCTGGTTTAGTCCTGGTTTAGACCTGGTTTAGTCCTGGTTTAGTCCTGGTTTAGTCCTGGTTTAGACCTGTTTAGTCCTGTTTCAGACCTGGTTTAGTCCTGGTTTAGACCTGGTTTAGTCCTGGTTTAGTCCTGGTTTAGTCCTGGTTTAGACCTGGTTTAGTCCTGGTTTAGACCTGGTTTAGTCCTGGTTTAGTCCTGGTTTAGACCTGGTTTAGTCCTGGTTTAGACCTGGTTTAGTCCTGGTTTAGTCCTGGTTTAGACCTGGTTTAGTCCTGGTTTAGACCTGGTTTAGTCCTGGTTTAGTCCTGGTTTAGTCCTGGTTTAGTCCTGGTTTAGACCTGGTTTAGTCCTGGTTTAGTCCTGGTTTAGTTCCGGTTTAGTCCTGGTTTAGTCCTGGTTTAGACCTGGTTTAGTCCTGTTTCAGACCTGGTTTAGTCCTGGTTTAGTCCTGGTTTATTCCTGTTTTAGACCTGGTTTAGTCCTGGTTTAGTCCTGGTTTAGACCTGTTTTAGTTCTGGTTTAGTCCTGGTTTAGTCCTGTTTCAGACCTGGTTTAGTCCTGTTTCAGACCTGGTTTAGTCCTGTTTCAGACCTGGTTTAGTCCTGGTTTAGTCCTGTTTCAGACCTGGTTTAGTCCTGTTTCAGACCTGGTTTAGTCCTGTTTCAGACCTGGTTTAGTCCTGGTTTAGTCCTGTTTCAGACCTGGTTTAGTCCTGTTTCAGACCTGGTTTAGTCCTGGTTTAGTCCTGTTTCAGTCCTGGTTTAGTCCTGGTTTAGTCCTGTTTCAGACCTGGTTTAGTCCTGTTTCAGACCTGGTTTAGTCCTGGTTTAGTCCTGGTTTAGTCCTGTTTCAGACCTGGTTTAGTCCTGGTTTAGTCCTGGGACAGACTTGTGACATTCGTCTCCTTTGAGCATTTGTACTTGCCGTACCTAAGTGTGGCCACTAGAGGGCGGTATTGGACAAACCTCGTTCATGTCGCTGCAGCGGGACTGGGCTGAATGAACCCAGTTTGATAAAGTTAAGGGAGTCTTGTCTTACATCATGACACCAAGTAGTCCTGGTTTAGACCTGCTTTAGTCCTGGTTTAGTCCTGTTTCAGACCTGGTTTAGTCCTGGTTTAGTCCTGTTTCAGACCTGGTTTAGACCTGGTTTAGTCCTGTTTCAGACCTGTTTCAGACCTGTTTAGTCCTGGTTTAGTCCTGGTTTAGACCTGGTTTAGTTTTGGTTTAGACCTGGTTTAGTCCTGTTTCAGACCTGGTTTAGTCCTGTTTCAGACTTGTTTTAGTCCTGGTTTATTCCTGTTTTAGACCTGGTTTAGTCCTGGTTTAGTCCTGGTTTAGACCTGGTTTAGTCCTGGTTTAGTCCTGGTTTAGTCCTGTTTCAGACCTGGTTTAGTCCTGTTTCAGACCTGGTTTAGTCCTGGTTTAGTCCTGTTTCAGACCTGGTTTAGTCCTGTTTCAGACCTGGTTTAGTCCTGTTTCAGACCTGGTTTAGTCCTGGTTTAGTCCTGGTTTAGTCCTGGGACAGACTTGTGACATTCGTCTCCTTTGAGCATTTGTACTTGCCGTACCTAAGTGTGGCCACTAGAGGGCGGTATTGGACAAACCTCGTTCATGTCGCTGCAGCGGGACTGGGCTGAATGAACCCAGTTTGATAAAGTTAAGGGAGTCCTGTCTTACATCATGACACCAAGTAGTCCTGGTTTAGACCTGTTTTAGTCCTGGGACAGTCCTGTTTCAGACCTGGTTTAGTTCTGGTTTAGACCTGTTTTAGTCCTGGTTTAGAATTGGTTTAGTCCTGGGACAGTCCTGTTTCAGACTTGTTTTAGTCCTGGTTTAGTCCTGGTTTAGACCTGGTTTAGTTTTGGTTTAGACCTGGTTTAGTCCTGTTTCAGACCTGGTTTAGTCCTGTTTTAGTCCTGGTTTAGTCCTGGTTTAGTCCTGGTTTAGTCCTGTTTTAGACCTGGTTTAGTCCTGGTTTAGTCCTGGTTTATTCCTGTTTTAGTCCTGGTTTAGTCCTGGTTTAGTCCTGTTTCAGACCTGGTTTAGTCCTGTTTCAGACCTGGTTTAGTCCTGTTTCAGACCTGGTTTAGTCCTGTTTCAGACCTGGTTTAGTCCTGGTTTAGTCCTGTTTCAGACCTGGTTTAGTCCTGGTTTAGACCTGGTTTAGTCCTGGTTTAGTCCTGTTTCAGACCTGGTTTAGTCCTGGTTTAGTCCTGGTTTAGTCCTGTTTCAGACCTGGTTTAGTCCTGTTTCAGACCTGGTGTAGTTCTGGTTTAGACCTGGTTTAGTCCTGGTTTAGTCCTGTTTCAGACCTGGTTTAGTCCTGTTTCAGACCTGGTTTAGTCCTGGTTTAGTCCTGTTTCAGACCTGGTTTAGTCCTGGTTTAGTCCTGGTTTAGTCCTGTTTCAGACCTGGTTTAGTCCTGTTTCAGACCTGGTTTAGTCCTGTTTCAGACCTGGTTTAGTCCTGTTTCAGACCTGGTTTAGTCCTGTTTCAGACCTGGTTTAGTCCTGGTTTAGTCCTGTTTCAGACCTGGTTTAGTCCTGTTTCAGACCTGGTTTAGTCCTGTTTCAGACCTGGTTTAGTCCTGGTTTAGTCCTGGTTTAGTCCTGTTTCAGACCTGGTTTAGTCCTGTTTCAGACCTGGTTTAGTCCTGTTTCAGACCTGGTTTACTCCTGTTTCAGACCTGGTTTAGTCCTGGTTTAGACCTGTTTTAGTCCTGGTTTAGAATTGGTTTAGTCCTGGTTTAGACCTGTTTCAGACTTGTTTAGTCCTGGTTTAGTCCTGGTTTAGTTTTGGTTTAGACCTGGTTTAGTCTTGGTTTAGACCTGGTTTAGTCCTGTTTCAGACCTGGTTTAGTCCTGTTTTAGACCTGGTTTAGTCCTGGTTTAGTCCTGGTTTATTCCTGTTTTAGACCTGGTTTAGTTTTGGTTCAGTCCTGGTTTATTCCTGTTTTAGACCTGGTTTAGTTCTGTTTCAGACCTGGTTTAGTCCTGGTTTAGTCCTGTTTCAGACCTGGTTTAGTCCTGTTTCAGACCTGGTTTAGTCCTGTTTCAGACCTGGTTTAGTCCTGGTTTAGTCCTGTTTCAGACCTGGTTTAGTCCTGTTTCAGACCTGGTTTAGTCCTGGTTTAGTCCTGTTTCAGTCCTGGTTTAGTCCTGGTTTAGTCCTGTTTCAGACCTGGTTTAGTCCTGTTTCAGACCTGGTTTAGTCCTGGTTTAGTCCTGGTTCAGTCCTGTTTCAGACCTGGTTTAGTCCTGGTTTAGTCCTGGGACAGACTTGTGACATTCGTCTCCTTTGAGCATTTGTACTTGCCGTACCTAAGTGTGGCCACTAGAGGGCGGTATTGGACAAACCTCGTTCATGTCGCTGCAGCGGGACTGGGCTGAATGAACCCAGTTTGATAAAGTTAAGGGAGTCCTGTCTTACATCATGACACCAAGTAGTCCTGGTTTAGACCTGTTTTAGTCCTGGGACAGTCCTGTTTCAGACCTGGTGTAGTTCTGGTTTCAGACCTGTTTCAGACCTGGTTTAGACCTGGTTTAGTTCTGGTTTAGACCTGTTTCAGACTTGTTTAGTCCTGGTTTAGTCCTGGTTTAGACCTGGTTTAGTTTTGGTTTAGACCTGGTTTAGTCCTGTTTCAGACCTGGTTTAGTCCTGTTTTAGACCTGGTTTAGTCCTGGTTTATTCCTGTTTTAGACCTGGTTTAGTCCTGGTTTAGTCCTGGTTTAGACCTGTTTTAGTTCTGGTTTAGTCCTGGTTTAGTCCTGTTTCAGACCTGGTTTAGTCCTGGTTCAGACCTGGTTTAGTCCTGGTTTACTCCTGTTTCAGACCTGGTTTAGTCCTGGTTCAGACCTGGTTTAGTTCTGTTTCAGACCTGGTTTAGTCCAGGTTTAGTCCTGGTTTAGTCCTGGGACAGACTTGTGACATTCGTCTCCTTTGAGCATTTGTACTTGCCGTACCTAAGTGTGGCCACTAGAGGGCGGTATTGGACAAACCTCGTTCATGTCGCTGCAGCGGGACTGGGCTGAATGAACCCAGTTTGATAAAGTTAAGGGAGTCCTGTCTTACATCATGACACCAAGTAGTCCTGGTTTAGACCTGTTTTAGTCCTGGGACAGTCCTGTTTCAGACCTGGTGTAGTTCTGGTTTCAGACCTGTTTCAGACCTGGTTTAGACCTGGTTTAGTTCTGGTTTAGACCTGTTTCAGACTTGTTTAGTCCTGGTTTAGTCCTGGTTTAGACCTGGTTTAGTTTTGGTTTAGACCTGGTTTAGTCCTGTTTCAGACCTGGTTTAGTCCTGTTTTAGACCTGGTTTAGTCCTGGTTTAGTCCTGGTTTATTCCTGTTTTAGACCTGGTTTAGTCCTGGTTTAGTCCTGGTTTAGACCTGTTTTAGTTCTGGTTTAGTCCTGGTTTAGTCCTGTTTCAGACCTGGTTTAGTCCTGTTTCAGACCTGGTTTAGTCCTGTTTCAGACCTGGTTTAGTTCTGTTTCAGACCTGGTTTAGTCCTGGTTTACTCCTGTTTCAGACCTGGTTTAGTCCTGGTTCAGACCTGGTTTAGTCCTGGTTTACTCCTGTTTCAGACCTGGTTTAGTCCTGGTTCAGTCCTGGTTTAGTCCTGTTTCAGACCTGGTTTAGTCCTGTTTCAGACCTGGTTTAGTTCTGTTTCAGACCTGGTTTAGTCCTGGTTTACTCCTGTTTCAGACCTGGTTTAGTCCTGGTTCAGACCTGGTTTAGTCCTGGTTTACTCCTGTTTCAGACCTGGTTTAGTCCTGGTTCAGTCCTGGTTTAGTCCTGTTTCAGACCTGGTTTAGTCCTGTTTCAGACCTGGTTTAGTCCTGTTTCAGACCTGGTTTAGTCCTGTTTCAGACCTGGTTTAGTCCTGTTTCAGACCTGGTTTAGTCCTGGTTTACTCCTGTTTCAGACCTGGTTTAGTCCTGGTTCAGACCTGGTTTAGTCCTGTTTCAGACCTGGTTTAGTCCTGGTTCAGTCCTGGTTTAGTCCTGTTTCAGACCTGGTTTAGTCCTGTTTCAGACCTGGTTTAGTCCTGTTTCAGACCTGGTTTAGTTCTGTTTCAGACCTGGTTTAGTCCTGGTTTTAGACCTGTTTCAGACCTGGTTTAGACCTGGTTTAGTTCTGGTTTAGACCTGTTTCAGACTTGTTTAGTCCTGGTTTAGTCCTGGTTTAGTTTTGGTTTAGACCTGGTTTAGTCTTGGTTTAGACCTGGTTTAGTCCTGTTTCAGACCTGGTTTAGTCCTGTTTTAGACCTGGTTTAGTCCTGGTTTAGTCCTGGTTTATTCCTGTTTCAGACCTGGTTTAGTCCTGGTTTTAGACCTGTTTCAGACCTGGTTTAGACCTGGTTTAGTTCTGGTTTAGACCTGTTTCAGACTTGTTTAGTCCTGGTTTAGTCCTGGTTTAGTTTTGGTTTAGACCTGGTTTAGTCTTGGTTTAGACCTGGTTTAGTCCTGTTTCAGACCTGGTTTAGTCCTGTTTTAGACCTGGTTTAGTCCTGGTTTAGTCCTGGTTTATTCCTGTTTTAGACCTGGTTTAGTTTTGGTTTAGACCTGGTTTAGTCCTGTTTCAGACCTGGTTTAGTCCTGTTTTAGACCTGGTTTAGTCCTGGTTTAGTCCTGGTTTATTCCTGTTTTAGACCTGGTTTAGTCCTGGTTTAGTCCTGGTTTAGACCTGTTTTAGTTCTGGTTTAGTCCTGGTTTAGTCCTGTTTCAGACCTGGTTTAGTCCTGGTTCAGACCTGGTTTACTCCTGTTTCAGACCTGGTTTAGTCCTGGTTCAGACCTGGTTTAGTTCTGTTTCAGACCTGGTTTAGTCCTGGTTTAGTCCTGGTTTAGTCCTGGGACAGACTTGTGACATTCGTCTCCTTTGAGCATTTGTACTTGCCGTACCTAAGTGTGGCCACTAGAGGGCGGTATTGGACAAACCTCGTTCATGTCGCTGCAGCGGGACTGGGCTGAATGAACCCAGTTTGATAAAGTTAAGGGAGTCTTGTCTTACATCATGACACCAAGTAGTCCTGGTTTAGTCCTGGTTTAGTCCTGGGACAGTCCTGTTTCAGACCTGGTGTAGTTCTGGTTTCAGACCTGTTTCAGACCTGGTTTAGTTCTGGTTTAGACCTGTTTCAGACTTGTTTAGTCCTGGTTTAGTCCTGGTTTAGACCTGGTTTAGTTTTGGTTTAGACCTGGTTTAGTCCTGTTTCAGACCTGGTTTAGTCCTGTTTTAGACCTGGTTTAGTCCTGTTTTAGTCCTGTTTTAGTCCTGGTTTAGACCTGGTTTAGACCTGGTTTAGTCCTGGTTTAGACCTGGTTTAGTCCTGGTTTAGACCTGGTTTAGACCTGGTTTAGTCCTGGTTTAGACCTGGTTTAGTCCTGGTGTTGCACACTTGAATGATGAGACTTAAAGTGCTGCTTTGGTTGGGTTTATTTTCTGTAAATCAAAGACATGTCTTTAATGTGGAGTCTGCATGCTATCTGCGTTACTGAAACAGAACTGATTCTCTTTAACTTTTTAGATATAGACGCAATTAATACAAATTAAAAGAAATTACAACATAAATAAAATACAGGTGGCATAAATGTGTATTTACCCTGTTGTGACATTTTAGATTTAGCAAAAGTATACTTTACTCTCCTGGTAATCTCCATTATCTCGGCTAGCATACAATATTTAGCATAGCAACAACTCTCCAGTCAACTACAAAACCAAGCTTCAATGACATTAATCTACTGGACAAAATCGGCCTAAACTGTCCCAGAATTGTTCTAATCATGTTTCAAGTTCCCATATTAGTGTTTCACTGGACCACTTTACTTGTAAATGAAAGACAACATGTCTTTAATGCGTGCTATATACGTTACTGAAACAGAACTGATTCTCTTTGGCGCAGACGCGCAGGTTAAAGAGGCGGGTGAGCGCCCTCTTGTGGTAAGGCATAGGAACTACGCTAATGCAAATCTAAATGAACTGTGCACCGTATTTATACCGTTTTAACTTAAATAACGCTATGAATAAAATATAACATGAAATAAAATGATTTGGGGGGTGTCCAATTTGCTATTCCCACACTAGTTTAGTCCTGGTTTACACCTGGTTTAGTCCAGGTTTAGTCCTGGTTTAGTCCTGTTTCAGACCTGGTTTAGTCCTGGTTTAGTCCTGGGACAGACTTGTGACATTCGTCTCCTTTGAGCATTTGTACTTGCCCTACCTAAGTGTGGCCACTAGAGGGCGGTATTGGACAAACCTCGTTCATGTCGCTGCAGCGGGACTGGGCTGAATGAACCCAGTTTGATAAAGTTAAGGGAGTCTTGTCTTACATCATGACACCAAGTAGTCCTGGTTTAGTCCTGGTTTAGACCTGGTTTAGTCCTGGTTTACACCTGTTTTAGTCCTGATTTAGACCCGTTTCAGTCCTGGTTTAGTCCTGTTTCGGTCCTGTTTTAGACCTGTTTCAATCCTGGTTTAGTCCTGTTTTAGTCCTGGTTTAGATCTGATTTAGTCCTGGTTAAGTCCTGCTTTTATTCCTGGTTTAGTCCTGGTTTAGACCGGTTTTATTCCTGGTTTAGTCCAGGTTTAGTTCGGAGGACAGAATCCTTAAACCAGATCATGATGTTCCAAATCTTTCATGTCGTGAAGTCTGTAGTTCACGGCGCCATTTTGTAAACACCTATCGTCACTTCCGGTTACCCTTCAAAGTAAAATTTGTGACGTTATTTTTATTGATTTTTGGTAAATGTGGCTCTTGTGAAGATCGATGTTTCAAACTGTGTCGTTAGAATCAAACAGCCAGGGCCGGGTTAAGGATATGGAACAACTGGGACGTATATTTTGTCAAACGGACTCCAGACGTATTTTTGTAAAACTAACGAAAAAAAGGACATTTTATTTGTTTGTTTTTTGTAAATAAATTAATTTAATTATTATTTTTGCTATATGTTTTCATCACTTTTATATCTTTCTCCTGTTGCTGTTTTGCCTGATTTATTTCAAAAAAGTGTGTTTGTCTCGTGGGTTTTATCGGTTCATGGCTCAAACTTGTTCATTAAAGTGCTTCTGACAGGTTTTTAGGATTTTATAATTTTATGTTTATTCAGTGTATTAATACCTCTTGCAAATATAAATTATAGTTTTACACCAATCAGGAGCTGTTTGTGGAGAAAAGTTGAAAAATCTATTGAATTACAGGAAGTAAACAAAGTGATGGCTACGCAGAATTTACACAAAAGAAAGCTCTTTTTTGACTTAATTCAACAAAATAAAGGTGTCATTTGTTTTTCTTTGTCAAATTAAAAAAATCTGTGACATTAGAGGAGTTTTGGCTCAGTGTACAGGATGTTTCTTAGTCATTTCCTACTGTGATGTCATAATTTACAACCAGGAAGTGAAAGCCTAAAACATAGCTAAACTGTGGTAAAATCTGAAGATTTTAGCACAATTTGATATTTATCTTTACTGCATTTTACTTAAGTGTCACTTTTAATTTAACCAGCCCCTGCTGGTGAGCTGCAGCATTACACCCACGAATACAACATGAATGTCCTTTAATGTGAGACTCTGCAGGTGAAACAGGAAAAAAATCTTAAATAGATATCAAGTTTAAACTTCTCCTGTAGTTTACTCACATAAATGTAAGAACAAAATGTATTTCATCATGTTTTTCATCATGTCATGTTTTCATGTAGAAATGAGGCATTTGTATGCATGTAAAAATGACCAAAAATCCAGATATTTAGGACATTTAAATCTGACAAATGGACAGAACCAGGTTTAAATTTCTTGGTTCATTTAGTAACATATTAATTCTAAAAATGTACAGAGGGGAGTTTGGATTTATTATTTAGTTTTTAAGTAAACTAGATCTGACTGAAAATTGTCCTAAAAATTCAAATTTCACCTTAGTTTTTTTTTTTTACTTCAAACTTCCATAAATGTGTCAGAATCCTCCTTAAATCCTGGTTTGGTCTAAATGTGTTGAGTCCAGATTGTACAGTTTGTGTGGATCTACTTTAGACTGATCTTTATGTCTCGAGGGACAAAAATGCATTTGAAGAAAACAATGTCAGAGAAATCTATGGATGAAGTGGATTCAATGGAAGAATCAAACATCAGGAGCAGATTGGGCACGTTTGATGTTTCCAAATGAAAATCTAGATGTGACAGAAAACTGAACAAAAAAGTAAAATGTAGAGTAGAGTCTCGCCTTAAACCAAAACACACCAGGTTTGTTCGGTGTTTGGGTCCGAAAATGTGAAACGTCAACACGAACCAAACACTGTCACCGGATCATTTCAAATAAAACATCAAACTTGAGTTAATTCCAGTGTCGTCTTTATTCCCAAAATAAACCTCGATTAACAACATTTCTCAGTTTGTTTGTTCTCCTGGACAGAGCCTCGGCGCGGCCCGGTCCGGTCCGGTCCGGGTCGGCTCCACAGCAGTTTTGGTTGTAGCTTCACACATTCACTCGTTCATTCAAGCAGCAGCTGCACAAAGCCCTTAAAGAACGCTCCGTTTAACGACGTCGACTCCTGCAGAATCTAACGAGCGTCCGACACACGGCGGGTTCAAACGAATGTCCTGGAGCCCCGCCCACTTCAAACAGACACTTTAAACACATTTAAAACTTAAAATCAGACGCATGTTTTAATAACTTATGTTTAATACTTTATGAAGAAACAGGTTTAAATAAAATGAAGTGTTTAGTTTTTACTGAAATCATTCGAGCCGATTTAACTCCTAAAGTCGATGGGAAAAATGAACGGGAAATTTACCTCCTGAACTTTGTGTTGGGCGTTTACTGTAGAGCTCAAACCGGGACTAAACCAGGACTAAACCAGGACTGAACCAGGACTGAACCAGGACTGAACCAGGACTGAACCAGGACTGAACCAGGACTGAACCAGGACTGAACCAGGACTAAACAAGGTCTAAACCAGGACTGAACCAGGACTGAACCAGGACTGAACCAGGACTGAACCAGGACTAAACAAGGTCTAAACCAGGACTGAACCAGGACTAACCTGGTAGTTAATTGGTATAATTTATGAATCAAATATATTCATTATTTCTTCTTCTGCAGCTGAAGTTTGAATACATCAGCAAAAATTAAAATGTGTATTTGTGACAGGATAAAATACTGAGCCCAAAAAAGTTTAGTTCTGGCTTTCATTTCTTTTCGTGACATAAACACAAATGATTAATTGTTGCCTCTTAATATTCTTGTAATTATTATTTATTCATTTTTAGGATTATTTCGACATCCTAAACTACCATTCGTTTTTTTATCGTCTCAATTAATGGTTTCAGCCCAAGTTTAGTCCCAACTAAAGCTGGACTGATTTAAGACCCAAACCTGGACTAAACCGGATCACATTCAGTCCTGGTTTAGTCCGGGTTGTTCTCACCTCGGCCGCTCTGACCCGCACCGTGTGGAGTCAAACGTCTGCATTTCAGGATCATCTAACTTTAGAGTTCAGACATTTATCTGATGGAACTGGATTATTTGACTCGCTTCAATATATTATTTTCTGACTTCAAGCCAAACGATGTGCAAATGGATTAAGATTGTTCCACTCCACCGCCCCAGGTGGGTTCATTTAGAGCTAAATTATGTCATGATCAGAGACTCAGATCAGACTCTGCCCCACATCATCTGAACAAGTCACTTTGAGCCACGACAGAGGCCCACTCGGGCCAGGCCCGGCCCAGACCGGCCCGGCCCCAGAGGCAGCAGACCCGCTCACGCGCCTCTGGCTCAGTTCTCGTCTGAGTCCGAGTCCTGGTCCATGTACTCCTCCTCGGGCGGCGCCGGGGCGTTCTGCGCGCCCCACTCGTCCGAGTCGTACTCAATGCTGTCGTTGTCGTTGATCTCTCCTCGGTCCTCGGCGCCGGCCTCTCTGCGCTCGTCCGGCCGCTCCTCGCCCGCCCCCCGCTCGTCCCGCTCGGCGTTCTGCTCGTACGGCGCTCCGTTATTGTTCGTGAAGGGGGCGGGGTCTCTGGCGTCCTCGATGTGGACCCTCTGGTGACACATGGGGCACGTGTCCTGGATGTACAGCCACTTCCTCAGACACAGGGCGTGGAAGTAGTGGCTGCAGGGCGTGATGCGGGCCGACGAGCTGAACTCCTGGTAGCAGATGGCGCACACGTCGCCGATGTGGCGCAGCTGCGCCCCCTTGAGCTCGGGCAGGGAGTTGATCTTCTTGACGGCGCTGCGGCGGTTGATGAAGGTCTTCCAGCCGTTCTTGGCCTGCAGGTAGATGTTAAAGTAGGCGTGGAGGCACATCATGCAGGCGCGGATCTTACTCCCCGACTCGAACATCATGGTGTAGGCTCCGTTCCCGAACATGACGACCCCGAACAGGAACTCGATGATGTTCCCCGTCGACCGCACGTAATAAACGTAATCGTCCAACTTCTCCCACAGCGCCACCGACAGGCCGTCGGCCATAAACAGGCCGTACACCGTGAGCGAGACCAGGACCTGCGGACAGGACAGGGTTAAACCAGGACTAGACCAGGACTAGACCAGGACTAGACCAGGACTAGACCAGGACTAGACCAGGACTACACTAGATATGGAAAATCTGAGATATTTTAGTCATACTTTAAGTACTAGGGTTAGTTTTAGCCCAGGAAAAAGGTCAGGTCCAGTCCAGTCCAGTCGCAGTCCCGTCCCGTCCCGTCCCGTCCGTACCTTGAGGCAGAGCTCGACGCAGAAGGCCGTCACAGCGAACAGCCAGGTGTTGAGGGCGTAGAGTCTCCAGAGCAGCACGGACAGAAACACAGGCAGCAGAAGCAACGCGGCAGACACCAGCAGCACAGGCAGGTGGCGCCGCAGAGACGACACGTGGGACGCGCTCAGGGACATCAGCACCGGGTCGGCCATGCCGTGGACGAAGTGCAGGATCGCAGTGAGCAGCAGGCACATGTTTCTGCTCAGACGCACCTGCAGACAGAGGCCCCGCCCACAGAGTCAGAGGTCAGAGGCTCCGCCCACAGAGTCAGAGGTCCCCGCCCGCAGAGACAGAGACCCCACCACATTTATAATGGGATACAAAAACTATAAAATTGAGGAGTTTCAAGATGGCCCTGTGACGTGAACACGACTAAAAGCAACAAATGCATCTAAAAAGCAACAAAAACGTAAATAAAACAAATCTAAAATAAATAAAAACACATTTATAAGAGTCTAAAAGTGACAAAAACACAACTAAAACAAAAGTGCCTAAAACGCATCAAAAAAGCGACAAAAATGCAACTAAAAGCAACAAAATGTATACTAGAACTAAACAACAAGCAAATAAATCTAATTAAAAGCAACAAAAACGCATCTAAGAGCAACAAAAACACTAAAAGATGCATCTAAAAGTGATAAAAACGCAACTACAACAAATCTATATGCAACAAAAATGTTTTTATAAATGTGACAAAAACGCTACTAATAATGACAAAAGTTGTAGCTGTAAGTCTCTAATGGTAATGTTTGTCTGGACAGAACAGACTCTAAAACACACAAAAAGACCTTTACAGCAAAGACGCTGGCATTATTAAATCAGAATTTGTTATTTTCGTGAATAATCCACTTTATTCATAAATATTCTCTCTCTAGAAGCATACAGTTCCATATTTTAACCTTTATTTGGTTATTTGGTGTTAAATAAAAATACTCGTTTGACGCCGAACACAATAAAATAGTCGTTAGTTGTGGCTGTATTTTCTCGCCAATGGTGTTAAGAGTCTGTTTATTCTCCAGCAAACGACTAACGATGATCCAATTAGCCCCAGTCAGACGCCCTCCCGTGTGTCAGGTTGTGTCAGATGCCCTCCCGTGCTCACCAGTCGCTCCTCGGGGTCCAGGCTGCTGAGTCCGGTCTGAAGTGCCAGGATGAAGAACAGAACCGGAGCCACGAAGCCCAGGCGCTTGTCCTCCTCCTCCGTGGAGCCTGAAGCACAAAGACGGAGGCTTTTACTCCCAACGAGACGGAGGTGACGCCATGGCAACAGAGGACAACATTTGAGAGCGACCAAGTGTAAGGAATTAAAAAGAAGAGTAAAGATGAAAAGTCACTCGGATTCAGAAGAGACTAAACGTGCAAACAAAAACATGAAGGTGATGTTTTTCTGCAGTTTGAGGTTTAATTTAAAGTTACAGTCAATTCAGTGTTTGTGCTCCTTAAACCTCACGTCAGACCTTTAGTAGCACTGAGACCTGGATAGAGTCAACAAGAAACTACTTTTTTGTCCTCAGCTTTTTCTGCATTTGTCCCTTCTCTGCAAAGACTCTATGCTGCGTTTTTAACTTGGTAACTAAAAGCAACAAAAATGCGGCTAATAGCGACAAAAACGTGACTAAAAACAAAATGACCGCGAATAAAAGCGACGTAAACACGACTGAATGATACTTTTTAATCCTGAGGTCGATGTCAGCGATTCACAAAGACGTTTAATTATTCCAAGTTTGTGTCTGTGAGACGTGGCTAAAGCTACAGGAAACTACTTCCTGTTTGTCCTGAGCTTTTTCTGCATTTATTTCCTCCTCTGCAAGCAAGTAACTACAAGCAACAAAATGTGGCTAAAAACAAAAAAAAACACAAATAAAAGCAACTAAAAAGGACTGAATGATCGTTTTTAATCCTGCGGTCGATGTCAGCGATTCACAAAATGATGTTTAGTAGCACTGAGACGTGGCTAAAGCTAGAGCAAACAGGAAACTACTTCCGGTTTGTCCTCAGCTTTTTCTGCATTCATTTCCTTCTCTGCAAAGCCTTTACGTTGAGTTTTTAACTTGGTAACTAAAAGCAACAAAACTGCGGCTAATAGCGACAAAAACGTGACTAAAAACAAAATAAATGCGAATAAAAACACGGCTGAATGATACTTTTTAATCCAGAGCCGATGTCAGACTTACTTAATGTCTTTTTGTGAATCGATCGTTTGTGTCTGTGAGAAGTGGCTAAAGCTAGAGCAAACGAGAAACTACTTCCTGTTTGTCCTGAGCTTTTTCTGCGTTTATTTCCTTCTCTGCAAAGACTCTACGCTGCATTTTTAACTTGGTAATCAAAAGCAACGCAAATAAAAGACAAAAAAAAATAAATAAACACAACTGTATGATCGTTTTTAATCTTGCGGTCGATGTCAGTGATTCACAAAAAGACATAAAGTAGCACTGAGGCGTGGCTGAAGCTAGCGTAAACAGGAAACTACTTCCTGTTTGTCCTCAGCCTTTTCTGCATTTATTTCCTTCTGCAAAGACTCTACGGCACGTTTGAACCTCTCTTTATCCAAAGCCAATATATTAGATAACGTTAGACGCATTACGACCTGTGTAAAATAGTTTCTTTGTCGTTACCTGGATATTTCACATTTTGGGTCGTGAAAGTGAGTTCCGTGCGTCGATAAACAGGAAACAGCCGTCGCTAACGTGCTTTGATAGCTTTGTGTTGTCCTGCTAGCTTACAGACTCCTTTGAGCACATTTCTGACTGATGGTAAACTACATTTTTCCCCCTCGAGTGTGAGTTACCGATGAAGGCGAGGATGCTGAGGCCGAGGTAGTGAGCGACAGACGAGATGACGGCGCTCATCCCCAAAACCGTGAGCGTCGAGTCGCAGCCCGAGATGATCAGGTTCGACAGGAGCTCGCCGAGTCCCTCCCAACTCAGCACGGCGGCCTAAACAGAGACGAGAGACAGGATCAACACGGAGCACAGGAGTCAAACCCACAACCTGCAGGAGCAACACGGAGCTCAGGAGTCAAACCCACAACCTGCAGGAGCGACACGGAGCTCAGGAGTCAAACCCACAACCTGCAGGAGCGACACGGAGCTCAGGAGTCAAACCCACAACCTGCAGGAGCGACACGGAGCTCAGGAGTCAAACCCACAACCCGCAGGAGAGACACGGAGCTCAGGAGTCAAACCCACAACCTGCAGGAGCAACACGGAGCTCAGGAGTCAAACCCACAACCCGGAGCTCAGGAGTTAAACCCACAACCCGGAGCTCAGGAGTTAAACCCACAACCCGCAGGAGCAACACGGAGCTCAGGAGTCAAACCCACAACCCGCAGGAGCGACACGGAGCTCAGGAGTCAAACCCACAACCTGCAGGAGCAACACGGAGCTCAGGAGTCAAACCCACAACCCGCAGGAGCAACACGGAGCTCTGATGCCCGTGTTCCTTTTAAAATCTAAAAACACCGACACATTTTTCTGACAGTTTAAACCATCATTCGACAAAATAAAGTCTTATCTGGGATTATTTCTTGTCATTTCTAACTATTGTGTCATGTCTGTGGATGTGGGCCTTGTTTACAGTCTGGTTGCTATGGTAACAGTTGTGGAATTACCTCTAACTATGTCATATTTGTGTCATGTCCAACAGGAAGTGACGTCATAAACTTTACACAAACTGGACAAAGGTTTAAATCTGAAACAGAATCATGTTCAACACGTTTGAGTCAAATGTGAGTTTAACCGTTCAGACAAACATAAATCTATATTTTGGCAGACTGGGGCACCATCCTGTTTTGTGTCACTTGTTTTAGTCGTAACTGCTCATAGTTTTTCCGACTGACAATTTCCCGACTGTTCCGACCTCCGAGGGTAAACACGCCTTGTGATGGACACAAAACCCACCTGAGAGTCTGCGGCGGTGTCTGCGGCGCCCCCCGCTGGCTCCTGGCCCTCTCTGCGCACCGCCTGCAGCACGTAGACCAGGATGAGGGCCTGCGCCGTGACCCGCGTGAGCCAGAACACACGCAGCACGTCGGGGAACCGGATCCTCTTCCACGTGTCCTCCAGGAGCAGCTGCAGGCCGTAGATCCTGTACATGTGTCGCACCAGCAGATACACGTACCTGAGGACAACACACGTGAACATGAACATGTGTCACACCAGCAGATACACGTACCTGAGGACAACACACGTGAACATGAACATGTGTCGCACCAGCAGATACACGTACCTGAGGACAACACACGTGAACATGAACATGTGTCACACCAGCAGATACACGTACCTGAGGACAACACACATGAACATGTGTCACACCAGCAGATACACGTACCTGAGGACAACACACGTGAACGTGAACATGTGTCACACCAGCAGATACACGTACCTGAGGACAACACACGTGAACATGTGTCACACCAGCAGATACACGTACCTGAGGACAACACACATGAACATGAACATGTGTCGCACCAGCAGATACACGTACCTGAGGACAACACACATGAACATGAACATGTGTCGCACCAGCAGATACAGCTGCACAATTAATCAAAATCTCAAATTGAATGGACGCAACTAACAAAGTCACGAAGGCTGTAATTGAGTGCATTAAATCCTCCACAAATATCCTGTTTTATTCTGCATAATAACTGCTGACCCTGAAGTTTAGATCTGTTAAAGCATGTTCTGAAAAGAGACAAATACCTGACTAAAAGCGACTAAAAATGACTAATTTTTACAGAAACGCAGTGACAAAACATGTCTAAAAGTGACCATAATGCTACAAACATGCGTCCAAAAGCGACAAAAACCTGAAAATAGAAATCTATCATTCATTTTCGACCGCTTATTCCCGTTCCTGGGGTCGCGGGTGACTGGAGCCTGTCCCAGTGACTTTGGAGACAGAGACATCTAAAAGTGTCAAAAATGTGTCTACAAGCATCAAAAACAGCTAAAAACAACAACAACCTTACCAGAAAAGTGACAAACACTAAACGCTAAAACAACAAAAACGCATCTAAAAGTGATAAACACGACAAGTGACAAAAATGCAACAAAAACAAAAAATTGCGGCCACCAGCAAAAAAACGTACCTATGACACGTATGAACCTGAACATGTGTCGCAGCAGCAGACACTAGAGCTGTGCAATTAATTGAAATCTCAATTTGAATGAATGTAATTATCAAAATCGAAAAGGCTGCAATTTTTTGAGTGCATTAAATTCCTCCACAAACTAAATATCCTGTTTTATTCGGCATAAAAACTGCTGACCCTGGGGTTTAGATCTGTTACATGTTCTGAAACGAGACAAAAACCTGACTAAAAGTGACAGTAATACGACAAACATGCCCCTAAGAGGGACAAAAACCAGACTAAACCAGACAAAAAGTGATAAAAACAACTAATTGTGACAGAAACCCATCTAAAAGTGACAGTAATACGACAAACCTGCGCCTAAGAGGGACAAAAATCAGACTAAAAGTGACAAAAACATGACTAAAAACAACTAATTATGACAGAAACCCATCTAAAAGTGACAGTAATACGACAAACCTGCGCCTAAGAGGGACAAAAATCAGACTAAAAGTGACAAAAACATGACTAAAAACAACTAATTATGACAGAAACCCATCTAAAAGTGACAGTAATACGACAAACCTGCGCCTAAGAGGGACAAAAATCAGACTAAAAGTGACTAAGTGACAAAAACGTGATGAAAAGCGACTGAAAGTGACAAAAACCTGACTAAAAATAACTAATTATGACAGAAACACATCTAAAAGTGACAACAATGTGTCTACAAGCATCAAAAACAACTAAAAACAACAACGTGACCAAATAAGTGATAAACAACGCGACTAAAAACAACAAAAACACGTCTAAAAGTGATAAACACATGAATACAAGTGACAAAAATACAACAAAGATGAAAAATTGCGACCACCACCAGAAACACGTACCTGAGGACACGTATGAACCTGAACATCAGTGTTGGACCCGCAGACACTAGAGCTGCACCATTCATCTCAATTTGAATGAACGCAATTAACAAATCACAAAAGCTGCAATTTTCAAAGTGCAATAAATTCCTCCACAAACTAAATATCCTGATTTGTTCTGAATAAAAACTGCTGACCCTCGGGTTTACATCTGTTACAACACTTTTCAGGATTGTTTGAGATTCTAAAGACCACAGATAAAGACAAACAAACTCTTATGATGTGACGGTGTTTATCTGCCCCAGCGGCACATGTTTAAATGATTTTATCTCACGTCTCCGCCTAAACAGACACTTAGGGCATCTGATCTAAAACAAATGAAGTGGAATCGCTGCAGAGTTCTGATGACGTTTGAAGTGAATCCTGGTAAAAGCCGTGTTGAAGTGTCTGAATTCTCTGGAGTGGCGTGTTAAATACTGACTGTGAGGACCAGAGTGCGGTCAGTCAAAGCTTCTCTTTACCGTCGGAGCTGAAGTCACAGTCGGAAATCAGACTTTTCTTCCCAAAACTGGACAAACTGGCTCAAAGACAATCAACAGTGTGAACTCTGAACTGCCCCGGGACGTAGAGTGGACACATTTCTTTTTATAAGTGTGTATTGTAACTTTCTGCTGTACAGTCAGTATCTTTTGACTCTTAACAATGAAGCAAGAAGAAAAGTGTGCAAATAATAAATCTACAGCGTATGCAAATGTAGAGAACAAATCATTTCAATAAAAACATGAACGTTAGCCAAATTAACAAAACTGGAGAAACAGGGCGTCCAGTGCAGTGTTTTTCATGTTATTGTGGCACATATTTTGGTTGAAAAGATTCTGCGGCAAACCACCTACGAAAAATAATACCGAACCACACCTTTTAGGAGGAAAAGTGGTGTATAATGTGTCAAATATGGTTCATGATACAAAATTTGACAATGGTGACTGTTTTGCTTTCTCATTTTTGAATTAAAAGTCTTATTTGGAGAGTTTTTCGAGTTGAAATATCAGTGTTCTAGTCTAGTGCAGTAATGAATGATGGGATGGCATTGTTAATTGATTCTAAAGTATATTTTATATTCATTATTACTGTTCTATAAAAGAAAATAATTCCATTTCTCTTCATAAGACACTTGGTTCTCAGGTGTAACAATAACAGCACATGCCTTCTGCTGTTACTTTGCTTTTATTTCATTCACCGTTGTACGTTGTACCAAAGCAAGTTCCTAGTTTGTGAATCATGTTCATCTACAAAGGCAATAAACCTTCTTTTCTGAAATATTGTGATACTGCAATGTCAAAAGTCTCATAACATCATGGACTTCACAGAACTCCACGCTCCATACGCTTAAATGTATTGTTTGTTGCACCAGTAGCCAAAAAAAAAAAACAGACCATGATCCTTTGCTTCCTTCAGAGCAGACAACATGAAGACATGAGTGTTTATAACAAACACCATGACATTAATACATCAAAAAGGAATAGATTTTCATCAATAATACACTTTATTTATGAATATATTCTCTCTAGATGCATTCAGTCACATATTTAACCTTTATTTAGCTCATAATGTATTTAAAAAGTTTAAATATAAAATAGACATTATTGTTTGACTGATCGACTACTAAAATAATTGTTAGTGACAGCCCCAGTGCAGAGATACTTGAGATCATTAGATCCTTATTCTGAGGACGTTTGGGTTGTCAACGTTTACATGAGTGTGTTGGGAGAAAAAGATTGAGAGGTAAATAAAGAGAGAACCCTGTCTACACCTGGCCCAAACACTGGCCCCAAACCCTGGCCCCAACCCAAACCCACAGAGCGGTTCAGACGCTGTAGGCGCGGCACTCACCTACAGGAGTAGTAGAACCACCTGAGTCGGACGGCGAGGCAGAAGAGCGTGGTCAGCGCCAACGCCAAACCCGAGAACACGGCGATGAGCTGCCGGACGTCCACGGGCAGCTCCAGCATCATGGCCCACAGCGGCATGACCACGTCCAGCACGACCAGCGCGGCCAGCAGCGAGTGCACCCTCAGCAGGCAGATGTACCCGATCCCGAAGGCCAGCTGCACCGCGGCCAGCGCCAGCCACACCGCCGAGCCCGCCTTGGGCAGCAGGCGGAAGGCCGAGGCCGATCTGTGGTACGCGCCGTGGAAGTCCGAGTGCGACGCCGCGTAGTAGTTCACCAGGACGGAGGCGAAGGCCAGGAGGACGCCCAAGAACAGAGAGTAGAACCGGAACAAGGCCTTCTGAGAGAGCAGCAGCACCACCAGAGACACCAGCACGCCTGAGGCACAAACGGACAAAACACACGGCTAAGTACATGTTTATTTACAGGAGTCATGGTCTGCTCCCTCCATGTCTCTGTGCATATTATATATTCTATTCTAATGTTTTACTCTTAATCTTATGCATGCCTCTTTTATATATTTTGCTAATATTTTATTCATTGTTTTATGTTGCACGTTACGCCAAAGCAAGTTCCTGACAACAGCAATAAACCGATTCTGATTCTGATATATTCAACAAAATGCAGACAATACTCTCTGCGCTCTCAGGATTCGGTGCTACTCTCTGTGCCTGGTGTAAAGGCTGTAAAGTGGCATTTCAATATTCTGCTCCTCAACATGGAATCATTTACAGAAGGTCTGGAAATGAAAAGAACTGGTTTCAATAAGTCAGTTTAAATCTATGCTGAAAGGTTTGGAAATGAGATCTATCATTTGTAACTGTTTTCAGGGAATGTGTTTTATGTGATTGTCTAAATTGTCTAAATGTATTATTTTAATGTGTAATTTGTGCTGCCATTTTGGCCAGGACTCCCATGAAAAAGAGATTAGTAATCTCAATGGGACTTTCTTGGTTAAATAAAAAAAAAAAAAAAATCTAATCTAGGTCTGGGTAAACAGTTGTTTCTAATGGTCAAAAATCCACTTTTGCATTTTGTTGTGACTGCAGAGGTCCACAGCTGATCCTCTGAAATGTTTAGTATTCATAAGCAATAACTTAAAGTCTGTACTAGAGCTGTAATCCTCAAATTGTTTAGTCGATTAATCGGTCGATGGTGTTTTAGTCGACCAACAGTTTTATCAGTCGACTAATTACTTTATTTATATTTAAAGGATTCATATAGAAAAAAAACAGCAATGATGAGAAGATATGGAGCGAGTTAGCTGAAGATTTTGGAATCCAACACAGTTTCTTTGTACTTTTCTGTATAAATAGTTGCTTTTGCATGAATTCCTGTGCAATCGTGGTCTTTTGAGTGCAGTTTGGGTTGGTAACATAGAGATAGTTTATAGTTTTGACATGTTTTTGCCACACCTCCTTTTTAGTTGACTAATGGATCGATAGGGCAGGTCTTTAGTCGACTCCAGCCCTAGTCTGTACTGTTTGTCTTCAAGGATTTAGTGTTGAAAGTCATTCTTCTGTTCGTAGTAAGACAAAAGAAAATCGGATCAAAAATGGTAATTGATTAATATATGAGGGATTTGTTTTGTCACGGCCCTTGGTATTTTTGTTCAGTCTCAAGTAACTGCCTCTTAAACTGTAATGGTTTCTATGCCTTAGATTGGAGCAATTACTAGAACATTTATCATCCAGTTAGCACACTATTATAGTCATCTAACTAAATATAATTAAATAGCACATCCTATTGAAAAATGATATATGCATGTGATAAATTAACTGCATTTTTGGCTCAGATTAGTATAAATATTAATGCTTTTGAAGAGCTGCTTGACACAGGGAGGAGAGCTACAGGTTGCCAAAACTTAGCCAAACTAACTATGAATCAATATTTATTTATAGAGCTCTTAAAACGACACAGAGAAGACCAAAGTGCTTTACAAAAATAATCTGACTTCATGCCTAGTGATATTACTTCACTGTCTTTAACTCAGAAGCAGCAGAGAGGCATAAAAATGGATTATATAATATTGAAATACAAACAAGTCATTTGACGTTTGACCCAGTTGCTAAATAAATAATCAGGATTTAAGCCACACGAGCTCTTTAAAACACCTAAAGTGACATGTTCAGGTTCAAATAAAGGTGAAAGTGATTTTAAAAGAGCTTTGGTGGAGGTTTTGTCCCGTTTAACAGTTTGTATAGTTTTGACACAGCTTCACACTGCGGCTTGTCAGTCATTCTAGCCTCGTTAGCCTTAGCCGCTAGCTGTCAGTTTGTTGACAGAACCGAAACCGAAATGTTTGAAGTGTTTTTTACGATATATTTACACATTTTAGAACGGTATTTAAGTTTTAAGTTGAGATCTTTGTCCGATGAAATAGTCTTCACGGTGTGACACGGTTAGCTTCACACTGCGGCTTGTCAGTCATTACAGCCTCGTTAGCATCAAACTAGCATTAGCCGCTAGCTGTCAGGTTGTTGACGTTTCTGAAACCGAATCGTGTAAAGTATATTTCACCATTAGATCATTTTACTCTGACTGTTACGTGTTTTGTTGGGGTTTCGTTCCGTTTAAATTATTTGTAGACTTTGACAAGCGCCAGTGTCACGCTATGACAGTCGTTAGCATTAGCCGCTAGCTGTCAGTCTGTTGACAGAACTGCACGGCGCCGCTGCTCTTTCCTGCCCGGGGGTCCAGCGCTTACCCACGGCCCGCACCGACAGCCTGCCCGCGGCCCCGGCCCATGACGCCGCCCCGGGCTCGGAGGAGGAGACGGCGGCGGAGGAAGAGACGGCGGCGGAGGAAGAGTTCAGGAGCGAGTCGATGATGAAGATACACGGCACCCGCAGAGCCACGTCCAGCGCCGCCAAGGCCCGCTGGTTCAGCCGGGTTTGAGGCGAGGCCATGGGGCTACAGTCCTGCTGCTGGGGCCGCCCGGACACCCATGCACTGAGGCCGCACCGACGTCCTCCACCGGCTCCGTGCAGTTTACGTGATGTTTACTCCAACTAAAGTATCATCTGTTCCTGTCCGCCATGTCGCGCCCCCCTGTTGCTGCTTCCACGTTAGTTTCTTTTCTTGTTCAGTTAAAAGTTGCTGGTCGTTTGAGGTGGTTTCCGGCCGTGGATGCACCCGGAGGCTCGGCTCAGCTCCGTTAAAGTCCCGCCGACACAGAAAAGCAGAAAGGACACGTTTGTTTATGGTTTTCTGGTGCTTTTTCACACCGCTTCCTGAATCGGTCTCTGAAGTTCGGAGGCTGGACGTAACGCGACGTCACTTCCGCTCAAAGGAGGCGTGGCGAAGGAAAACCATAGACCGTACACATAAATGAACCACTGAAATATTTAAAAAGATCAACAGTTTTAAATTACAAACAGAAATTACATTGCCAGCCAGTCATATCTAATAATATTTAATTTTTTATATATTTGGCTACTATTTTATTCATTGTTATATGTTGCGCCTTATGCCACAGCAAGTTCCTAGTTTGGGAAATTTGTTCACTGACAATGGCAATAAAACCTTATCTGATTCTGTTATATGTCCTGATTCAAAATTAAACATTTTTGTTGTTGTAAATGAGGCAATTTTTGTTTTCCACCAAAGAGTGTCTTGTAAAAGCAACACTTTGTGACTAAATTAGACCACTACGTGCAAATAATAATAAAGCATTTTAACCAAGGAATAAAAGCTGAAAGCAGCACTCTGATTGGCTGTGCTTGGGTGGACCACCCCAGTTTCACTTTGCCGTCTGGAGAAATCTGTTCTGAAGCCGAGCACGTCCCTTAAAGTGAAGCATGTGAACACAACAAATGACAAAGAGCCTGGAGCTAGTCTGATGTTGGGGAGGATAATAAAATGTACTAATTATGAGGAGAAAAAAGTTGGATACCGCAGCTTTAATAATTATATTCAAAATTTTTACCGTTTTTGTTGTGTATCCCAGTTTAGTTTTTAATTTTTACTCACATCATGACGTCACACGAGGACATTCTGTGAGTGTTACCTGTCAGCCGTTTGCCGCTCGAGGTCGAATGGATAGCACACATGCCTGCCGTTTGGTCAGGCTGCGGGGTCGTGAGTTTGAAGCCTTTTCTGACCATTTATACATTTGTTAATATAAATCCATGTTTAAAAGCAGGCTCTTCCACTTAATGTTTCAGAGGATCACAGATTTATTGGAGGGCTGTGGTGTTTTTATTCACTTCTTCATCACGATGTGGGGAAGAACAGTCTCGTGGTGTTGTTGTAGATCGTGTTCGCGAGTTCCACTGGATCCTCGTCTCGAGCTGCAGCCAAAACCTCCAGGACCTGCCTGAAACATAACAAACAACTTAGACCCGGTTTAGACCTGGTTTAGACCTGGTTTAGTCCCCGCTTTAGTCCTGGTTGGGTCCAGTTCTGTTCAAGTCCTGGTCCAGTCTCAGGTTAGTCATAGTTTACTCCTGGTCCAGGCCTGGTTTAGACCCTGGTCCAGTCCCAGCCCAGACCGGTCCAGTCCTGGTCCTGGTCCAATCCCGTCCAGCCCTGATCCTGGTTCAGCCCTGATCCTGGTTTAGTCCGGTCCAGTCCTGGTCCCGGTCCAGTCCTGGTCCTGGTCCTGGTCCAGCCCCGGTCCTGGTCCAGTCCTGGTCCTGGTTTAGTCCCGGTCCTGGTCCACTCCTGGTCCAGTCCTGGTCCTGGTCCAGTCCTGGTCCTGGTCCTGGTCCTGGTCCAGTCCCGGTCCTGGTACAGTCCTGGTCCTGGTCCTGGTCCGGTCCTTACAGAATGTGGCAGGGCTCGTTCCGGTCCTTTAAACACTTTCCAGGTTCCCATTTCTTGTTTGTGGGGAAAGTGGTTCTGATGAGTTTGGCTCCGGCGTGAGTCGCCTTCAGGCCGCACCACGGAGCGTCTGCAAAACCACACACCAGTCACTCTGAGGCCCCCAGGCCTGTGTCCCACTGGGCCCCTGTGTCCCACTGGGCCCCTGTGTCCCACTGGGCCCCTGTGTCCCACTGGCCCCGAAGGTCCCACTGGGCCCCTGTGTCCCACTGACCCCCTGTGTCCCACTGGCCCCCAATGTCCCACTGGGCCCCTGTGTCCCACTGGCCCCGAAGGTCCCACTGGCCCCCAATGTCCCACTGGCCCCCAATGTCCCACTGGCCCCGAATGTCCCACTGGCCCCGAAGGTCCCACTGGGCCCCTGTGTCCCACTGGGCCCCTGTGTCCCACTGGCCCCCTGTGTCCCACTGGCCCCGTGTGTCCCACTGGCCCCCAATGTCCCACTGACCCCCTGTGTCCCACTGGCCCCAAACCTTTGTGCATCGTTTGTTCTGTCTTTGAGACGTCGACCATTGATTGTTCTGGCACTGCCCTCATGTAACGCTCCCTCCGTCCGTTTGCATGTTCCTCCTGTGTCTGGGCCGGTTTCCTCTCATTTCAACCATGTTTTGGGCTCAGTGGGTCAAAGCCTCAGGACAAAGTGACCCTTAAAGCTGGGCACATCACTAACCTTTTTTTGTTGAGAAATTTTACTTTTTTTCTGCACTTTGTGACAAAAATGAGACCACTGTGCTCTGTCTGAATCTAATAATCAAGTATTTTATGTCTCGTCAACCTGGAAATAAGAGCTGAAAGCAGCGCTCTGATTGGCTGTGCTGGGGACGGGAGCCGGAGTTTCATGACGTCTGAAAAAAGCTGTTTTAAAACTGACCCTGACCCTAAATAAGAGTTACAGCTTTATTTTTGTCTTTTGTCTTTTGATAGTCTCCTTTTATCAGACAAAAATCAGGACAAAAATGAAATAAATAAAGAAAAAGGTCCAATGCACCACCGGCGGAACATCTTCAGCTTAAGAGGAGAAAATGTTATGTCATTAAAATTAAAGATGGAGGCAAAATGAAGCAGATTAGAATATTTTCAATAATTAGCTCAAATCAGATCTAATGGTTTGTGTCTTTCTGTGGAGAAAAAGACAACAAACTAGAATCTCCAGGTTAGAAATAACAGATAATATGTTTTTCTTTTACAGGGGAAGCACAATATACTGTTTTATGGCTTTAAAACAGTATTTGAGCTTCACAAAAAGTACAATTTATCTTAAAGTATGTACTAGATCATTAGATAAAATTAAAAACTACTGTGGGCTCAACATTTCTGTGTTTGTCCAGTAAAACCTACAAACCTGGATTTTTCCTTCAGTCAATGTATCATAATCTCCTTTAACATAAACAAATGATATAAAACACAATAATAAATGTGTTTAATCCGCTCTGATGTCACTCACGTGTGTCTGAGGCTCACACTGACAATAAATCATCTACATTCTTCATATTTTGTCATATTCTGAGGTTAATCCCAGTTTCTCAGTGAATCACATCATGTTCCACTCAAACTTTTGCCTCCTTCTGAATTTAGAATGTTTTGGGCTGTAGTCGACTAAAGACCTGCCAGATCGACCGATTAATCGACTAAAAGGGGGCGTGGCAAAAATATATCAAAACTAAATAAAAGTATCTCTGTGTATTTGACCCAAACTGAACTCAAAACACCCGACTGCAGGAGTTTATGATAAAACAGACATTTATACAGAAAAGTACAAGGAAACAGTGAATATGTCACAGAGATTTGAGTTTGATTAAACTCTTGATTCACTCCAAACTCTTCAGCCAAACTCCACATCCTCATGTTTTTACTGTAGAAATCCTTTGAATCTAAAACTAATAACTGGTCAAACAATAAAAACACCATCGACCGATTCATTGAATAAACGTTTAAAAGACTAAAGGACCGAAGGCAGCCCAGGACACAGAGAGGGGCTGGTTGTACTGGGCTGGTTGTGTTTGTGGGAGGAGCTGGATACAGAGGAAGTGAAGGAGGAAAGACTCAGAATGTTATTGAACAGGTTTGTTTGGGAGTGTCCAGAGTGACAGTCAGAGATCAGAGAATCCTGTGGACTTTGACACAAACATAAACCGATGCCATTGGCCGCTGCAGTCACATGACTCTGAGACCGGGCGAGCAGTAAGTTCAGAGAAACAGAAAGTAAAGTGAACAGCACGGCGTCAGACTCTGAGGATCTGAGTAAAATGGCCGAGTCGGAGCTGAAAGCGTTCCTGACTTGTACAGTTTGTCTGGAGACCTTCACTGAGCCTGTGTCTCTGAGCTGTTTCCACAGCTTCTGCCACAGCTGCCTCCAGGAGCACTGGACCCAGGAGAAGAGCAGGAGCTGCCCCGTGTGCAGGAGGAGGTCTTCAAGAGATGATTTAGGAGTGAACTTTACTTTAAAACAGATGAGCGACTCCCTCAAACAGAAGCAGGAGCCACAGAAGGAGCAGCAGAAGGAGCAGCAGAAGGAGCAGCAGAAGGAGCAGCAGAAGGAGCAGCAGGAGCAGCAGAAGGAGCAGGGGTCAGTTTGCCCGTCCCACCCGCAGGTGCCCTTGCTCTTCTGTCTGGACGAGGTGCGGGGCGTGTGTTCTGTCTGTGACTTCTCTAAACACAGGGAGCACACGGTGGCGAGTGCAGAGGAGGCAGAGAAGAGGCTGAAGGAGCAGCTCCGATCAGAGCTACGGAGTCTGAAGGAGCAGAGACGGAGCTGGACACGACAGGAGGAGAACTATGAGGAGATCCAGCAGCACTCGGAGGAGCAGGCCCTGCACTGTGAGCGTCAGATCAGAGCTGTGTTTGAGAGGATGCGGCGCCACCTGCAGGAGGAGCAGGACAGAGCGGTGTCTGCTCTGAGAGAGGAGCAGAGCAGACAGGCTCAGGCCATGGGCCCACAGCTCCAGAGCCTCAGGGACACACTGTCCTCTCTGAACAACAGCATCCAGGAGCTGGAGAAACAGCTGCAGAAACACAGCCAGGACTTCCTCCTCACGTACAGCCCAGCTCTGACCCCCAGCCCTGGGCCACCGCCACAGACCCCCACAGGACTGCTCCTGAACCAGGCCAAAGTCCTGGGCAACCTGGGCTTCAGGGCCTGGAGCCGCATGAGGAGCACCGTGCAGTTCAGCCCAGTCCTTCTGGACCCAAACACAGCAGCGAGCTGGCTCTGTGTGTCTGAGGACCTGAGTGGAGTGACACGTGGAGACACTGGTCAGAAGGTCCCAGAGAATCCAGAGAGGTTCAGTAAACACGCCAATGTCCTGGGCTCAGAGGGATTCAGCTCCGGGACGCACCAGTGGGACGTGGAGGTCGGGGACCATCTGAGCTGGAACATCGGAGTCGCCAAAGAGTCGGTCGACAGGAAAGAAGAGACATTTGTTTCACCTAAATATGGAATCTGGTGTTTATGTCACAAAGATGGTAAATACACAAACGGCTGTGGTAAACCTGTGACAGTGGAGAAGGCTCCAGAGAAGATCAGGGTCAAACTGGACTGTGACGGAGGGAAAGTGTCCTTCTACGACGCTGATCACATGACCCACCTGTACACGCACACAGGGAGCTTCACCCAGAACATGTTTCCTTATTTTTCCATTGGACCAAGTGAAGACTCTGAAACTAAAGAGCTGCGCGTGTGTCCTTCAGCTCCACAGTGAGCAGATGTTCAGAGTAAATGATGTTCTCCTCAGACTCAGGAGCTTTGGAGCAGAGCACAGGACTCTGGACCTGAGCCGTTCATCCAAATCTAATCCACATTCAGTGGATTTTAGTCAATGATCTTTAAAATCAAAGGAAACAGTCGATCCTCTGTCAGTGAAACATTTAGAGGATTGGACTATTTTCTGTGTTAAAGACGATGATTTAAGTCTGTGTCGTTTGTGTTCAGGAAATTATTGAAAGGATTTGATTGAATTGTTTTTAATAAGACAAATTAAAATGTAATAAAAAGTGATCAAGAAGTTTCTAGAAAATCCATTTGACCAAAGAAGACTTTTAATTTGACAATAATTCTGTAAAATAGAAAAAACATAAGATGTTGAGTTTGTACTGTTTATGAAAAAGTGATCTGTTTTTATTTGTGACGGGTTTAAAATAATAGAACAATATTGTTAGTTTGTGGGTGTTTTGTGTCATTTCTAAAATCCCATGTTTCCCTGATCTCTTGTATTTGATCGAGGATCGTCCCGTTGTTTTTGTCCGACACAGTTTGATTCTAGTCGTGACAGAGTCTGATGTTTGTGTTGTATATTTTCTGTTTTCTGACTTTTATGGAGCTTTAGCTGGAGCTTTGGTCGAGCACAAGTTAAACCTTAAACTAAACCAAAGTATATTTTAATCGTTTTGTCTTGGTTTTTATTTTACATTTTATTCTGATGTTCTTGTACTTTTCTGAAAATGACAAATAAACGTTCTCTGATCTTTTCTGTTTCTTCATGAGTCACATGTCAGTTTTTAATATTTCTAATCACAGAGCCATGTTTTTATTTGTTTGTGTCAGACACATGTTTGTGCACATTTTGCACATTCAATGTCTTAAAATCCATGAAAAGACACAAAAATCATAGTTAAAGCCGCACTGTGAAACCTCCTGCAGTTGGACAGTCACCTGTGTTTCCATGGAAACAGAACGTGTACGTCCTCCTTTGAACGTCCAAATTTAAAACACGACTTTTAGTGTTTTAGAAAAAAGAAATGTCTGAGAGCCACGTGAGCCGTGTGTGAGCCGCGTGTGAGCCGTGTGTGAGCCGTGTGTGAGCCACGTGAGGCCGTGTGAGAGCCGCGTGTGAGCCGCGTGTGAGCCGCGTGTGAGCCGCGTGTGAGCCGCGTGTGAGCCGTGTGTGAGCCGCGTGTGAGCCACGTGAGCCGTGTGTGAGCCGCGTGTGTGAGCCACGTGTGAGCCGCGCGTGAGCCGCGTGTGAGCCGCGTGTGAGCCGCGTGTGAGACCGCGTGTGAGCCGCGTGTGAGCCGCGTGTGAGCCGTGTGTGAGCCGTGTGTGAGCCGTGTGTGAGCCGTGTGTGAGCCGCATGAGCCGTGTGTGAGCCGTGTGTGAGCCACGTGAGCCGTGTGTGAGCCGTGTGTGAGCCGTGTGAGCCGTGTGTGAGCCACGTGAGCCGTGTGTGAGCCGTGTGTGAGCCGTGTGTGAGCCGTGTGTGAGCCACGTGAGCCGTGTGTGAGCCGTGTGTGAGCCGTGTGTGAGCCACGTGAGCCGTGTGTGAGCCGTGTGTGAGCCGTGTGAGCCGTGTGTGAGCCGTGTGAGCCGTGTGTGAGCCGTGTGTGAGCCGTGTGTGAGCCGTGTGTGAGCCATGTGTGAGCCGTGTGTGTGAGCCGTGTGTGAGCCGTGTGTGAGCCGTGTGTGAGCCGTGTCTTGTACCCGTCTCGATCAGGAGCCGCTCGTTGGGGACAGACTTCACGACTTCGATGTTTGATTCCGTCTTTAATGAACTGGAAAAAGGAAACAAAAGATCATCAGAACCACTTTTTAAACAAAAAAGTACGTTTTAGAATCAAAACCGTCGTCTAGAGATGAAGAGGTTAACGCCAGGATCCACAGGCAGAGGCTGTTCAGTGTTTAGGTTTTTGTTCACTTTTCTCTCTCGTCTGGACTTTCAAAAGTGTCCAATCTGCTCCTGATGTTTGATTCTTCCATTGAATCCACTTCATCCATAGATTTCTCTGACATTGTTTTCTTCAAATGCATTTTTGTCCCTCGAGACATAAAGATCATTAAAGTAGATCCACACAAACTGTACAATCTGGACTCAACACATTCAGACCAAACACAAGGATTTAAGATCAGATTCTGACACATTTATGGAAGTTTGAAGGAAAAGAAAAAACAAGGTGAAATTTGAATTTTTAGGACAATTTTCAGTCAGATCTAGTTTACTTAAAAACTAAATAATAAATCCAAACTCCCCTCTGTACATTTTATAACTCATATGTGACTAAATGAACAAGACATTTAAACCTGGTTCTGTCCATTTTTCAGATTTAAATGTCACAAATTTGTGTTTTTTTGGTCATTTTACATCAAATGTCTTATTTCTACTTGAAAACATGACGTGATGAAAAACATTTGTTGATGTGACTAAACTCCAGGGGAAGTATAACATTAATATCTTTTTATTTTATTTTTTTCCTGTTTCAGCTGCAGCGTCTCACATTAATCGACTAAACGTGACGAGTCGACCACAAAAATAATTGTAGTCACATTTAAATAATCGTTCTGAACCTTTTCAGTCACGACCCCCAAACACAAAAACAGGCGACTCTTAAATCTAATGTTTGAGTTTATTCTGATCAGACCTGGATAAATTAGTTTGAAATTCAACAAATAGACCCTTTAAAATGTGACGTGTCAAACGTCCAGAAGGAGGAAAATGAAGTTAAATGTTTGAACGATCGTCTCACATTAGATCTAAATTCTATGGTTTGAATTTCCAGAGTAAAGGGTCAGTTAGTTTGCTTTTTCTGTAACAAACCATGGACAATTTTCTAGCCTTAAAATTGTGTTTTAGCTTCAAAAGAATCTAATTTATGGAACAGTATCTAATATATCTGTAGATAAAATGAAAAATGATTGTGGGCTCAACATTTCTGAGTATTTTTCAGTAAAACCCATAAATCTGGATTGTTCTTCATCAAAAATGCAAAGAGTTGATGATAATTTGCTCAAACATGATGTAAATACAATAATAAATGTGTCTGAGCCTCTGGTGTCACTCACATGTGTCTGAGCCTCTGGTGTCACTCACATATGTCTGAGGCTCTGACACATTTGGCTCAGTTTGTCTCATTCTGAGGTTAATCCCAGTTTCTCTGTGAATCACATCATGTTCCACTCAAACTTTTGCCTCGTTCTGGATTTTCAGTGTTTTTGTCACAGACTTTTAAAGAGTCAATATGAATCTAATTTTACCGCTGCATTTGAAGGTGTTATGCCTTGTTTAAACCTTTGTAGAGTCTTCAAACCTGCTCTTGAGCACCTTTAATCTGTACTTTATGTTTTGAAACAACAATAATCCTAACCCTAATATGAGTTTTAGAAGAGAACGTGCTAAAGGCAATTATCACATGTGTTTGACGCTCGGAGGGAGAGGATCTTCTGATAAACATTCCTCCAAACAACGCGATGTAACTCCAGGTGTTTGTGATGAAGAACATTGTTAGAACAGGATTAAAAGAGAGAAAAAAAAACACTGCAGCTGAACATGTGAGCTTTATGTGCTTTCATGATTAGAAAATAACATAAATTCTCTTTAAAAAATAAATAAATATTAAAATTACACGTTCCTTTTTAAATAGACGTAACATGAAGAAAAAACACAAAACGAACACGAGCACGAATCCCAGCGTCCTCTGCTTCTTACTGTGACGTGTTTCAGTTTGACACAGGCAGAACATGGATGTATTAAATGAACTGGATAAGCCCCGCCCCCTCTGTCCGTGTCCCAGATTGATTAGTGGCCGTGTGAGGTACTGCAGCCTCTTGGAACCAGCCTTTTTCTATAATTGCACATTATAATCACAGACAGGACTGAATTATTATCAGTATTTAAATAAAATAGAAGGAAATGTTCTTTTCTACCGTTTCTAAAATCACAGAAATTACCGTTTTTATATGAAGTGACGTCACACAAACATGTGTGAGTCACATGAACGAGCGTCGGACGATACAAACAGAAGCTCGTGGAAAAGGCTCGACTAGAGACACCTGTAAGTTGTATTTTATTTCATTTCAGACGCTTCACGTGTGTCTAACATGAAGAACACAATTACAATCACACAAGCTAACGCTAACACAAAGACCTGCAGCTGTGTGGTCGCTCCCTCAAAGCATCATGGGGGATTGTGGTCACGTGGTGTCCCTAAAGCAAAGATGGCCGCCTCCGTATCAGGAAGTAACGCGGAAGTAAGAAACTTTTTTGGGGTCAATGAGCTCAGGCCACAGGGAGGAACAGGGCGCCATTTTGGATTCATCTTCCAGGTTTAATTATAGTTCTATGGGCAGAACATGCAAAGCGGGGAATGAACACGGGGCGGGGCTAACCACTCTGCCACCGCTAGGACTCACCAGCCGTTTATCCCGATGTACAGGTCCAGCTCCGCAATGGCCACAGCGTCCTCTGCTGTCCCGTCGAAGGAGTGCACCTGCCGAGACACCAGCGCCTGTCAGAGATCTGATCGACAATAACAGGGGCAAAGACGTTTAAAGGGCGTATGACGGGTTTTTATGATTTTCTCATTTTGACTTCATTCAGTGCATTAATACTTGTTGTAAATATAAATTATAGTTTTACACCAATCAAGTCGCTATTTGTGGAGAAAAGTTGAAAAATCTGTTGACAATTACAGGAAGTAAACAAATCGATGACATCACACTGTGGAGACGAAGGACACGTATAATTTACACAAAATAAACTACTTTTTGACCCTTTAAACTTTGATTCAACAAAATAAAGGTGTTCACATGTGTTTTTCTTCGTCAAATGAAAATCTGTGACATTCAATGAGTTTTGGCCCGGTGTACAGTGTGGTTGCTATGGTGATTTCCTAGCGTGATGTCATACTTTACAACCAGGAAGTAAAATTAAAAACCTAAAAAACAGCTAAACTGGGGTTAAATGTGTAAAGATTTTAGTAGAAATTTGAATATTTTTATCTTAACTGCATTTTAGTTAAATGTGTGTTTCAACCTGTCATAGGCCCTTTAAACCTGTCATAGGCCCTTTAAGTATAAATGACAAAAACATTAAACTTTTACAGAACAGAAAGTGACCAGAAAACCATTCACGATTAGGTTTTTAGTCGATAAACTTAAATATAAATGTACAAACCACTCCTCCAACACAGCGGTCTCTGTTTCTCTTCATTATTTCTGCAAAAAAAAGAAGCAAATGTTTTATTTTGTTGTAAATTCAGATCTAATAATCATAAACATTCACAGTATTTTTGGTGATTTTGGCTCAAAACAAACCGATAAATTCTTGGTGTGCGTTTCTGCAGTGGAGGAACATGGGCAGTTTGGTTTCTTCGGCCAAATCAAACTGTTTCTCAAAATATCTGAAGGAAAAAGAAATTAAAAATGTTCATCAAAATTCAAAATTCATCTCTTACTGTTACTGTAAAGTCCGAAAATATTGTACGCACTTGAGTTGTGTTTCCTTTGGACAAAATTCAAGACGATCAAAATCTGAAAAGTGTAAAATACAGACAGTTAAGGCATGTTTCCACTGGTTCTGTTTGTCCAAGTCCAAGAAAAGAATAATTTATTAGCTTAAAACAAAACAAAAAACAGACAAACAAAATGCAAAATAACACAACCAACAGTGACAAACTGACTAAAAGCGACAAAAGCGCGATGGAAAGCGACTGGTAGTGACAAAATATGACAAAAACAGAGTAAGAGCGATAAAAAAGTGTCTAAAACTGACTTGATCTGGTGATAAAGCGGTGTTTCCTCTGACGCTAACGATATGTTTAGCCGTTAGCAAAACAAAGCTAGCATAGCACGTTAGCATCAGCTGTTTCCAGTTTCTGTGATATTTCCAGTTCATAATCATCAACATGATCCAAACGCATGACATAAAGAGGCGGCGTAGAGTCTTTAAAGGAAATAAGAGCAGAAAAAGAGAAACAGGAAGTAGTTTCCTGTTGACTGTAGCGTTAGCCACGTCTCAGACACAAACTGACAGACTAAACATCTTTTTGTGAATCACTGATATAAAAATTATCTATCAGTTACGTTTCTCTTGCATTTATTCATTCTTTTTCACTTTTATTCATGTTTTTGTCACTTTTATTCATGTTTTTGTCACTTTTATTCATGTTTTTGTCACTTTTATTCGCGTTTTTGACATTTACAGTTGTGTTTTCGTCACTTTTATTCATGTTTTTGTCACTTTTATTCACGTTTGACATTTATAGTTGTGTTTTCGTCACTTTTATTTATATGTTTTTGTCACTTTTATTCACATTGTTGACATTTATAGTTGTCTTTTCGTCGCTTTTATTTATGTTTTTGTCACTTTTATTCATGTTTTTGTCACTTTTATTCTCGTTTTTGACATTTACAGTTATGTTTTTGTCACTTTTATTCATGTTTTTGTCACTTTTATTCACGTTTGACATTTATAGTTTGTGTTTATTTGTGTTTTTGACATTTATAGTTGTGTTTTTGTCCCTTTTAGTCATGCTTTTTTTGCTTTTATTTGCGTTTTTGTCACATTCAGTCACTTTTTGTTGCGTTTAGATGGATTTAGTTATGTTTTTCTTGATTTTGGTTGCTTTTTGTTGTTTTTGTCTTGCTTGTTTAGTCGTTTTTAGCCGACTAACTGGATGTGGATGTGAAGTGGACATGGCACGTACCCAGGCCACACTCGCCCACAGCCACCACCTTCTCTTTGCCGTTTGTGACGAGGCTCTTCAGCTCCGACAAATGAGACTCAGGTCCAAACGTCTCAAACTCAGAGCAGCGCGTCGGGTGAACGCCCACAGAGCAGAAGAAGTCCTCTGTCAGAAACAAGAGAGCCAGGTCTGAACCAGGACCAGGACTGAACCAGGACTGGACCAGGACTGAACCAGGACCAGGACTAGACCAGGACCGAACCAGGTCTGAACCAGGACCAGGTCTGAACCAGGACTGAACCAGGACTGAACCAGGACTGAACCAGGACCAGGTCTGAACCAGGACCAGGTCTGAACCAGGACCGAACCAGGTCTGAACCAGGACCAGGTCTGAACCAGGACTGAACCAGGTCTGAACCAGGTCTGAACCAGGACTGAACCAGGACCAGGTCTGAACCAGGTCTGAACCAGGACCAGGACTGAACCAGGTCTGAACCAGGACCAGGACTGAACCAGGACCAGGACTGAACCAGGACTGAACCAGGACCAGGTCTGAACCAGGACTGAACCAGGACTAGACCAGGTCTGAACCAGGTCTGAACCAGGACTGAACCAGGACCAGGTCTGAACCAGGACTGAACCAGGTCTGAACCAGGTCTGAACCAGGTCTGAACCAGGACCAGGTCTGAACCAGGTCTGAACCAGGTCTGAACCAGGACCAGGTCTGAACCAGGTCTGAACCAGGACCAGGACTGAACCAGGACCAGGTCTGAACCAGGTCTGAACCAGGACTGAACCAGGTCTGAGCCAGGTCTGAACCAGGTCTGAACCAGGACTAGACCAGGACCAGGTCTGAACCAGGTCTGAACCAGGACTGAACCAGGTCTGAACCAGGACTGAACCAGGACTAGGTCTGAACCAGGACTGAACCAGGACTGAACCAGGACTGAACCAGGACCAGGTCTGAACCAGGACCAGGTCTGAACCAGGTCTGAACCAGGTCTGAACCAGGACTGAACCAGGACTGAACCAGGACTGAACCAGGTCTGAACCAGGTCTGAACCAGGTCTGAACCAGGACTGAACCAGGTCTGAACCAGGTCTGAACCAGGTCTGAACCAGGACCAGGTCTGAACCAGGACCAGGTCTGAACCAGGACCAGGTCTGAACCAGGACTGAACCAGGTCTGAACCAGGACTAGACCAGGACTGAACCAGGACTGAACCAGGACCAGGTCTGAACCAGGACTAGACCAGGTCTGAACCAGGACTGAACCAGGTCTGAACCAGGACTAGACCAGGACTGAACCAGGACTGGACCAGGACCAGGTCTGAACCAGGTCTGAACCAGGACTGGACCAGGACTGAACCAGGACTGAACCAGGTCTGAACCAGGACTGAACCAGGACTGAACCAGGACCGAACCAGGTCTGAACCAGGTCTGAACCAGGACTGAACCAGGTCTGAACCAGGTCTGAACCAGGACTGAACCAGGTCTGAACCAGGTCTGAACCAGGACTGAACCAGGACTGAACCAGGTCTGAACCAGGTCTGAACCAGGACCAGGACTGAACCAGGACTGAACCAGGACCAGGTCTGAACCAGGTCTGAACCAGGACTGAACCAGGACTGAACCAGGACTGAACCAGGACTGGACCAGGACTGAACCAGGTCTGAACGAGGACTGAACCAGGACTGAACCAGGACTGAACCAGGTCTGAACCAGGTCTAAACCAGGACTGAAACAGGTCTGAACCAGGTCTGAACCAGGTCTGAACCAGGACCAGGACTGAACCAGGACTGAACCAGGACCAGGTCTGAACCAGGTCTGAACCAGGACTGAACCAGGACTGAACCAGGACTGGACCAGGACTGAACCAGGTCTGAACGAGGACTGAACCAGGTCTGAACCAGGACTGAACCAGGTCTGAACCAGGTCTAAACCAGGACTATTTCTATATTTTTGCAGGGGTTTAGGACAATAATCAATATGAGCGTTTACTTTTCAACCTTCAACAATAAACAAACAGAATAATAAAATGAAAAGCCTGAAAGTGAATCAATAAATATCTAACCACATTTACTTACTCTGTGCTGAAATGCAACGTTTTGAGGAACGTTTGCCATTCAAAATATAATATTTTGTTATACATTGTTAATTGTTCTAGAATGACCGAGAATGAAGGCAAAGTTTAGAATAAATGTGTCTCTAAAAGTGAACATGAGACATAAGAAATGAATTAAACAAGCAAAAACTTTTAAACACATTACAAATAAGTACCATTTATACATATTTACATCACTAATAAAAGTAGATAAATGAACAGAATCATGTAAAAAGTGTCACAAAGTGGTAAATCGTTTGAAACATGACGCCAAAATGACAGAAAAGTAAATGAATATCAAATAAATACGCGTACCTCTGGTTTGGGCGAGCTTCAGCGCCTCTTTACTGTCGTCCAGACTTCCTCCTGTGATCATGAACTGAAAATATACGTTTAATCTGAATCATGTCTGATCTCAGGCTGAGCTACTGCTTTTATTTCCACAACAACATTCATTTTGTCGTCATTAACAAGGGCTGGGCATACGGCAAAAAATATGATTTTCTTGGGTCCAGATCATGATTTCGATTTGATCTTGATTCATGTTCACTTTGTATTTTTCTGTTGTCTTTAACAGAGCTGCACCATTTAGGAAAAATATATAATTGTGATTTTTCTGACCAGTGCGACTGTGATTAGATTTGTGATTTATGTTCTTAATAAGAGTATTCTGTTCAAATTCACATTTTAAACACAATTTTGTCGCTTTTCGTAGCTTTTTTGTCCCGTTCAGCTGTGTTTGTCATATTTAAACGCATCTTTGTAAATATTAGTCGCGTCTTTGTTGTTTTTAGTCACGTTTTACTCATGTTTTGTCGTTTATAGGTAGTTATAGTTATATAGTTTATAGTGTATAGTTGTGTTTTTGTCACTTTAGAACGTGTTTTTGGCACTTTTGAACGCGATTTTGTCGATTTAAGACACGTTTGGGTGCACTGAGTTGTATTTATAGGCGCATTTTTGTCGCTTTTGAATGTGTTTTTGTCGCTTTTTGTCCCGTTTTGGCGCATTGAGTCGAGTTTGTCGTTTGTAGGCGTATTTCTGTTGCTTTTGAAGGCATTTTTATTGCTTTTGAACACATTTTTGTCGCTTTTTGTCACGTTTTAGTGCACTGAGTCGTGTTTATAGGTGCGTTTTTGTCACTTTTGAATGCATTTTTGTCGCGTTTTGTTGCATTGAGTTGCGTTTGTTGTTTATAGGTAGTTATAGTTATATAGTTTATGTTGTATTTTTGTCGCTTTTGAACGCATACTGTCGCATTTAGCCGTGTTTGTAGGCATTTTTTGTTGCTTTTGAATGCGTTTTTTGTCCCTTTTTGTCACGTTTAGGTGCACTGAGTCGTGTTTGTTGTTTTCAGTCACGTTTTGTCGCTTTTGAACACATTTTTCTCGCTTTTAGGTGCACTTTTGTGGCTTGTTTCAGAACATGTTTGTACAAATCCAAACTACAGTGTGAGCAGCTTTTATTCAAATCAAAGCAAGACATTTTTTTGTTTGCGGAAGAAATTCGTCTTTGTGATTTGTTAATTCATCCATCCACATCCATTAAACATCCATTAAAATGTAGTGTTTTTGTGGATTTGGTTTAATTGTGCAGCTCTGGCCTTTAAGAGGTAAATAAAGTCATCTGCTCAGAGGCTTCAGAGGCTAAACAACAGGAGAAAAGGTGTGTTTGAACAGACAGCTGCATTAAAGACACAAACAGTCACCAGAACAACATTTCACTAAAATAGTCACAGGGACCAGCTCATGATTCTGTTTTTATCACCGTATCACACAGATCTATCTTTAAGTTGTCCTTTTTCTGTATTCTTTAGTCCTGGTTTAGTTCTATGTTACTTTAATTAAAACTGATTTGTTTGTGTGTTATTTTCGTTAAAAGAAAATACTAATCAAATCAAAACCAGAACATTTCCTGAGGTGGTGTTTGGTTTGAAAAAGTTTAAGAATTGCTGCCGTAGAATCGCTTCTTGTATATTTTATAGTTTTTGAGTAAATTTAGTTTTAAATTCTTACAGTTTCAGCGCTGATCTCACCTTTTCCACTCCCACTTTGAGCGCTCTGTCGATTACGGCATCAAAATCATCTGTGGAATGAGAAAAAGTTCATTAGTTTTGAGACAAATTGTTTAAAATAAGTGTTTGTTTGTTTGTTGTCACCGTCGTGTTTCCGTTTCCCTCTGTACACGCCGCGGAACATGGGGTCTGTCAGATTCACTCCGATATCTGCCACAAAGGTTCAGGTTATTAGGGCTGCAACCATTAATCGTAACAATAATAATCGTGACTAATCGACTTTTAAAATAATTGCAGCCTATTTTTATAATCGTTTGGAGCAAAAACAAATGACAAAAGACGTTTTATCAGCAGCAATATTCAACCAAAATGATAAAAAAAAGAACTAAACAACACATCCAACCCCAAAATCTCAAAGTACAACAGAATGAATGATTTGACCGGCTGTTCTGATGGAGAAATAATACAGTTTTAAGGGTCAATGTTATCGATTGTGACCTCAGGAACCTTATAATTAAAACTCTAAAAATGTGGTAAACATGATAAAATACCAAATAAAATACCAAGAAAACAGGTACGTTTGTGAAAAAGAACAGAGACGTGACTTTAAAAATGTAATTTAAACGTATTAAAAGACTTAAAAGAAGTGAGGGTACTTTATTACAAATTAAACCACAAAGTTATTTAATGGTGCAATAGAGAAAACAGAAATGTGGAAAACCAATAACTGATCAAAACTATGAATTAATATTAAATAACCTGATCCAAACGCTGAACAAAACTCTAAGCAAATCTAAACAAAACTACACCATGAAACAAAACGAAACAACTGTCATTTTCCTGCAGTTGTTTCCATACAGTTCTCAAACCTGCACCTACTTTTCCTTTATTGTTTTTACTGAAAATGCACCGTGAGAGACTCAAGCGTCTGAGGGACAGTGTCGTTTGTGCCGTGAACCTTAAAACAAAATGAACCAAAAGACGTGGCCCGGAGGTAAAATGAAGTGAACCCAAACACACTTTTCATACTCGACTGAAATCAGATCTAAATGCAAAAGATTTTAAGTATTTATAACAAAATAACAAGCAACAGGTTTGAATGTCCAGGGTAAAATGTCAGATAGTTTGCTTTTCTATTCTGAAGGAAGGAAAAAAATAGATAAAATAAAAAAGTTTTCAAGCCTCAAAAGTGAACTTTAGCTTTAAAAAAAAAAAAGTATAATTTCAGAAAAAGTATGTAATGCATCTGTAGATAAAATGAAAAACTGAGTATGTCCAGTAAAGCCTAAAATCTAGATTTTGTCTTAATCAAAAATGTCTACCATAATATTCTATTAAATAAACAAATCATGTCAAAATACAACAGTAAAAGAGTTTAAAGCAGCTCTGATGTCACCCACGTGGGTCTGTGGTTTTCGTTTGCCAAAACAACCTTGGTTTTTCGTATTTTTGAGATGTCTCCAGTGAAATCCCATTCGCAGTGAAGGACAACGTAGAAATCCATTCAGAAAACACTAAATACCTACTGAAAACGACATTTCACACTACATTGCTAAATTATTCCAAAAATATCTGCATTTAAATCAAATTATATATGTCATTATTTGTCAGCAGTCTAATAAAATGTCTCAAATAATGTTAAAAATAATTTGGGTAATTAATTAGAATAAAACGTGTTCCATTCCCTTCTGCTCTGAACTCACTGCTGTGTTGTCATATTAGCATGTAGCATCCGAGCTAACCGCACAGAACAGGACTTTCTGGAGAAACTAAAGCTTTGGTGACGTTTCCACAGAGCGACGCGGTGTGTTAGGCATTTATTTATGATTAAATTACGTGTTTCTTACCAATAAACTTGAGCTGAGCCATAACTGAAGCAGAAAAGTGTCTAAAAAGAGCGACACGCGCCGCAGCGCGAAGGAAAAGCATGAACGGACCGTAATGTCTGGAAAAGAGGGGAAAGGACATTTCAATTTAACAGAAAAACAAATTAAACGTGGGATAAACTTGAATTAAATAGTTAGACATAAACATAAAAGTCACAGAACTATTAAAGAAATAAGGTTAAAATAATGTATTATTTTTGGACTCATTTATTGATATTGAACAAACAAACAGTAAACAAACAAAGCTCAAACTTACAATTCATACCAGAATCTTATCTCATCATGAATATTCAAAGCTGATAAAGCTTTTAGACTATTACACTCATTTAATGTATCAATATCGGCCAGATAATAACATTGATTTAATATTTTACAGATGGAAGAACGTGGACAGAACTTTAATTTTAAATAAAGAATGCTTATAAAAAAAATAATAATAATTGGATAAATAAATGCTTAAATATGATTATATTTGGGGAAACTGCATATTCATAAATGTAAAGCCCAAAAATAATAACCTTGAATCAAAATTTTACTTTCTAAATCATTGACGTCACATTTTGGATTTACAGTTAAAAGTAAATTACACATTTAGATATTTTATTTTAAGTACGTCTTTAATTTCATTATGAAGTTATATTTTCCCAGTGAATTAATCAATGAATGCAAGTATATATTTGCACATTTACACCAAAACACGGACTAAACCGGAATTACATAATTAAACTCATCAAAACTAAACATAAAACTAACAAATGTAAGGAGCTAAAATGTGTTCATTTGCACGTTTTAAATAGTTACACAGGATAAACTCACTTAACCCTGTTTCTGTTACAGTTCTGAGACTTCATGTCGAGTGTTGATATAATTCCAGTTGCGCGTTTACGTCTCACTCGCGGTATTCGTGTCGGCGCTGGTAAACTCCCAGCATGCAGCGCGGCAGAAGGTGACAGCGGACTCCAAGATGGCGGCCGCGTTTCTCACTCACCAACAGAAAGTTCTGCGTCTTTATAAGAAGTCCCTGCGGCACCTGGAGTCGTGGTGCATCTTCAGGTAAAAGACGAGCCGCGGAGCCGCAACGGAGCCGCTGTTTGTGAGAAACGCAAAAGGACGAGCTTTAATCGGGGTTTGTTAGCGCCGCGGCTAAAGCTAAAGCTAACGGACAGGTCACTCAATAAACCAAACCGTCTGCAGCGAATAACACACACAAACTTTAAATGTCTGTAAAGAAACACAAATGTAGAAAGTGCGTTTCAGGCTCTGGGACTCGGTCATTTCCCACTTGAAAGACACGAGTTCTGGAGCGTTTCATCTGAATGTCCCGTATGTAAATAACAGATCATTTTCGGATTTATCCTGTAACAATTGTTTACATGGTGTATGGTGTATGCTGTGGCTAATCGCTCAGGGGCACGTTTTGTGGTGATTATTATCGCCGTGACGTGACAGTTTGATCTCGTGTGTGACGGGACCAGCTCCAGGGCTTTTATAGAGTCGGAGGAATGTCCCAGGGCAGAGTCTGGGACGCACCGTAAGCCCAGAATGTCACACAATATGAAAACTGAAGGTGTTTTTGTGTCAGTGAAAGGCACACACTAGGACAATATATCGAAAGCACATCGTTATCACACTTGTTGTTATCACGATATCGCAAAGATCCGTGATGATTTCTAATGGTTAAACGCGCTAATCTTGTGTTTCTTGTGCAGCCTGAGCTTGTTTTTACTTTTGATCAATCAGACTCAAAAGTTCAGCCCCAAAAGCAAGTACAGACGCAGCAAGTGAACGTTTAAGTGTTTTTTGTTAAACCTCTTGCTTCAAAATCCTCTTAACTTTTCCCACTATTTCATACAAACATAAAAGAAGGTGAATAAAATCTGAAATGCTAAAGTCTGAAATGCTTAAAATGCCTCAGTCATGTATTTTCATAGTTTGCAGAGAAATGGACAAAGCAACTCCAGGTTTTAACTCCAAAGGTCTTCAGTGTGTTTGTACCTAAGCGAGCATATTTGAAAGTAAGAGTTGAGTATTTAATTGTTATCCTTTATACCTGGAAAAGAAATGTTTATGTTTACACGTCCCATCAGACGCTCAGGACGTGTGTGTCATGTTCTAACATCCCGTCAGAGGCTCAGGACATGTGTGTCATGTTCTAACGTCCCGTCAGAGGCTCAGGACATGTGTGTCATGTTCTAACGTCCCGTCAGAGGCTCAGGACGTGTGTGTCATGTTCAAACGTCCCATCAGAGGCTCAGGACGTGTGTGTCATGTTCAAACGTCCCGTCAGAGGCTCAGGACGTGTGTGTGTCATGTTCAAACGTACCGTCAGAGGCTCAGGACGTGTGTGTGTGTGTCATGTTCAAACGTCCCATCAGAGGCTCAGGACGTGTGTGTGTGTGTCATGTTCAAACGTCCCATCAGAGGCTCAGGACGTGTGTGTCATGTTCAAACGTCCCATCAGAGGCTCAGGACATGTGTGTGTCATGTTCAAACGTCCCGTCAGAGGCTCAGGACGTGTGTGTGTCATGTTCTAACGTCCCGTCAGAGGCTCAGGACGTGTAAATGTGTGTGTTCAGGGACAAGTACCGGTTCTACGCCTGTCTGCTGCGCGCTCGCTTCGATGAGAACAAGACGGAGAAGGATCTGGTGAAGGCCACGATGCTCCTGAAGGCCGGGGAGGAGGAGTTCTGGGCCAATCAGCACCCGCAGCCCTACCTGTTCCCCGACTCACCTGGCGGGACGTCCTACGAGAGATACGAGTGCTACAAGGTCAGGGGGGAGACCGAAAGACCGGGTACTGGACCGGGACCTGAGAGAGACCAGGGACTGGACCAGGACCTGGAAGGAGTGACAAAAATTCGACTAAAAGCGTCTAAAACAACAAAAACGACTTAACATATAACACATAAAAAAGAAGAAAAAAAACGTTTACAACAAAACAAAAATGTCAACAAAAAATGCAAACAATGAATTAAAAAAAAAATCTTTATTCATAAATATTTTCTGTCTCTAAACCTTCTGTCTGAATATTTTACCTTAATCTGGTCATAAATGCATTTTGAAATCCTCGGTTTACAAAAAACAATCACCGAAATAATGAGCTGCAGCTCTGGACTGAAGACCAGGGTCTGGACCAGGGTCTGGACCAGGGTCTGGACCAGGGACTGGACCAGGACTGAAGTGGAGACTTTAAAAAGCCCTCATGAACATGGGATATGTTTTGTTTAAATTAATTCTTTGCAAATACTAGAATATTATATTATACCATTTGATTTTTAGTTTTCAATCACTTTAATTCAATGCATTCATATTTTCTGCACTACTATACAATACTTTTAGACTACTTTTTAAACGTACTTTGATAATATGATCTTAAATGTTCTGAATTGTTTACTTTATATTATTATTTTATATTATCATTTGGTGGAATCACGTACATGTTGTGAATGCTGTCTGTGTTTGCTTGTTCTGCAGGTGCCGGAGTGGGTCCTGGAGCACTGGCACCCGTCGGAGAAGGCCATGTACCCGGATTATTTCTCCAAACGTGAGCAGTGGAAGCAGCTGCGGCTCCAGAGCTGGGACCGAGAGGTGAGCGGCGCCCCCTGCGGCTCAGGAGGGTTAAACTAGGGCTGTCAAAGTCAACACGTTAACTCATGCGATTAATCATAGAAAATTGATGCATTAATCACAAATTGACGCAGATTAATCGCATGATTAATTTGATTTGACAAAACACGCTCTTTTAGATCAGCAGGAGGCTTTACCTGAGCCAAGGAGGAAGGTTCATTTTACATAAAATGCATAACCCATCTGTCTCCTTTAATGTCAGTTACCTCTGTAACTATAGTTCTGAGCGTATGAAGGGCCCTTAATCCAATAAACCTGTGTTTGGTCGTGAAGCCAAGATTTACCTGAAACATGAGCCACAGACACAACATGAAGTGTGTCGACTTTAGATCTAGACAGATCTAAATAATGTATTTAATGTATTAATAAAATAATATTAATAAAATAATTTAATTTTCAGTACGTTCTGTTCATATTGCCCTTTAACAGTACGTTCTGTGTTCATAATGCTCTCTAACAGTACGTTCTGTGTTCATAATGCCCTCTAACAGTACGTTCTGTGTTCATATTGCCCTCTAACAGTACGTTCTGTTCATATTTCCCTCTAACAGTACGTTCTGTGTTCATATTGCCCTCTAACAGTACGTTCTGTGTTCATAATGCCCTCTAACAGTACGTTCTGTGTTCATAATGCCCTCTAACAGTACGTTCTGTGTTCATATTGCCCTCTAACAGTACGTTCTGTGTTCATAATGCCCTCTAACAGTACGTTCTGTGTTCATAATGCCCTCTAACAGTACGTTCTGTGTTCATAATGCCCTCTAACAGTACGTTCTGTGTTCATATTGCCCTCTAACAGTACGTTCTGTGTTCATAATGCCCTCTAACAGTACGTTATGTGTTCATATTGCCCTCTAACAGTACGTTCTGTGTTCATAATGCCCTCTAACTGTACGTTCTGTGTTCATAATGCCCTCTAACTGTACGTTCTGTGTTCATAATGCCCTCTAACAGTATGTTCTGTTCATATTGCCCTCTAACAGTACGTTCTGTGTTCATATTGCCCTCTAACAGTACGTTCTGTGTTCATATTGCCCTCTAACAGTACGTTCTGTTCATATTGCCCTCTAACAGTACATTCTGTTCATATTGCCCTCTAACAGTACGTTCTGTGTTCATATTGCCCTCTAACAGTACGTTCTGTGTTCATATTGCCCTCTAACATTACGTTCTGTATTCATATTGCCCTCTAACAGTACGTTCTGTGTTCATATTGCCCTCTAACAGTACGTTCTGTGTTCATAATGCCCTCTAACAGTACGTTCTGTGTTCATAATGCCCTCTAACAGTACGTTCTGTGTTCATATTGCCCTCTAACAGTACGTTCTGTGTTCATATTACCCTCTAACAGTACGTTCTGTGTTCATATTGCCCTCTAACAGTACGTTCTGTGTTCATATTGCCCTCTAACAGTACGTTCTGTGTTCATATTGCCCTCTAACAGTACGTTCTGTGTTCATATTGCCCTCTAACAGTACGTTCTGTGTTCATATTGCCCTCTAACAGTACGTTCTGTGTTCATATTGCCCTCTAACAGTACGTTCTGTGTTCATATTACCCTCTAACAGTACGTTCTGTGTTCATAATGCCCTCTAACAGTACGTTCTGTGTTCATATTACTCTCTAACAGTACGTTCTGTGTTCATAATGCCCTCTAACAGTACGTTCTGTGTTCATATTGCCCTCTAACAGTACGTTCTGTGTTTGCGGCCGTTGCAGGTGGCTCAGCTCGAGGCTGAGACTCCGGCGTCTGGACCCAGGTCTGAGGCTCTTCCTCCGGCCCGAAAAGAGGGCGATCTTCCCCCGCTGTGGTGGCAGTTTGTGACCCGCCCCCGCGAGCGCCCCACATAAACACACAGCGCCCCCTGCAGCCAGCGCCCCCTGCAGGCCGCCCAAACATAAACACACAGCGCCCCCTGCAGGCCGCCCAAACATAAACGCACAGCGCCCCCTGCAGGTCGCCCAAACGTGACACTGTTCTGTTCTGAGCGGCTGAAGACCTTCTGCTCAGGTGAAGAAGATCTGACTTTGATGTAAAATGACCTCTAAATGTTTCAATAAAGAATATATTATAACAACCACGAGCAGTTAATTTATTTACAGTTCAATTAAAAGTAAAATAACCTGTTTAAATCTACTTTAGAGTTAAAAGTAAAAGTATTTCACACAGATTTGAGAACCATGAAGAACTGGGATGGTTTTTACTGAAGTGACTGATCATCATCGTGTCATTTTTATGAACGTTTTTGGTTTGTTCAAAGACATAAATGTGCACTCACAAGAACCAATAGAAACCAGAATCATACTTTTCAAGGTTTTTTTTGTTTTTTTTGTTAAATGTTAAGATCTAACCCTGCCTTAAACAAAGGTATAAAAATCTCAGGGAATATGTCACAAAATATATGTCACAAAAAACTTGTGACTTGGAGTATGTGGCGCTCAGACCGTGCCGTGGGTCTCGGGACAGGTCCAGGTCCAGGTTCAGGGCGACCTGCGAGGTCTGAAGTCCAGAGGCCGGATCATCATAGAACTGGACTTCAGCGAGTAAAAGTCTGAGTCTGTCCAGGAAAACCAGACCAGACCGTCCGGACCGAGAAGGTTCTGAGCCCTGAGGGAGTACAGCCCGCCCTAGGATTGTAACCAGACCAGAAAGACCAGGGTTAGACCAGGATCATGACCAGACCAGAGAGAGGGTTCAGACCTGGTTCAGACCTGGTTCAGACCCGGTTCTGACCCTGTTCTGACCTGGTAGTAGACTCCGTTGAGGTTGGCCTGGAAGCACTGCCTGAACCACCAGCCGCTGTGACACACTTCGGCACAAAGATCCCCAGAGTCCGGAGTCCCGAAGTCCTGACCGTCGTGATACCAACCGAACGAGTCCGAGATGGACCCAGAGAACCCGGACACGTGCAGACGGAACCGGGACAGCTCGTCCTCGATCCTGAGGCACAGGCCGGGGAAGAACGGGTTTACACCTGGTCCTGGTCTGACCTGAAGTCCTCGTCCTGGTCTGGTCCTGGTCTGACCTGGAGTCCCGGTACAGTCCTGGTCTGACCTGGAGTCCCGGTACAGTCCTGGTCCTGGTCTGACCTGAAGTCCTGGTAGAGTCTGGTCCTGGTCTGGTCCCGGTCTGACCTGAAGTCCTGGTACAGTCCTGGTCCTGGTCTGGTCCTGGTCTGGTCCTGGTCTGGTCCTGGTCTGACCTGAAGTCCCGGTACAGTCCTGGTCTGGTCCTGGTCTGACCTGAAGTCCCGGTACAGTCCTGGTCCTGGTCTGACCTGAAGTCCCGGTACAGTCCTGGTCTGGTCCTGGTCTGACCTGAAGTCCCGGTACAGTCCTGGTCCTGGTCTGACCTGAAGTCCTGGTACAGTCTGGTCCTGGTCTGACCTGAAGTCCCGGTACAGTCCTGGTCCTGGTCTGACCTGAAGTCCTGGTACAGTCTGGTCCTGGTCTGGTCCTGGTCTGGTCCTGGTCTGACCTGAAGTCCCGGTACAGGACCTGGTGCTGCTCGTGGCTCCAGTCTTTCAGGTGGATCCTGAGGCTGCAGTGCCTCTGAGTGACCAGCAGGTGGAGCGGTGTGTTTCCGAGCCAGAACTCGGACCTCAGGTCCCCGAACCCGGCCCGGTACTCGTCCCAACCGCGATTAAAGCTGACCGAGCCGTCACGGCGCCTCTGGAACACGGTCCAACCTCCGCCTGCAAGACCGGGTTAGACCAGGGTTAGACCGGGTCAGACCGGGGTCAGACCTGGGTTAGACCGGGGTCAGACCAGGGTCAGACCGGGTCAGACCGGGGTTAGACCGGGGTTAGACCAGGGTTAGACCAGGTCAGACCGGGGTTAGACCGGGGTTAGACCGGATTTAGACCGGGGTCAGACCGGGGTCGGACCAGGGTCAGACCGGATTTAGACCAAGGTTAGACTCGGTTTGGGTTTTTTTTTTAGTCCAGTGTATCATTGATGTATTCGTTCTTTTAAAACAGTTTGTTTGTTAAAAGGGAATGTCCTTAAATCTGAAGGAGCAGCGGCTCTACTCCGAGCTCAGACTCATCAGTCTAGGTTTAGTGCCATTGTTTGCCCTGCTGTAGGTCTGTTCTGTACTAGATCTATTGCAGTCCTTTTTAAGTTCAGTTTTAGTCCTGGTTTGGTCCTGGTTTGGTCCTGGTTTGGTCCTGGTTTGGTCTTGGTTTGGTCTTGGTTTGGTCTTGGTTTGGTCTTGGTTTGGTCCTGGTTTGGTCCTGGTTTGGTCCTGGTTTGGTCCTGGGTCTCACCGTCGGTCTCCATGTCGCAGTAAACAGGAAGTGACACGCCGGGCCCCAGGACGATGGAGTAGATCCCGGAGCGATGGACGCCATTTTGGATCAGAGAGGAGCAGTCAGAGGGACAAGAGGAACCCAGAGGAGCCGCTGAGGACAGAGGCGAGTTAGACCGGGTTCAGACCGGGTTCAGACCGGGTTTAGACCGGGTTCAGACCGGGTTCAGACCTTGTGTTTTGTAAATGTGGAGCTGATTTCGAGGGAGGGGTCTTTACCTGGCCTCGCGGTGCCTCTCAGGGCCAGAGGGGGCGCTGGTCTCCGGTGGGACCGGGTGCAGGAGGTCCTCAGGGTCTTGGTCAGGTTCTGGACCTGGGTCTGGATCTCGTGCACGAGCGCCGCGTGAACGTGAAGCAGCGTCGACACTTCAGAGTGACGCGACTCCAACGCACGCAGCCGACCAATCACAGACGAGTTCAGAGTCACGTGACCTTCAGACTGTCAGAGGGAGACGAGAAAGAACCAGGACTGAACCAGGACTGAACCAGGACTGAACCAGGACTGAACCAGGACTGAACCCTCAGCCGGTTTAAATCCTAATTATCAATAGGTACCAGTTTGTTAATGTAAACCAGAGCTCCTCCCCTTGCTCTAAAGTACCCCCGGTGTGCCGCAGGGGTCAGTCCTGGGTCCACTTCTGTTCACTCTTTATTTGGTGCCGTCGGGTAAGATTATGTGTAAAATCAGCCAAAATCAGAAAAAACCTCCCTAAAAGTGACTCTGAAAAACTCCTGCATTTGTCCAGATCAGACTGTGACGCCTGCAGCGCGTCCTAAAAGCTCCAGAAGAAGCTTTAACGGGTTCAAAATGCAGCAGCAGATTATTAACAGAACTAGAAGAAGAAGCACATGACGCCGTAGTTGGAGGCTTCTCACTGGCTTCTGCTGAATCACATTTCAACTCCTCTAAAAACACTTCCTCACCTGCGTCTCCAGCTCTCCCTCTCCCCAGACCTCTCCTCACCTGCGTCTCCAGCTCTCCCTCTCCCCAGACGCCTCCTCACCTGCGTCTCCAGCTCTCCCTCTCCCCAGACGCCTCCTCACCTGCGTCTCCAGCTCTCCCTTTCCCCAGACGTCTCCTCACCTGCGTCTCCAGTTCCTTCCCTCTCCCCAGACACCTCCTCACCTGCGTCTCCAGCTCCTTCACCCTCCCCAGACGCCTCCTCACCTGTGTCTCCAGCTCTCCCTCTCCCCAGACGCCTCCTCACCTGCGTCTCCAGTTCCTTCCCCCTCCCCAGACGCCTCCTCACCTGCGTCTCCAGCTCCTTCACTCTCCCCAGACGCCTCCTCACCTGCGTCTCCAGCTCCTTCCCTCTCCCCAGACGCCTCCTCACCTGCGTCTCCAGCTCTCCCTCTCCCCAGACACCTCCTCACCTGCGTCTCCAGCTCCTTCCCTCTCCCCAGACGCCTCCTCACCTGCGTCTCCAGCTCTCCCTCTTCCCAGACGTCTCCTCACCTGCGTCTCCAGCTCCTTCCCTCTCCCCAGACGCCTCCTCACCTGCGTCTCCAGCTCTCCCCCTCCCCAGACGCCTCCTCACCTGCGTCTCCAGCTCTCCCTCCCCAGACGCCTCCACACCTGCGTCTCCAGCTCTCACCCTCCCCAGACGCCTCCTCACCTGTGTCTCCAGCTCTCACTCTCCCCAGACGCCTCCTCACCTGCGTCTCCAGCTCCTTCCCTCTCCCCAGACGCCTCCTCACCTGCGTCTCCAGCTCTCACTCTCCCCAGACGCCTCCCCACCAGCGTCTCCAGCTCCTTCACTCTCCCCAGACACCTCCTCACCTGCGTCTCCAGCTCTCCCCCTCCCCAGACGCCTCCTCACCTGCGTCTCCAGCTCCTTCACTCTCCCCAGACGCCTCCTCACCTGCGTCTCCAGCTCCTTCCCTCTCCCCAGACACCTCCTCACCTGTGTCTCCAGCTCTCCCTCTCCCCAGACCTCTCCTCACCTGCGTCTCCAGCTCTCCCTCTCCCCAGACGCCTCCTCACCTGCGTCTCCAGCTCCTTCACCCTCCCCAGACGCCTCCTCACCTGCGTCTCCAGCTCTCCCTCTCCCCAGACGCCTCCTCACCTGCGTCTCCAGCTCTACCCCTCCCCAGACGCCTCCACACCAGCGACTCCAGCTCTCCTGCTCACCAGACACCACCTCACCTGCGTCTCAAGCTCTCCCTCTCCCCAGACGTCTCCTCACCTGCGTCTCCAGCTCCTTCCCTCTCCCCAGACGCCTCCTCACCTGCGTCTCCAGCTCTCCCCCTCCCCAGACCCCGCCTCACCTGCGTCTCCAGCTCCTTCCCTCTCCCCAGACGTCTCCTCACCTGCGTCTCCAGCTCCTGCCCTCTCCCCCAGGCCTCCTCACCTCGCCTCCAGCTCTCACTCTCCCCAGACGCCTCCTCACCTCGTCTCCAGCTCTCCCCTCCCCCAGACGCCTCCTCACCTGCGTCTCCAGCTCTCCCTCCCCAGACGCCTCCTCACCTGCGTCTCCAGCTCCTTCACCCTCCCCAGACGCCTCCTCACCTGGGCGCTCCAGCTCCTTCCCTCTCCCCAGACACCTCCTCACCTCGTCTCCAGCTCCTTCACTCTCCCCAGACACCTCCTCACCTCGCCTCCAGCCCTCCCCTCCCCCAGACGCCTCCTCACCTGCGTCTCCAGCTCTCCCTCTCCCCAGACGCCTCCTCACCTGCGTCTCCAGCTCCTTCACTCTCCCCAGACACCTCCTCACCTGCGTCTCCAGCTCCTTCACTCTCCCCAGACACCTCCTCACCTGCGTCTCCAGCTCTCCCCCTCCCCAGACGCCTCCTCACCTGCGTCTCCAGCTCTCCAGCTCCCCAGACGCCTCCTCACCTGCGTGTCCAGCTCTCCCTCTCCCCAGACACTCCTCACCTCCAGCTCCTTCCCTCTCCCCAGACGCCTCCTCACCTGCGTCTCCAGCTCTCCCTCTCCCCAGACGTCTCCTCACCTGCGTCTCCAGCTCCTCCCCTCTCCCCAGACGCCTCCTCACCTGCGTCTCCAGCTCCTTCACTCTCCCCAGACGCCTCCTCACCTGCGTCTCCAGCTTCTTCACTCTCCCCAGACGCCTCCTCACCTGCGTCTCCAGCTCCTTCACTCTCCCCAGACGCCTCCTCACCTGCGTCTCCAGCTCCTTCACTCTCCCCAGACGCCTCCTCACCTGCGTCTCCAGCTCTCCTGCTCCCCAGACACCTCCTCACCTGCGTCTCCAGCTCTCCCTCGCCCCAGACGTCTCCTCACCTGCGTCTCCAGCTCCTTCACTCTCCCCCAGACGCCTCCTCACCTGCGTCTCCAGCTCTCCCCCTCCCCAGACGCCTCCTCACCTGCGTCTCCAGCTCTCCTGCTCCCCAGACGCCTCCTCACCTGCGTCTCAAGCTCTCCCTCTCCCCAGACACCTCCTCACCTGCGTCTCCAGCTCCTTCCCCGCCCCAGACGCCACCTCACCTGCGTCTCCAGCTCTCCCCCTCCCCAGACACCTCCTCACCTGCGTCTCCAGCTCCTTCCCTCTCCCCAGACGTCTCCTCACCTGCGTCTCCAGCTCCTTCCCTCTCCCCAGACGCCTCCTCACCTGCGTCTCCAGCTCTCACTCTCCCCAGACGCCTCCTCACTCATGCCTCCAGCTCTCCCTCCCCAGACGCCTCCTCACCTCGCCTCCAGCTCCTTCACCCTCCCCAGACGCCTCCTCACCTGCGTCTCCAGCTCCTTCCCTCTCCCCAGACGCCTCCTCACCTGCGTCTCCAGCTCCTTCACTCTCCCCAGACACCTCCTCACCTGCGTCTCCAGCCCTCCCCCTCCCCAGACGCCTCCTCACCTGCGTCTCCAGCTCTCCCTCTCCCCAGACACCTCCTCACCTGCGTCTCCAGCTCCTTCACTCTCCCCAGACACCTCCTCACCTGCGTCTCCAGCTCCTTCACTCTCCCCAGACACCTCCTCACCTGCGTCTCCAGCTCTCCCCCTCCCCAGACGCCTCCTCACCTGCGTCTCCAGCTCTCCCCCTCCCCAGACGCCTCCTCACCTGCGTCTTAAGCTCTCCCTCTCCCCAGACTTCTCCTCACCTGCGTCTCCAGCTCCTTCCCTCTCCCCAGACGCCTCCTCACCTGCGTCTCCAGCTCCTTCCCTCTCCCCAGACACCTCCTCACCTGCGTCTCCAGCTCCTCCCCTCTCCCCAGACGCCTCCTCACCTGCGTCTCCAGCTCCGTCACTCTCCCCAGACACCTCCTCACCTGCGTCTCCAGCCCTCCCTCTCCCCAGACCTCTCCTCACCTGCGTCTCCAGCCCTCCCTCTCCCCAGACGTCTCCTCACCTGCGTCTCCAGCTCTCCCCCTCCCCAGACGCCTCCTCACCTGCGTCTCCAGCTCTCCCCCTCCCCAGACACCTCCTCACCTGCCTCCAGCTCCTTCCCTCTCCCCAGACCTCTCCTCACCTGCGTCTCCAGCCCTCCCTCTCCCCAGACGCCTCCTCACCTGCGTCTCCAGCTCTCCCTCTCCCCAGACGTCTCCTCACCTGCGTCTCCTGCTCCTTCACTCTCCCCAGACACCTCCTCACCTGCGTCTCCAGCCCTCCCTCTCCCCAGACGCCTCCTCACCTGCGTCTCCAGCTCCTTCACTCTCCCCAGACGCCTCCTCACCTGCGTCTCCAGCTCCTTCCCTCTCCCCAGACGCCTCCTCACCTGCGTCTCCAGCTCCTTCACTCTCCCCAGACGCCTCCTCACCTGCGTCTCCAGCTCCTTCCCACTCCCCAGACGCCTCCTCACCTGCGTCTCCAGCTCTCCCACTCCCCAGACGCCTCCTCACCTGCGTCTCCAGCTCTCCCACTCCCCCGACGCCTCCTCACCTGCGTCTCCAGCTCTCCCACTCCCCAGACGCCTCCTCACCTGCGTCTCCAGCTCCTCCTCTCCCCAGACGCTCCTCACCTGGGCGTCCTCCAGCTCTCCCTCACCCCAGACGCCTCCTCACCTACGTCTCCAGCTCCTCCCCTCTCCCCAGACGCCTCACCTGCGTCTCCAGCTCTCCCTCTCCCCAGACACCTCCTCACCTGCGTCTCCAGCTCCTTCACTCTCCCCAGACGCCTCCCCACCTGCGTCTCCTGCTCTCCCTCTCCCCAGACGCCTCCTCACCTGCGTCTCCAGCTCACCCTCTCCCCAGACGCCTCCTCACCTGCGTCTCCAGCTCCTTCACTCTCCCCAGACACCTCCTCACCTGCGTCTCCAGCTCCTTCACTCTCCCCAGACGCCTCCTCACCTGCGTCTCCAGCTCCTTCACTCTCCCCAGACGCCTCCTCACCTGCGTCTCCAGCTCCTTCACTCTCCCCAGACACCTCCTCACCTGCGTCTCCAGCCCTCCCTCTCCCCAGACGCCTCCTCACCTGCGTCTCCAGCTCCTTCCCTCTCCCCAGACCTCTCCTCACCTGCGTCTCCAGCTCCTTCACTCTCCCCAGACCTCTCCTCACCTGCGTCTCCAGCTCTCCCTCTCCCCAGACGTCTCCTCACCTGCGTCTCCAGCTCTCCCCCTCCCCAGACACCTCCTCACCTGCGTCTCCAGCTCCTTCACTCTCCTCTGATGTTCTCGTACGTCTCGTTTCATTTCGGTCACCGCTTCTTGAACCTGCTCCAGCTGCCGCTTCCTGTCGCCGGACTCGCTCGACCAATCGGACGCCTCGGCGCGGCAGCGGAACAAGTCGGGGCAGCGTTCCCGCGACGACGAGGAGGCGGGGCCGGCGGGGAGGACGGCGCGGATCCGGCAGCGTCCGTCGGGAGTCGCGTCGCTGCTGAAGTCTCCGCAGAGCGACGAGTTTTCTGAAACAGTTTAAAGAGACTGAGCAACTAAACTCCGCCCACAACCGCTGGTCCAAACGAGCTTCAGAGTGGGCGGGGCCGCAGGTGTGTGTCTGACTCCGCCCCCACAGGTGTCTGATGATGTCACAGTTTAAAGATCCCATTTTATGTAAAAACAACTTTTGTGAACTCTTACATATATATATAGTATAGTCATAGTTAATAGAGTATAATACAAGTTTATAGGTCGGGGGCCCTTCAGGTCGGGGCCCCTTCAGGTCGGGGGCCCAAGGCAGCTGTATCCAGTTGCCTCATGTTAAATCCACCACTGGGTTCAGCTCCAGTGTTTTCTGTTCTCACTTTGTCCCAACAGAACTGTGTTTATGTGGTTGAGTTCTTATTCAGTCCTGGTTTAGTCCTGGTTTAGTCCTGGTTTAGTTCTGGTTTAGACCTGGTTCAGTTCTGGTTCAGTTCTGGTTCAGTCCTGGTTCAGTCCATGTTTAGTCCTGGTTTAGTCCTGGCTTAGATCTCTCTTGTCTGGTCTTGAGTTCTGGAGCTCGCAGTAGAGTCGCTGCTCCGTGTCGTTGAGCTTACCGTATTGAGTCGGGTCCTCAGTCTGGCCTCGGTCCTGGTCCTGGTCCCGGTCTTGGTCCCAGTCTGCGTTGGAGACCTCCCAGTTCTCGGTGTCGGAGCTGGAGCTCGGGTGAAGCAGATCCTCATCGTGGTTTAAGTCCGGTCTCTCATCAAAACCAGAGACCAAAACCAGTCCAGAGACCAACAAGACCCAGACCAGACCGACCTGAACCATCCTGCAGGTCTGGTCCTGGTTTAGTCCTGGTTAAGTCCTGTTTTAGACCTGGTTTAGTCCTGGTTCAGTCCTGGTTTAGTCCTGGTTTAGTCCTGGTTTAGCCCTGGTTTAGTCCTGGTCTAGTCCTGGTTTAGACCTGGTTTAGACCAGGTTTAGTCCTGGTTTAGCCCTGGTTTAGTCCTGGTTTAGACCAGGTTTGGTCCTGGTTTGGTCCTGGTTCAGACCTGGTTCTTTCGATGACTGCAGCAGATTATAATTCGAGGGATTATAATGACTGTGGATTGGATCAGAAAGTGGGCGGAGCTACACTTTTACTCAATAAATAAAAGCACTTTTATTTCAAATTATTATTAAAAAAGTAAAAATTATTGGTGAAATGAAGTGGAATACAAATTGTTCCGATTTCCAAAAAATAAAAAAATAAAATAATAGTAATAAATAGATGAGTAAAAAACAAAAAATAGCCTTAAATTACTCAAATAGAACGGCTGTTTCAAAATAAAAAGGTCATATTATTGGTGCGATAAAACGACTTTTACAAACACCATTTTCAGAGCTCCTTTAAAAAAACAAACAACAAAAAAAAACCCAGAACGGAATGGAATATTTTAAAAATAAATAAATTAAAAAAAAAGATAAAATAAATGACTAAACTGAACTCCTCGCGCCGCAGTTCCTCTGGCGCTGTGCGGTGGCGCCTCCTGCCGGTGAACCCGGAGAACGCAGCCTCCAGAAGCGAAAGTAAAAGAGCACAAAAACCTGACGCAGCACCTGGACCTGGGCCTGGACTCGGACTCAAAGTCGAGTTTAAAACTGAATTTAAGACCTTTTTTCACGCTGCTGTAAAATATTTTATTATTTTAAACGAAACGATGCTCCACACTTTGAGTCAACACGAAACTGGAGGGTTCAACTTCGAGAACAGCCGCAGGTAAAACCGGACTAAAACTGGACTAAAACAGGTCTCAACCAGGACTAAACCAGGATTAAACCAGGATTAAACCAGGACTAAAACAGGACTGAGTGATTGTGACTTGTGGATTATTCATATTTTCTTTCTTTTTTTCAGAAACGCTGTGTTGGAGTCCAGTTTGTCTCAAGATGGATTCAAGGCTCCGAACCCGAGGAAAACCGGAACCACCATCGCAGGCCTCATTTACAAGGTCTAAACCAGGACTAAACCAGGACTAAACCAGGTCTAAACCAGGACTAAACCAGGTCTAAACCAGGACTAAACCAGGACTAAACCAGGACTAAACCAGGAATAAACCAGGACTAAACCAGGACTAAACCAGGACTAAACCAGGACTAAACCAGGACTAAACCTGGAGTTAACAGTAGTTGTGTGTCTTTGCAGGTTTAGGCGTCAGATTTGATCTGTTTCTAAACATTTCTCTTTGTTTCAGTTGTAACTGCAGACGGCGCAGACTCACAGGGGCCCGGGTTCCCAGGGGCCTGAGGCCCCCCTGGGTCCACAGGGGCCTGAGGGCCCCCTGGGTCCACAGGGGCCTGAGGGCCCCCTGGGTCCACAGGGGCCTGAGGGCCCTTAAGCCTCTGGGGTCATTGTGTGATTACACTTGTATTATCTGGAGAACTATATTGATCAGAATGTGTTAAATGTAAATGTTTTGTTGAGGTTTAAATGTCGCACAAAATGTGAACGAACCAAACACGAAGCTCAAGCAGAACCTGACGGTTTAAGATCTTTGAACAGTTTTACAGATGATTCACTCCATGTTCTAACTTTACATTTGGTAAATGCAGTATTACTCTGTCGAGTGCATTTGAGCAGCAAAGATGAAAGTGAAAAGTCCTGACGAGTGGATCACGTCTACAGCAGTGGTTTGTCTGGACTGAGCTGAGTCTGTGTCCTCAGGACGGAGTGATCCTCGGCGCCGACACAAGAGCCACAGACGACATGGTGGTCGTCGACAAGAACTGCATGAAAATCCACCGCATCTCACCGACCATTTAGTGAGTCCTGGACCCGGACCTGGACCAGACCAGGACCAGACCAGGACCAGGACCGGGTCTGGACCAGACCTGGACCTGGACCAGACCAGACCAGACCAGGAGCAGACCTGGACCTGGACCAGTCCCGGTCCTGGTCCTGGTCCAGTCCTGGTCCAGTCCTGGTCCAGTCCCAGTCCTGGTCCTGGTCCTGGTCCAGTCCTGGTCCCGGTCCAGTCCTGGTCCAGTCCTGGTCCTGGTCCTGGTCCAGACCCGGTCCCAGTCCAGACCCGGTTCAGCCCTGTTTCTCTCCAGTTGCTGCGGGGCGGGTGTGGCGGCGGACGCTGAGGTCACGACTCAGATTCTGTCGTCGAACGTGGAGCTGCACACTCTGAACACCGGGAGGCGCCCTCTGGTTGCCATGGTGACACGGCAGCTCAAACAGATGCTCTTCAGGTCAGTGTCGTTCACCTGGAGCTCCTTTAACGCTCGAGACGGAAACACGACAGAAGAAGAAGAAAAACACGACACCAGGGTTTCAACATTTACCGACGTAGCGTTAGCGAAAGTAAAAGCCTTAGGACGTTTTCCAAAATAAAACATGACACAAAACGCAATGAAAGGCAACCAAACGGAACAAAAAACACAAACTGGAAATTATGACGCAAATTGTGACGGAAATGCAACAAAAAATGAAATGAAAAAACAAAACAATAAAACTACGCAACGTGAACGTGACAGAAATTATTAGTCCAATTGTGACGTTAAAGTCCATATTTCAGGTTCTCAAAATGTCCTAATTCTGACTCAGTTCGATGGAAGGGCATCTGTGGCAATTGTTTGTGTAGTTTTGCTCCTGTGAAGTTGCAGTTTGTGAAGAAATTAAGAAAAATAAAAGTTTAAAATTACAGGAAGTGACTGAGTTCTAAAACAGAATCCCTCCCCCTGTGATGTCATCAAAAAGCGACGCGCCGTGAAAAATACAAATACAGTTTACACACGACCGACGCAACGTTCTGATACTTTAAAGTGTCATTCAACAAAATAAAGGTGTTGTTGGGGTTTATTATTGGTAAAATCCTAACTATTGTGTCATTTATGTGGGTTTTGGCCCTTATTTTGAAAACGGTTGCTATGGTAACAGCTGTAGAATTACCTCTAACTGTGTCACATTTGCTGCTCGTGTCCAACCAGGAAGTACAATTATAAACTTTATGAAAACTGTCAAAAATAAATGGGCAAAATGTTTAGTAAAATCTTAAATATGATCATGATCACTATGTTTTAGAGAAATGTGTCGTCGAACCTGTCGCACAGAGTCTAATCATTCGTACGCAACACAAAGTGCAAATGTAACGATAAAACAATAAAAAAACGATAAAAAGAAAAATTATACAAAAACGCAAGCAACAAACACCACACAATAAACGCAAAACAACGTGACACGACAAAAATACGACCAAAAAGCAAAGCAAACGCAACGTTAAAAACACACAATAAACACGACAAAAACACAGAAATTAGCAAAAAAAAAAAAGTAACACAAAAGCAAATCAAAACGAAAAAAGAAGAAAAATAAAAACGCAAAAAAATGAGGGTCACGTCTGTTCTCCTCAGATGTTCATGTTCCTCTCGTTCTCCTCAGGTTCCCAGGGTCACGTGGGTTCTTCTCAGATGTTCATGTTCTCCTCAGGTTCCGGGGTCACGTGGGTTCTCCTCAGATGTTCATGTTCCTCTCGTTCTCCTCAGGTACCAGGGTCACGTGGGTTCTCCTCAGATGTTCATGTTCCTCTCGTTCTCCTCAGGTACCAGGGTCACGTGGGTTCTCCTCAGATGTTCATGTTCCTCTCGTTCTCCTCAGGTACCAGGGTCACGTGGGTTCTTCTCAGATGTTCATGTTCCTCTCGTTCTCCTCAGGTTCCAGGGTCACATCTGTTCTTCTCAGATGTTCATGTTCCTCTCGTTCTCCTCAGGTACCAGGGTCACGTGGGTTCTTCTCAGATGTTCATGTTCCTCTCGTTCTCCTCAGGTACCAGGGTCACGTGGGTTCTTCTCAGATGTTCTTCTCGTTCTCCTCAGGTTCCAGGGTCACGTGCGTTCTCCTCAGATGTTCATGTTCCTCTCGTTCTCCTCAGGTTCCAGGGCCACGTGGGTTCTCCTCAGATGTTCATGTTCCTCTCATTCTCCTCAAGGTTACAGGGTCACGTGGGTTCTCCTCAGATGTTCATGTTCCTCTCGTTCTCCTCAAGGTTACAGGGTCACGTCTGTTCTCCTCAGATGTTCATGTTCCTCTCGTTCTCCTCAGGTACCAGGGTCACGTCTGTTCTCCTCAGATGTTCATGTTCCTCTCGTTCTCCTCAGGTTCCAGGGTCACGTGGGTTCTTCTCAGATGTTCATGTTCTCCTCAGGTTCCGGGGTCACGTGGGTTCTCCTCAGATGTTCATGTTCCTCTCGTTCTCCTCAGGTTACAGGGTCACGTGGGTTCTCCTCAGATGTTCATGTTCCTCTCGCTCTCCTCAGGTTCCAGGGTCACGTGGGTTCTTCTCAGATGTTCATGTTCTCCTCAGGTTCCAGGGTCACGTGGGTTCTCCTCAGATGTTCATGTTCCTCTCGTTCTCCTCAGGTACCAGGGTCACGTGGGTTCTTCTCTCATCGTGGGTGGAGTGGACGTCACTGGACCTCTTCTCGTTCTCCTCAGGTTCCAGGGTCACGTGGGTTCTCCTCAGATGTTCATGTTCTTCTCGTTCTCCTCAGGTACCAGGGTCACGTGGGTTCTCCTCAGATGTTCATGTTCCTCTCGTTCTCCTCAGGTACCAGGGTCACGTGGGTTCTTCTCAGATGTTCATGTTCCTCTCGTTCTCCTCAGGTTCCAGGGTCACGTGGGTTCTCCTCAGATGTTCATGTTCCTCTCGTTCTCCTCAAGGTTACAGGGTCATGTGGGTTCTCCTCAGATGTTCATGTTCCTCTCGTTCTCCTCAGGTACCAGGGTCACGTGGGTTCTCCTCAGATGTTCATGTTCCTCTCGTTCTCCTCAAGGTTACAGGGTCACGTGGGTTCTCCTCAGATGTTCATGTTCCTCTCGTTCTCCTCAGGTACCAGGGTCACGTGGGTTCTCCTCAGATGTTCATGTTCCTCTCGTTCTCCTCAGGTTCCAGGGTCACGTGGGTTCTCCTCAGATGTTCATGTTCCTCTCGTTCTCCTCAGGTACCAGGGTCACGTGGGTTCTTCTCAGGTGTTCCTCTCGTTCTCCTCAGGTTCCAGGGTCACATCTGTTCTTCTCAGATGTTCATGTTCTTCTCGTTCTCCTCAGGTTCCAGGGTCACGTGGGTTCTTCTCAGATGTTCTTCTCGTTCTCCTCAGGTTCCAGGGTCACATCTGTTCTTCTCAGATGTTCATGTTCCTCTCGTTCTCCTCAGGTACCAGGGTCACGTCTGTTCTCCTCAGATGTTCATGTTCCTCTCGTTCTCCTCAGGTACCAGGGTCACGTGGGTTCTCCTCAGATGTTCATGTTCCTCCCGTTCTCCTCAGGTACCAGGGTCACGTGGGTTCTCCTCAGATGTTCATGTTCTACTCAGGTTCCGGGGTCACGTGGGTTCTCCTCAGATGTTCATGTTCTTCTCGTTCTCCTCAGGTTCCAGGGTCACGTGGGTTCTCCTCAGATGTTCATGTTCTCCTCAGGTACCAGGGTCACGTGGGTTCTCCTCAGATGTTCATGTTCTTCTCGTTCTCCTCAGGTTCCCAGGGTCACGTGGGTTCTCCTCAGATGTTCATGTTCTTCTCGTTCTCCTCAGGTTCCAGGGTCACGTGGGTTCTCCTCAGATGTTCATGTTCCTCTCGTTCTCCTCAAGGTTACAGGGTCACGTCTGTTCTCCTCAGATGTTCATGTTCCTCTCGTTCTCCTCAGGTTCCAGGGTCACGTGGGTTCTTCTCAGATGTTCATGTTCTCCTCAGGTTCCAGGGTCACGTGGGTTCTCCTCAGATGTTCATGTTCCTCTCGTTCTCCTCAGGTACCAGGGTCACGTGGGTTCTCCTCAGATGTTCATGTTCCTCTCGTTCTCCTCAGGTACCAGGGTCACGTGGGTTCTTCTCAGATGTTCTTCTCGTTCTCCTCAGGTTCCAGGGTCACGTGGGTTCTCCTCAGATGTTCATGTTCCTCTCGTTCTCCTCAGGTTCCAGGGTCACGTCTGTTCTCCTCAGATGTTCATGTTCCTCTCGTTCTCCTCAGGTTCCAGGGTCACGTCTGTTCTCCTCAGATGTTCATGTTCCTCTCGTTCTCCTCAGGTTCCAGGGTCACGTCTGTTCTCCTCAGATGTTCATGTTCCTCTCGTTCTCCTCAGGTTCCAGGGTCACGTGGGTTCTCCTCAGATGTTCATGTTCTTCTCGTTCTCCTCAGGTACCAGGGTCACGTGGGTTCTTCTCTCATCGTGGGTGGAGTGGACGTCACTGGACCTCAGCTCTACAGCGTTTATCCTCACGGCTCGTACGACAAACTGCCGTTCGTCACGATGGGTCAGAAGAACACGACAACCGTCTGAAAAACTGGAGCTCGGCTGAACGTTTGTGTTTGTCTTTGTCCTTCAGGATCTGGAGCTGCTGCAGCCGTGTCTGTGTTTGAGGACAGATTCAAACCAAACATGGAGGTAAAGTCCTGGTTCAGACCTGGTTTAGTCCTGGTTTAGTCCTGGTTCAGACCTGGTCTTGTCCTGGTCTTGTCCTGGTTCAGACCTGGTCTTGTCCTGGTTCAGACCTGGTTTAGACCTGGTCTTGTCCTGGTCTTGTCCTGGTCTTGTCCTGGTTCAGACCTGGTCTTGTCCTGGTTCAGACCTGGTCTTGTCCTGGTCTTGTCCTGGTTCAGACCTGGTCTTGTCCTGGTCTTGTCCTGGTTCAGACCTGGTTCAGACCTGGTTCAGACCTGGTTCAGACCTGGTCTTGTCCTGGTTCAGACCTGGTCTTGTCCTGGTTTAGTCCTGGTTCAGACCTGGTCTTGTCCTGGTTCAGACCTGGTTTAGTCCTGGTTCAGACCTGGTTCAGACCTGGTTCAGACCTGGTTCAGACCTGGTCTTGTCCTGGTTCAGACCTGGTCTTGTCCTGGTTCAGACCTGGTTTAGTCCTGGTTCAGACCTGGTTCAGACCTGGTCTTGTCCTGGTTCAGACCTGGTCTTGTCCTGGTCTTGTCCTGGTTCAGACCTGGTCTTGTCCTGGTTCAGACCTGGTCTTGTCCTGGTTCAGACCTGGTCTTGTCCTGGTTCAGACCTGGTCTTGTCCTGGTTCAGACCTGGTTCAGACCTGGTTCAGTCCTGGTTCAGACCTGGTCCTGGTTTTCTTCACAGTTGGACGAGGCGCTGCGTTTGGTCCGAGATGCCGTCGCTGCTGGAATCTTCTGTGATCTCGGATCAGGAAGCAACGTGGACCTGTGCGTCATCAACGACTCCGGAGTGGACTTCAAGAGAGGCTACGAGCGCGCGGCCACCAGGGGCCAGAGGTGAGGGGCCCCAGGGGCCACAAGGGGCAGAGGGGCCACCAGGGGGCACAGGGGCCACCAGGGGCCAGAGGTGAGGGGCCCCAGGGGCCACAAGGGGCAGAGGGGCCACCAGGGGGCACCAGGGGCCAGAGGTGAGGGGCCCCAGGGGGCAGAGGGGCCACCAGGGGGCACAGGGGCCACAGGGGGCAGAGGGGCCCCAGGGGGCAGAGGGGGCAGAGGGGCCACCTGGGGGCCCCGGGGCCACAGGGGGCAGAGGTGAGGGGCCCCCAGGGGCCACAGGGGGCAGAGGGGCCACCAGGGGGCACAGGGGCCACCAGGGGCCAGAGGTGAGGGGCCCCAGGGGGCAGAGGGGCCACCAGGGGGCAGAGGGGCCACCAGGGGCCAGAGGTGAGGGGCCCCAGGGGGCAGAGGGGCCACCAGGGGGCAGAGGGACCACCAGAGGCCAGAGGTGAGGGCCCCAGGGGCCAGAGGGCCACCAGGGGACACAGGGGCTAGAGGTGGACGGGCCTCACACCAGGGGGCAGAGGGGCCACCAGGGGCCAGAGGTGAGGGGCCCCAGGGGGCACAGGGGCCACCAGGGGCCACAGGGGGTAGAGGTGACGGGCCACCGGGGGCCACCAGGGGGCAGAGGGGCCACCTGGGGCCAGAGGTGAGGGGCACCAGGGGCCACAGGGGGCAGAGGGGCCACCAGGGGCCAGAGGTGAGGGGCCCCAGGGGCCACAGGGCAGAGGGCCACCAGGGGCACAGGGGCCACCAGGGGCAGAGGTGAGGGCCACCAGGGGGCACAGGGGCCACCAGGGGCCAGAGGTGAGGGGCCCCCAGGGGCCACCAGGGGGCAGAGGGGCACAGGGGCCACCAGGGGGCAGAGGTGAGGGGCCACCAGGGGGCACAGGGGCCACCAGGGGCCAGAGGTGAGGGGCCCCCAGGGGCCACCAGGGGGCAGAGGGGCACAGGGGCCACCAGGGGGCAGAGGTGAGGGGCCCCAGGGGCCACCAGGGAGCAGAGGTGAGGGGCCCCAGGGGGCAGAGGGGCCACAGGGGGCAGAGGGGCCACCAGGGGCCAGAGGTGAGGGGCCCCAGGGGCTACAAGGGGCAGAGGGGCCACCAGGGGGCACCAGGGGCCAGAGGTGAGGGGCCCCCAGGGGCCACAGGGGGCAGAGGAGCCACCAGGGGGCTGAGGTGAGGGGCCCCAGGGGGTACAGGGGCTAGAGGTGAGGGGCCACCAGGGGCCACAGGGGGCGGTGGTGAGGCACAGGGGGGTCTGACTGTCTCTTTCGTTCACAGAGAGGGAGATTATCGATACAAACGAGGAACTACAGCCGTCCTCAACAAAACCATCACCAGCCTCAGTCTGGAACTGGTCCAGGAGTCAGTCCAGACCATGGACCAGGACTAGACCAGGACCAGGACCAGGACCAGGACTGGATTCTAACACATTCCACTTTTTTGGAGAAATCAAAAATGTAATAAAGCGATGTTTTCTGAATCTTTTGTTTTGTGTTTTATGAAAATAACATTTACATTTTATTATAATACATTTAAATAATAATAATACTTTTGTAGTTCATCTTGTTTTCATTTAAATAAGGCGTCTGTAAAAATAATAATTTGTGACGTTGAAATCTGAAAAATGGACAGAACCAGGTTTAAATTTAATGCTTCATTTTCATTGATATTTTAGATTCTAAATATTTTCACAGAGAATTTTTATAAATGTAGTGTTTTAACAGTGAAAATAACACAGTACAAGAGTAAAAGTACTGCACTTCAGTCAAATGTTCAGACGTATTTTAAAATACTCTGTATTTTCAGTAAAAAGGGTTTAAGCTCAAAAAGTAACGAGTTCTTCGTGTTTGGTTTGAGGGGTTCGTTTAAGGTGACTTTGACCGAAGGGTTTGAGTTCATGTCCCTGATTTGAGCAAACAAAAACATACCAAAAAAAAGGGTTAGGGTTTTAATATTAAATCAATATTTTAATAGTTATCAAAAAATCTGGTGAAAATACTTTTTTTCCCCAAAAGTAAAATTTAAACATTTTGACTGAAGTGTGTGTTTATTATGACACTTTTACTGAAGATCAGCAAAAACTCGAGTCCTTCCAGCTCTGATTTTATATCTTGCAAAAAATTGCTATGAAAATTAATGATTTTGGAGTCATATCTTAAATAAATCAGGTTCAAAGTTTGGAGTGTTATTAAGGGCTGATCTTTCTGAGCAAAATGGATTTGGAGAGAAAAGAAAATTAATTGTTGCTGTGGTTTGCGGTTTGGAGTTAGAAAAAAATAATAAAAACGTGTACACAGCTTTAATAATCTGCTCATTTTAAAATAACACTACAGTATTTTCATTAAAGTCCGGTATGTCGTCGTTTTCTGTCTTTTAAACGTCTCTGTTGTTTCCTGGACGAGACTCCGAGGTGCGTTTGAACTCTACACCGCGAGGAGGCGTTTGAATCCGCCACGTTCAGTTTGAATCGGACGGTTAGCTCCGCCCGCACCGCTTCGCACATCCCAAACGCTCCTCTGCAGTCACGTGTGTCCAGGGCCGCCGCTGATTGGCCGAGGCGGAGGAGGCGTCGTTTGAATTGTGTGCTCCGCTCCCTGCGCCGCTCCTCCGACACTTTTGGACTTTTTAACTTTAAATTGAAGGATTTGCGGATAACTTTTTAACTCCGGAACAAGGTATGCACTTTGTAATATGGATACGCAGCTGTTAAGGGTTACGAACATGTCTCTGGGGCAAATAAAAGCAGAATATTGACGTGAAACTGTCAAATGTGCGTTACACTTTGACTTTTCAAACAAACATTCAAGATCATTTTGTGCCTGTTGTTTCAATTTTAAATCCAAAAACGTTCTTTAAGTTGACTTTATATTGTAGCCAAAATGGAAGAGTATCTTACAGTTACCATGAAATAATTAAAAAATATGAGATAAACTAATTCTGGAGCAAAAATTGTGATGTGTAAATAATGAGATTCACTGAGAAACTGTCACAAAATATGAAAAGTACAGCTGTTTTTGTGTCCGTGACTCACGTGAGAGTCAGAGCTGATTTAAACACATTCAACATTTTACTGAACATTTAAAGCACTTTATGGCACACATTTTGCATTTTTATACTGATTTTAGATGTTGCTGGATGAATGCTCTCAGAAATGTTGAGCCCACAATAGTTTTTTCTTTTATCCCAAAGAATTTTACACACTTCCACTCTAATTATACTTTTATGAAGTGGAAGTACAATTTTGAGATGAGTTACTTGTGTTTTTTAACTGATCTAACTAATCTGGAAATAAAAAACAGCTGCTTATTTTTAGTTGTAAAGACTCAAATCTTGTGTTTTTACCTTGATGTTGGTTGATGTTTCATGGTTACTTCAGGCTTATTCAACTTTATTTTACCGAGGGCACAATTTTTCGGATGGTTTTGTGCTCTAAACCAGGTCTAATCCAAGAGAGAAATAAATAGTTTTATATATTTTTGTCAGATGGGTGTGGATCATGTCCCGTGGAGAAATTGAATCTTATTATGGATGAACAGACGCCTAATGTCCACGTTCTCTCTCCTGCAGCTGCTTCCTCTGAACCAGACCCAGACCAGCACCAGATCCAGGCCCAGTCCAGAGCGGTGAGGTCATGAGGCACGACTCCTCGTCCAGTCGACGTAAAGGGGCCACTCCCAAACGCCGGCCCCCAGCTCTGGCCCCCGGCTCCGGGCCCCGGTCCCCACGAGGCAGGGGACCGTCAGGTGAGCGACTGGGACTGGACCGGGACATCCTGAGTAAATGCTGTATGTGAAGAGCTGTTCTGTGTGTGTGCAGGAGCGCCCCCTGCTGGAACGCCGCGCAGGAGACGATATCGTCCTGGGACCAAAGCTCTGAAGGAAATCCGTAAATATCAGAAGAGCACGGACCTGCTGCTGCGCAAGGGCCCCTTCTCCCGCCTCGTCAGTCTTTGATTTGATTATTTTAATTGACTGGTCTAGTCCTAGTCCTAGTCTTAGTCTTAGTCTTAGTCTTAGTCTTAGTCTTAGTCTTAGTCCTGTCCTAGTCTTTTCCTGGTCCTGGTCTGAGGCCCTGGTCCCGGTCCTGGTCCTGGCCCTGGTCCTGGTCCCGGTCCTGGTCTGAGGCCCTGGCCCTGGCCCTGGCCCTGGCCCTGGTCCTGGTCCTGGCCCTGGCCCTGGTCCTGGTCCTGGCCCTGGTCCCGGTCCTGGTCCTGGTCTGAGGCTCTGGCCCTGGTCCTGGTCCTGGTCTGAGGCTCTGGTCCTGGCCCTGGTCCCGGCCCCAGCCCCGGTCCCGGTCCTGGTCTGAGGCTCTGGTCCTGGTCCTGTTCCTGGCCCTGGTCCTGGCCCTGGTCCCTGTCCTGGTCCTGGTCTGAGGCTCTGGTCCCGGCCCTGGTCCTGGTCTGAGGCTCTGGTCCCGGTCCTGGTCTGAGGCTCTGGTCCTGGTCCTGTTCCTGGCCCTGGCCCTGGTCCTGGTCCCGGCCCCAGCCCTGGTCCCGGCCCTGGTCTGAGGCTCTTGTCTGTTTCAGGTCCGTGAGATCTGTCAGTCTTACTCCCGGGACTTTTACCGGTGGCAGGTTTACGCTCTGCTGGCGCTGCAGGAGGTGAGAACCATCAGGACTCAAAGGTTTAAAGGGCACGGCGCGCTCTCATCAGTGCGTTTGTACCTCCTGTAAATAGAAATGATCGTTTTAGACCAATCAGGAGCCGTTTGTGCAGAAAAATGTGCAGAAAATGACGGGAGGTAAACACTGATGACATCACACTGTGGGGTCAAAGGTCATGCATCATTTACACAAAAGAAACTACTTTTTTTTTTACTCAAAACTAATAATAAATCCAAAATTAATGTGTTACAAAATGAACCAAGACATTTAAACCTGGTTCTGTCCATTTTTCAGATTTAAATGTCACAAATATTGGCAGTTTTTATATAAAATGCCTCATTTCTACACGAAAACATGATGAAAAACTTGATGTACTTTTTCTTACATTTATGTGAATAAACTACAGCAGAGGTTTAACTCTGATAGATTTAAATTTAAGATGTTTTTTGTGTAAAAGTGTTCAGACGCTGCTCGAGGGTTTGTTCTGCTCTGGTCTCAACCTTAACACTGTGTGTGTGTTGTGTTGTGTTGTGTTGTGTTGTGTATGTATATGTTGTGTGTGTGTATGTTGTGTGTTTTGTGTCTATGTATATGTTTTGTTTGTGTGTATGTGTTGTGTGTGTGTTGTGTGTGTATATGTTGTGTGTGTGTATATGTTGTGTGTGTGTATATGTTGTGTGTGTGTGTTGTGTTGTGTTTGTTGTGTGTGTTGCGTGTGTGTATATGGTGTGTGTGTATGTTGTGTTTGTTGTGTGTGTTGTGTGTATATGTTGTGTGTTGTGTGTATATGTTGTGTTTGTTTTGTGTGTTGTGTGTATGTGTTGTGTGTGTGTGTATATGTTGTGTGTATATGTTGTGTTTGTTGCGTGTGTGTATGTGTTGTGTTTGTTGTGTGTGTTGTGTGTATATGTTGTTGTGTGTGTATATGTTTTGTGTGTATGTTGTGTGTTGTGTGTGTGATGTGTTGTGTGTGTATATGTTGTGTTGTGTGTCGCAGGCGGCCGAGGCGTTCCTGGTGATGCTTTTCTCTGATGCAAACCTCTGTGCGATTCACGCCAAACGAGTGACTCTTTTCCCTCGAGACGTGCAGCTCGCCCGACGCATCCGGGGCGTGGAGACCATCTGAGGACCTGGACCGGGACCCGGACCTGGACCAGGACCAGGACCAGGACCACGGTGGGTCGGACTCAGACATTCAGTAAATAACTCTGCTCTGGTGTCACTCGTGTCTGTGGGTTCAGCCAAAACAGAGTTTGAGGCATTTGGAGGCTAACGCTAACTCTGAGGCTAACGCTAACTCTGAGGCTAACGCCGAGGCTAACGCTAACTCTGAGGCTAACGCTAACTCTGAGGCTAACGCTAACTCTGAGGCTAACGCTAACTCTGAGGCTAACGCTAACTCTGAGGCTAACTCTGAGGCTAACACTAACTCTGAGGCTAACGCTAAGTTGGAGGCTAGCGCTAAGTTGGAGGCTTAATGCTCCCATTGAAAATGCATTAGTGCTAACGTCTGGAGTGGTACCAGCCAATGGAACACAGGGCTTTGTCACAAACTCTGGAAGAGTTTGACGCCACGAGACGAGCGACTGTCGTAAAAAACAGGATGGAGTTAATAAAACAGTTTAAAATGTATTTTAGAGGAAAAATATTCTGCATTTTTCGTATTATCTTTAAACGCGCTCGAGTGCCTTAAACTTACCATCTCATGTTTTGAAACAAAAAAAAAGTTTATTCTGGATTAAATGACAGAATTTGCCCTGACACTGAGTGTATGCAGCCAGCAGATGGCGCCTTGCACTTACACAGGTTAGTTATGTTAGCACTTTAAGAGACGCTATGCAGTTAGCATTAGCAGTGGTGTGTTCAGGGTCTGAGGATTTAAACAGCAGAGTCTCAGAGAAATGATGTCCCTGATGGAGGGAGTTCAGCAGGACGTGTTTGTGATGCTGAGGGACAGGATTTTATTAAAAACATTCATCAAAACAGAGAGAATGAAGCTCCAGAGTGTTTGTGATGAAGAACATGGTTAGAACAGGATTAAAGGAGTCACTGGAGCTGAACGTGTGCTTCAGACGATCAGAGGCCGATCTCTGTCGACCTTCTGCTCCTTTTACTTCACGTCCAAAAATAATGTGGATTATAAATTATATGTGCCAGATGAAATTAAATAAGTGAAATAAAAATAAATGACCGAGTGAAACACTACATAATATTCTACTCTTTTATGTTTTATATTTTTCAGAAAATGTAAATCGCCCACAAAGAAAACGAGGACACGGCGACTCAGACTCAGAGCCTCCGGCGGCGTTTGAGCGGCTGGACTTTTATCACAATTATATGATGCGTTTTATAAATGTTGGAACATGTTCTCTGTGTAAATAATGTATAGTTTTTATTTTTACCAGGTTTTAATCATTTTAATTAACGAAAAATCTGAACAAACGACAAATTTAACTGAATAAACTGTTGTCTTTGTCGTGATTTATTTTTACTGTAAATGTTTTACAAAAACCCACTTTGTACTTTTTATACAACGTGTTTGTATTTGAAAATAAAAACGACAAAAAAACTAAGACTATTCTGTCCAGTTTTAGACCTGGTTTAGTCCCTCGTTCAGTCCTGGTTTAGTCCAGGTTTAGACCAGGTTTAGTCCTGGTTTAGACCAGGTTTAGTCCAGGTTTAGTCCTGGTTTAGTCCTGGTTTAGTCCAGGTTCAGTCCAGGTTCAGTCCTGGTTTAGACCTGGTTCAGTCCTGGTTTAGTCCAGGTTCAGTCCTGGTTTAGTCCAGGTTTAGTCCTGGTTTAGTCCTGGTTCAGCCCTGGTTTAGTCCAGGTTTAGTCCTGGTTTAGTCCTGGTTCAGCCCTGGTTTAGTCCAGGTTTAGTCCTGGTTTAGTCCAGGTTTAGTCCTCGTTCAGTCCTGGTTTAGTCCTCGTTCAGTCCTGGTTTAGACCAGGTTTAGTCCTCGTTCAGTCCAGGTTCAGTCCTGGTTTAGTCCAGGTTTAGACCAGGTTTAGTCCTCGTTCAGTCCTGGTTTAGTCCTTGTTCATTCCTGGTTTAGTCCAGGTTTAGTCCTGGTTTAGTCCTCGTTCAGTCCTGGTTTAGACCAGGTTTAGTCCTCATTCAGCCCTGGTTTAGTCCTGTTTTAGTCTTGGTTTAGTCCAGGTTTAGTCCAGGTTTAGTCCCTCGTGTCTCTGATGTTTTTCTCGTTGTTCATAATTGGTCCCTTAGCTCCGCCCCTCCCTCTCGTCTCCGCTCTCGTCCAATCACGTCGCTCCTGGCCTCACCTGTTTACTGCCTCCTCACCTGGGAGCAGCAGCCAATCACGGGCCGCCGCTGCCGAGCGAAGCCTTCTGATTGGACGAGGGTGAGAGAACAGAGCGCGCTCAGAGCATCGTCTTCACTGGAGCCGGCGGCGACTCAGGTGAGAGCTCTGTCCAAACGCTTTTCTGAAATGAAACGCTAATGTCCCTCCGGTGGAACATTTGAACTGAAATATTCAAACTGAATGTGTAAAATGTTGATCTTTATTCTTATATTTGATTGTTCTGCCTGTGCTGCTCCGAGGCCTGAGCGAAGAACGTCTTTAGAGGAAAATAATGTGACCTTTGTTTATTTGAGCGACAGAAGACTGACCTTTGTGCCTGTGAGCTGGACTAAACCAGGACTAAACCAGGACTAAACCTAAACCAGGTCTAAACCGGGACAAACCAAGTCTAAACTCGGTCTAAGCTCGGTCTAAACCAGGACTAAACCAGGCCTAAACCAAGACACAACCAAGTCTAAACTGGGACATAACTCTGTCTAAACCAGGTCTAAACCCGGACTAAACTTGGTCTAAGCTCGGTCTAAACCGAGACACAACCAAGTCTAAACCAGGTCTAAACTGGGTGTAAACTAGTTCTAAACTGGGACATAACTCTGTCTAAACCAGGTCTAAACCCGGACTAAACCAGGTCTAAATAGGTCTAAACCGGGACAAACCAAGTCTAAACTAGGTCCAAGTTGGGGTAAAACCAGGTCTACACTAGCTCTTAACCCAGTCTAAACCGGGACAAAATCAGGTCTAAACTAGGTCTAAGTTAGGTCTAAACCAGGTCTAAACTCAGGGTAAACTAGTTAAACCAGTACAAAACCAGGTCTAAACTAGGCCTAAACCCGGTCTGATCCCGGCCTATAATCCCGGCCCGGACTCGGCCTGATCCCGGCCTATAATCCTGGCCCGGACTCGGCCTGATCCCGGCCCAGACCCGGTCTTCGTCCTTGCGTGGTGCTTTATTCAGGCTCAAGTGTGACTTTTTGGTGATTTCAGGTGCAGCTCGTTAAGGATGATGTCACCAAACGCCCTCGACGACCTGCTGGACGACCGTCACCATGGAGACGGGGCGGAGGCGGCCATGTCGGAGGGCGCGCTCACGGTGAGGCCCGGATAGTGTGAGGAGCGGCGCACGTCCTGGCGCTGCAGAGAAAACACTTTATATCGACGTGAAGGGCTCGTGTTTGGCGTTTAAAGTCCAGACTTCAGGTTCTCGTGTTTGGTGGGAGGGCATCTGTGGTAAATATTTGTCGGTCAAGATGCAGTTTGTGAGGAAACAAACAAAAATACAAGTTTAAAATGACAGGAGGTGGAGCTGAGTCCCTCTGTGATGTCATCAAAAGGCGACGTACCATTGAAAACACAGAGACCATTCACAGAAACTGACAGTTTAAACTTTATTTGACAGTTTAGACGACACATTTCACTAAAACGTACTGGAGACGATTGTATTTAAGATTTTACTAAACATTTGTCCTGTTTTTTTTTTTTTTTTACATTTGTCCTGTTTGTCCCAGTTTGACAGTTTTCGTAAAGTTTATGATGTCACTTCCTGGTTGGACATGACACAAATATGACACAGTTAGAGGTAATTCTTCAACGGTTACCATAGCAACCAGACTGTAAACAGGGCCCACATCCATAAACATGACACAATAGTTATGATTTGACAAATTAAAATGACTGATAACACTTTTATTTTGTTGAATGACGGTTTAAACTGTCAGAAAAATTTGTCCATTGAATGCATGGATGTCTTAAATGAACTGGATAAGCCCCGCCCCCTCTGCCTGTGTCCCAGATTGATTAGTGGTCGTGTGAGGTACTGCAGCCTCTTGGAACCAGCCTTTTTCTAAAATGTCACATTATAATCACAGACAGGACTGAATTATTATCAGTATTTAAATAAAATAGAAGGAAATGTTCTTTTCTACCGTTTATAAAATCACAGAAATTACCGTTTTTATCTGAAGTGACGTCACACAAACATGTGTGAGTCACATGAACGAGCGTTGGACGATACAAACAGAAGCTCGTGGAAAAGGCTCGACTAGAGACACCTGTAAGTTGTATTTTATTTCATTTCAGACGCTTCACGTGTGTCTAACATGAAGAACACAATTACAATCACACAAGCTAACGCTAACACAAAGACCTGCAGCTGCTGGTCGTTCACGTCGCTCAAAGCATCATGGGGGATTGTGGTCACGTGGTGCCCTAAAGCAAAGATGGCCGCCTCCGTATCAGGAAGTAAAGCAAAGATGGCCGCCTCCGTATCAGGAAGTAAAACAAAGATGGCCGCCTCCATATCAGGAAGTAAAACAAAGATGGCCGCCTCCGTATCAGGAAGTAAAACAAAGATGGCCGCCTCCGTATCAGGAAGTAAATGCGGAAGTAAGAAATTGTTTTGGGGTCATGAACCAAGGAGCTCAGGCCACAGGAGGAACAGGGCGGCCATTTTGGATTCATCTTCCAGGTTTTATTATAGTTCTATGGTTGAATGTTAAATGCCTATTTATTTTTAGCTGTACGTCACTTTTTGATGACATCACAGAGGGATTCAGCTCTACTTCCTGTGATAAATATTTACCACAGGTGCCCTCCCACCAAACCAAGTCAGAGTTAGAGAAAAATGTCTGTCATAGAGACTTTAAACCATCGTTCAACAAAATAAAGTCTTATCACGGATTATTTATTGTCAACTCTAACTAATGTGTCGTGTGTGGATGTGGCCCTTGTTTACAGCCTGGTTGCTACGGTAACAGTTGTAGAATGGCCTCTAACTGTGTCATATTTGTGTCATGTCCAACCAGGAAGAGACTTTGTAAACTTTAAACTGGAACAAACTGGACAAATGTTTGGTCAAATCTTTTTTAATTTTAGTGAAATTAAGTAAATTTAAGTAACGTCATGGAGCACTTCTTCCACCGCTGCAGAAAAGTTCCACAGTGCCCCTTTAAAGCTCATTTTGACGCTCTCGTGTCTCTCTTCCTGTGTCAGGGCGCGGTGCAGCTGCAGGAGCCAATCACGTGCGCCGGCTGCGGTGGGCGGGTCCAGGATCGCTTCTTCCTATTGGCCGCGGCCCGGGCGTGGCACAGCTCCTGCCTGCGCTGCTGCGTCTGCCTGTGCCCCCTGCACAGCCACGCCTCCCTGTTCTGGAGAGACGCCGCCCCCTACTGCCAGGAGCACTACCTCAGGTCAGGGCCACGCCGGTCACTCAGGTCACACTCAGGTCACACTCAGGTCAGTCAGGTCAGGGGCACGCAGGTCACTCAGGTCACGCTCAGGTCACACTCAGGTCAGGCTCAGGTCACACTCAGGTCACACTCAGGTCACACTCAGGTCACTCAGGTCACACTCAGGTCACACTCAGGTCACTCAGGTCATGCAGGTCACACTCAGGTCACACTCAGGTCACACTCAGGTCAGGCTCAGGTCAGTCAGGTCACGCTCAGGTCACGCTCAGGTCACACTCAGGTCACTCAGGTCACACTCAGGTCACTCAGGTCACACTCAGGTCACTCAGGTCACACTCAGGTCAGGCTCAGGTCAGTCAGGTCACGCTCAGGTCACGCTCAGGTCACACTCAGGTCACTCAGGTCACACTCAGGTCACACTCAGGTCACACTCAGGTCAGGCTCAGGTCACACTCAGTTCACTCAGGTCACTCAGGTCACACTCAGGTCACGCTCAGGTCACTCAGGTCACACTCAGGTCACACTCAGGTCACACTCAGGTCACACTCAGGTCACACTCAGGTCAGGCTCAGGTCACTCAGGTCACACTAAGGTCACTCAGGTCACACTAAGGTCACACTCAGGTCACACTCAGGTCACACTCAGGTCACACTCAGGTCACTCAGGTCACACTCAGGTCACTCAGGTCACACTCAGGTCACGCTCAGGTCACTCAGGTCACACTCAGGTCACTCAGGTCACACTCAGGTCACACTCAGGTCACACTCAGGTCACTCAGGTCACACTCATGTCACACTCAGGTCACACTCAGGTCACTCAGGTCACGCTCAGGTCAGGCTCAGGTCACACTCAGGTCAGGCTCAGGTCACACTCAGGTCACTCAGGTCACACTCAGGTCACACTCAGGTCACTCAGGTCACACTCAGGTCACACTCAGGTCACACTCAGGTCACACTCAGGTCACTCAGGTCACACTCAGGTCACTCAGGTCACACTCAGGTCACTCAGGTCACACTCAGGTCAGGCTCAGGTCACACTCAGGTCACACTCAGGTCACTCAGGTCACACTCAGGTCAGGCTCAGGTCACACTCAGGTTACTCAGGTCACGCTCAGGTCACACTCAGGTCAAATCAAATCAAATCAATTTATGTTTCTAATGCCCAAAATCACAACAACAGTTGCCTCGATGGGCCACAGGTCAAAGCAGTTCAGATAACTGTCCCAGAATGCCCCTGTCCTTTGACCCTCCTTCAGGAAAAACTACAAAAAACCCCACGGGACAAAGTATAAACCTCGGGGAGAACCACAGTGAAGGAGAGATCCTACTCCCACGGACGGACAGGCTGCAGATGAACTAGGACTGATGCATCAGGTCACTCAGGTCACGCTCAGGTCACTCAGGTCACACTCAGGTCACGCTCAGGTCACACTCAGGTCACTCAGGTCAGGCTCAGGTCACTCAGGTCAGGCTCAGGTCACACTCAGGTCACACAGGTCAGTCAGGTCAGGGGCACGCAGGTCAGGGGCACGCAGGTCACTCAGGTCAGGCTCAGGTCTCACTCAGGTCAGTCAGGTCAGGGGCACGCAGGTCACTCAGGTCACACTCAGGTCACTCAGGTCAGTCAGGTCACACTCAGGTCACACTCAGGTCACACTCAGGTCAGGCTCAGGTCACACTCAGGTCACTCAGGTCAGGCCACTCAGGTCAGGCTCAGGTCACACTCAGGTCACTCAGGTCAGGCTCAGGTCACACTCAGGTCACTCAGGTCAGGCTCAGGTCACACTCAGGTCACTCAGGTCAGGCTCAGGTCACACTCGGGTCAGGCTCAGGTCATTCAGGTCAGAGTCATGTTCTCTCTTGTTAAACCTCTTCTTCAGACTCTTCAGTGGTTGATGTTCTCTCTTGTCAAACCTCTTCTTCAGGCTCTTCGGTGGTTGATGTTCTCTCTTGTCAAACCTCTTCTTCAGACTCTTCGGTGGTTGATGTTCTCTCTTGTCAAACCTCTTCTTCAGACTCTTCGGTGGTTGATGTTCTCTCTTGTCAAACCTCTTCTTCAGGCTCTTCAGTGGTTGATGTTCTCTCTTGTCAAACCTCTTCTTCTTCAGGCTCTTCGGTGGTTGATGTTCTCTCTTGTTAAACCTCTTCTTCAGGCTCTTCGGTGGTTGATGTTCTCTCTTGTCAAACCTCTTCTTCAGGCTCTTCGGTGGTTGATGTTCTCTCTTGTTAAACCTCTTCTTCTTCAGGCTCTTCGGTGGTTGATGTTCTCTCTTGTTAAACCTCTTCTTCTTCAGACTCTTCGGTGGTTGATGTTCTCTCTTGTTAAACCTCTTCTTCTTCAGACTCTTCGGTGGTTGATGTTCTCTCTTGTCAAACCTCTTCTTCAGGCTCTTCGGTGGTTGATGTTCTCTCTTGTCAAACCTCTTCTTTAGACTCCTTGGTGGTTGATGTTCTCTCTTGTTAAACCTCTTCTTCTTCAGGCTCTTCGGTGGTTGATGTTCTCTCTTGTTAAACCTCTTCTTCTTCAGACTCTTCGGTGGTTGATGTTCTCTCTTGTTAAACCTCTTCTTCAGACTCCTTGGTGGTTGATGTTCTCTCTTGTTAAACCTCTTCTTCTTCACACTCTTCGGTGGTTGATGTTCTCTCTTGTCAAACCTCTTCTTCAGGCTCTTCGGTGGTTGATGTTCTCTCTTGTTAAACCTCTTCTTCAGGCTCTTCGGTGGTTGATGTTCTCTCTTGTTAAACCTCTTCTTCAGGCTCTTCGGTGGTTGATGTTCTCTCTTGTTAAACCTCTTCTTCAGGCTCTTCGGTGGTTGATGTTCTCTCTTGTCAAACCTCTTCTTCAGGGTCTTCGGTGGTTGATGTTCTCTCTTGTCAAACCTCTTCTTCTTCAGGCTCTTCGGTGGTTGTTGTTCTCTCTTGTTAAACCTCTTCTTCTTCAGGCTCTTCGGTGGTTGATGTTCTCTCTTGTTAAACCTCTTCTTCTTCAGGCTCTTCGGTGGTTGATGTTCTCTCTTGTTAAACCTCTTCTTCAGGCTCTTCGGTGGAGGACACTGCGCTCGGTGCCTGCAGCAGATCCCGGCCTCAGATCTGGTCATGAAATGTGGAGACCTGACGTTCCACCAGCACTGCTTCTGCTGCCAGGTCACACTCCTGTTGTTTGTCCTGTCTCAGAACACCGCCCCCCTCTGGTGGACGTCAGCCAGTGTCCCCCACGATGTTCCTCTGGGTTTTTAAAGTCTCTCACCTTCAGGACTCGTTCGTGTCGAGGTCTTAACGCCCAAAATCCTCAGATACTTTCTACATTTTTATTAATAGTTTACATTATGGAGTAAATTATTCTCCCCCAAGAATGTTCCACACTGTGGCATTAAACGTATCTTGTGTTTAATCACTGCTGTTTACCGTGAGCAGACTCGCCTCTCCGCAGATCTGACCTGTCACTTGGCCCGGTAGCGCCGCCTGCTCGTCTCCATGGAGATCGATAAGTTTAATGCCATACTGTGGAACATTAGAGGCAAACCTATAATATCTCCATGGCGACGAGCAGGTAGCGGACCCTCCACCAGCAAAGTGACACAGCGCCCCCTGCAGGTCGGACCAAAACAAACTTCATCTCAGTTTGGCATTACGTTAAGTTTACATTTTACTTCCTGGTTGTAACGATGACATCACACTGGGAAATTCCAAAACTGTTACCTAGCAACCATATTATACACTGAGCCAAACTTCTCTGATGTCACAGAAATAAATATGTGGCCAATAAAAACAGGCCAAACAACAACAAAAACATAACGAAGCGGAGTCTGAGAAACAGCTGATGGTCACTGGCGGTTTGTTAAAGGGCCTGTTCCTCATTTTTACCTTTTTCTTTTTTTTTTTTTGCACAAATATAATGTAAAAGCTAAAATCTATTCCGGTGAAAATGAGACCACAACTTTTACTCTGTGTCTGTTTATAGAGCGTTTTATTCTACGAGAAAAGCAGGGATTGCACCGTTAGCATGCTAATATTTGTTAGCTTTAGCCATGACGGCGCTCTGGGCTCAGAAACGGTGCGTATAAACTTCTCGCGGTGAATATTTATGATGCTGAGACTGCATTAGGAAAGTGAGCCATACATTTGACTTTAACATCAACATTTCAAAACAGTAAAAATCAGGCACAGGGCCTTTAAGGTGAGACACTACATGCAAAACGATTTTATTTTTTCAAATCCAAACTTTTGGATGAATTCTGAGTCTCAGTGTGTTAGAACGCTGCTTGTTTCTTCTGATTTTTAAACGTTTACTTACAAACCGAAAAATCATAATTTATTTATATTTACAACACGTTTAATCCATGATATAAAGTCCTACAAACCTGAACAGCGTCAGTGCTGTCGTGCCCAGAGTTCACCAGCAGATGGCGCTGGTTGAGTCCTCCTCATGTTCAGACCTTTGTGTTTCCAGGAGTGCGAGGTGCGGCTGGTGCCCGGGTCTCTGTACTGTCTCCAGGGCCAGAGTCTGTTCTGTCGACCTCAGTGCGGCTCCTCTGTGGCCCCCGGGGCCCCGGAGCACCTCCCCTCAGGCACGGCCTTTACACACAAGACACACACGGGACACACACACGAGACACACACGAGACACACACGGGACACACACAAGACACACACAAGACACACGAGACACACGAGACACACACACGACACACACAAGACACATATAAGACACATAAGACACACATGAGACACACACACGACCTTTACGCACAAAACATCCAGAACAACTTTATCATTTACACACAAAAACCTGCCGTTAGCAAACAAGCTAGCTAAATTCTGCACAATCGCAGCAACGAGAAACTACTTTCACTTTACATTTGACACTTTAAATTTCTTATGAGCAAAACATGACACAAAACACAAGCTTCACGGACGGAAATGAGGCAAAAGAAACACATCTGATCAGTTTGTCCAGAGCTTTGCCACAGAAATAACCCTGACAGAAGCCGTTTGTCTCCACAGCTGAGGGGCCGGCCTTCACGGAGGGGGAGGAGTCAGAGAGCAGCTCCGAGTGCCGATTGGTGGACAGCGTGGCGGACGGGCGGGTCCACAGACGAGCCAAGCGAATCAGAACGTGTTTCCGCAGCGAGCAGATCCGAGCGCTCGAGTCGTACTTCGCCCAAAAACAAAACCCTGACGGCAAAGACTGGACCGCCCTGTCGCAGCGAACGGGTCTGAGCAAGAGGGTCCTGCAGGTGAGACCAGGCCCAGACCGGGCCCAGACCGGGTCCTGAGCAAGAGGGTCCTGCAGGTGAGACCAGGCCCAGACCGGGTCTAGACCAGGTCCAGACCTGAGCAAGAGGGTCCTGCAGGTGAGACCGGGCCCAGACCGGGCCCAGACCGGGTCTAGACCAGGTCCAGACCTGGGCAAGAGGGTCCTGCAGGTGAGACCGGGCCCAGACCAGGTCTAGACCTGAGCAAGAGGGTCCTGCAGGTGAGACCGGGCCCAGACCGGGTCTAGACCAGGTCCAGACCTGAGCAAGAGGGTCCTGCAGGTGAGACCGGGCCCAGATCGGGTCAAGACCGGGCCCAGACCGGGTCAAGACCGGGCCCAGACCAGGTCTAGACCAGGTCCAGACCTGAGCAAGAGGGTCCTGCAGGTGAGACCGGGCCCAGACCAGGCCCAGACCGGTCCAGACTGAGCGAGGTCCTGCAGGTGCCCCAGACCGAGGTCTGGGCCGAGACCCAGACCGAGGTCTGGGCCCAGAGGCTGACCCCCAGACCTGAGCAAGAGGGTCCTGCAGGTGAGACCGGGCCCAGACCAGGCCCAGACCGGGTCTAGACCAGGCCCAGACCAGGCCCAGACCGGGTCTAGACCTGAGCAAGAGGGTCCTGCAGGTGAGACCAGGTCCAGGTCCAGGACCAGGTCCAGTCCAGTCCGGTCTCGTGAGAAAAAGCTGATGGTGAAACTTAAATCCCACAGATTTTATTTCTTTTCTCCAGGTTTGGTTCCAGAACGCTCGCGCCAGACTCCGCCGCTCCGTGACCTCAGACGACCTCGGCCCCGCCCCCTGCGCTCACCTGGGGCTCGTATCCACGACGACCGGCTCCACAGCCCCGCCCTCTCCCCCGTTGTCCACCAGCACCATCGACCAATCACAGCTGTCCCTGCTCACGGCTCCATTAAGCCCCGCCCCCTGTGCGCACTACAACCCCCACGATGCACCTGGGCCCCTAAGCCCCGCCCCCTGTGCACACTATGACTCCCACGATGCACCTGGGCCCCTAAGCCCCGCCCCCTGTGCACACTATGACTCCCACGATGCACCTGGGCCCCTAAGCCCCGCCCCCTGTGCACACTACGACTCTCACGATGCTCCTGGGCCCTTAAGCCCCGCCCCCTGTGCACACTATGACTCCCACGATGCACCTGGGCCCCTAAGCCCCGCCCCCTGTGCACACTACGACTCCCATGATGCACCTGGGCCCCTAAGCCCCGCCCCCTGTGCACACTACGACTCCCACGATGCACCTGGGCCCTTAAGCCCCGCCCCCTGTGCACACTACGACTCCCACGATGCACCTGGGCCCTTAAGCCCCGCCCCCTGTGCACACTATGACTCCCACGATGCACCTGGGCCCGGCCTGCAGCTGATTGGACAGTTCTACACAAACGCTCTGTTTTAAACTGTTAAACTTTAATTACAACAAAACAATGAAAATATTCTGTTAAAATGACCTGAAACCCTCTGTTTGGGAAGTGAATTTAATCACATTTAAAATAATTAAAACGACATAATATTACAATCGGTACAATACAATCAGCTGCAAAAACTGTGTGAAGAACAGACTATTTAAAATTGTCAGTGATTTCAAACATTATTCACAAATGTAATAAATAATACGTCTGCAACAATTAATGGACTCAAATATAAAAGAATCTGTGGCATTATCGATCCAAAAAAGTTCTCATTTTCAATAATACACTCTTGAAGCTTCTGTTCCACTTTTCAACCGTTATTTGGTGAAAAACGTATTTAAAAAGTCTAATTATTCAAGACTGAGATGTCGTTGGTCAATGATCAGTTTGTCTTAAACAGAGGTCACAGAAAGGTCACACAGATACATTTACTGTTGGTTTATGTTCAGAGACAGAGAAACGTCTGTATTGTTTATGTTCAAGAAATAAATCCTGAAAGACATTTTTATTTCGTTTTTGTTAAAAAAAAAAAAAGTAAAAACAAATCAGAAAGTGAGATGGAGGGAAAATACAGACGTCGGTGCGTCGCCAGGGGGCGTGGCCTGCTGTGGAGGAAACGCCGTTGATTCAAAGTGAAACTCATCTTTTTCCTTTTTCACAAACGTTTCCAGGTGAATTCTGTCTGATTTAAAGGACGTCACTCTGAGCCTGAACAGACGTCACTGACCTGGAGTTTCCTCTGAAAAGTCAAGGATTGTTCTGTAGATGTTAAAGTACAGCAGGCGGCGTTAGCATTGTGATAGCATTTAGCCTGCCGCTAACGTTAGCATTCCTGGATATCTTTGCACATGCATATCTTTGACACAAACTAAATTCTTGGATCTGTTGAACAGGGAAACAGCTGCTGTTCTACATTAAAATGAATGAATTGATTCCCAAACAGAGGTGCGTTTGTGGGCGTTCCCTCAGATGAAGCCCCGCCTCCTCCAGTGATTGTTGCTGCACAAACACAAACGTTTGAGTGGATTCATGACTTTTTAAGACGTTTCTGTTTGACTTTAATCCATGTTTTGTTTTGGGGGGGGGGGGGCAAAAGTATCCAGCTCTTATTTTTCAAGAGTAATTCACGAATAAAATGTAGATTTCTAAATAAAGTACCTTTAGTTGCACAAATAGTTCTGTAGCAGATTCATGTTTCACTTTAAACTCTGATGAATCCGTCTGTAGTTTCCTCTCGGTGTGAAACGTAAACTGTAAGTCACCAAGAAATAAAAGAAAATGAAACTGAACCAAAGTGTCTAATGATCTCATTTTAAATCTGAGCTCTTGGTTTCAGATGTTTCAGCTTTGGGACAAACACTTTTATAAACATGGGGGACACGTTTACGTCGCACATAAACCTGAACCCGCTGCAGTCATGATCTGGGACTCGCTCTCCGACAAGAGCTTTTTACATTTTGATTTCTTTTAACGAGACTCGGTTAATTCCCCTGAAAATGAGTGGAACGACAAGTGAAAATCCACACTTTACGGCGACAGGAACTAGCCACGCGCTAACGTGAAGGGGGCACACTGGGGCTGTTCACCTTATTCAGCCCCGCCCACTTTAGCCTCTTTTTGCCACAGATCACACTTTTGTTGTAAACGCACTTCTGTTTGACGAGAACTCCGTTAAAGCTAATGACGAACGAGGGAAAAGTCTGAGGCTAAAATGTTACATAAAGTAGATTGATTTGTGTAAAATGTTTAATGAACACGAGCAACAACAAGTCAACAACGCAACGATTTCCTGAAAACGTCTTTTTAGTCGAGTAGAACTTATTTTCTGTTGAGCTCGTCTGCTCCGTGTAAACTACAACGGAAACAAGACGGCGTCGCGTACGACAACTTCTGGAATAAGGTGAATAGTCGACTAAAGAAATTCTCGGTCGACTAAAGCCCCGTCCTATCATTATTCAACTAAAAAGGGTGTGGCAAAAGCTATCAAAATCATAAAGAACATATACTTTGCTTTATTTGAACATTTTAAAAGGGAAGAAGAAGAATAGCACGGACAATTTTCAGAATCAAAAACATGTGTACATTTACCAAATCAAGAATCTCCGTGTATCGGACCAAAACGGCAGAGGAGTTCATGCAAAAACAACTATTTATACAGAAAAGTACTAGGAACAGTGTATTAGTTACTCATAATCCACTCCAAAATCTTTAGCTAACTCACTCTACGTCTTTTTCTTTTTGCTGTTGTGCCATTTTAATCCAAATAAATAATTAGTCGACAAATAAAAATGTTGGTTGACTAAAAAACCATCGACTGACTAAACGACCAAAGGATGACAGCCCCAGCACACGCCCAGTGTTTGTCTCTGATATGATTTTGACTTAAATTTAAGATGGCTGCACCGTTAGCACAAGGTTTAATGGACTTTATTTAGGACCATTCTTTTGGTGTAACTGTGACAAGTTTGTGAGTTATACACTTTTATTTTTGAATTCCAAACACAACTAAAACATGAAAAAGCTGCTACAGTCTGACGACAAATATAAAAGTCTACAACTCTGCACAATATTGACAAACTACCGTAAACAGTTGTATAAATCATATTTCCAGCGCCCCCTGCAGCTCACATTTGTCACTGACACAGACTTTGATCCGACACAGTTGAACTCATGACCTTTCTCTTTTAAAATCCCATGTTTCTGAGTCCAAGTGTTGAGTTGAAGTGACCTTTATCTCCCCCTTACGTTAGCAAACAAGCTAGCTAAGCTCTGCAGAAATAACGAGAAACTACTTTCACTTTACATTTCACCCTTTAAAGCTAATTTAAGACAAACAAAAGCTCCACAGAAAAAAAAGCTTTAAAAAAAAGCAAAGAGATTTATGTTGAGATGTGTGTTTTATCCGTCGTCATAAATTGCTCTGACGCTAAACACACTTTGTAAAAACGATCTAACGAGCTTCCCGGCGTCTGTCCTCGTCGTTTCTCCTCTGAACATTTTAATTGTTCCTCGTCGTCGTCGGTGAAGAGAGCGTGACACGCCGGACATTCTTGGCTCGTCCTCCGCGTCCTCCCGGAGACACGACCTTGAGTCTGAAGAGCCGCCATGCTAACGAGCTAGCGCCACTTCGGCCGGTCCTCCTCAATCAGACGCTAATTAGCAAACGTCCGCTCCTCCTTTGGTTTCTCAGGTTCAGGAATGAAACGGCAGGAGGGGAAAAAAAAACAAAAAAAGAAACGGAAAAGTCCTGCGTCACGGAAACGTTTAAACCAATCGCGAACGACGCACGCGTTTTTTAAAAGCGGCAGTCGGATCCAGACGGAGTTTCAGACCCGAACACCGCGACTCGACACAAGGTAAGCGTCCGAACATTTACAGCAGAGAGGACGTTATTTAGTTTTCAACTGCAAATAACGTGAGTTTTTGGATTTTTAGTGGAGGAAAATCACAGTTTTTAATTATTATGCTGTAACTTAAATGTATTACACCGACAGAACAAAGAAAGTAAAGTAAAAAGTCTTAAGCATACTTAATCTAAACACGTCGTTCACTAAACAACATTAGTATTTATTATAAACATTTTAACTTTTAGTTTAGTCAGATCTTAAACAGAATCAAAGAAAGTAAAGTAAAAAGTCTTAAGCAAACTTAATCTAAACACGTCGTTCTCTAAACAACATTAGTATTTATTATAAACCTTTAACTTTTAGTTTAGTCAGATCTTAAACAGAATCATGTTCACTTCGTTTTAGTCAAATGTCAGAAAGACTTTAAAGCATGAGATGTTTATGTTTTTATGCTTTAGTTTTTACTGTTGTGTTTTTTTCTTTAAGATGCAACTTTGAGTGTGCTTGTCTCCATGGAGATGGTATTGCTTTGTCGGATGTTCCACAGTGTGGCGTTAAACTCCATTGAACCATTGATCACAGAAGTCACAGGTCTGGGGATGGAGGCGTGTTGGGGCCGTGTTGGAGGCGTGTTAGAGGCATGTTCGAGGCGTGTTCGAGGTGTGTTGGGGCCATGTTGGAGGCGTGTTGGAGGCGTGTTGGGGCCATGTTGGAGGCGTGTTCGAGGTGTGTTGGAGGAGTGTTGGAGGTGTGTTTGAGGTGTGTTTGAGGTGTGTTGGAGGCGTGTTGGGGCCATGTTGGAGGCGTGTTGGGGCTGTGTTGGAGGCGTGTTCGAGGTGTGTTGGAGGAGTGTTGGAGGTGTGTTGGAGGCGTGTTCGAGGTGTGTTGGAGGCGTGTTCGAGGTGTGTTGGAGGAGTGTTGGAGGTGTGTTGGAGGCGTGTTGGGGCCATGTTGGAGGCGTGTTGGGGCCATGTTGGAGGCGTGTTGGGGCCGTGTTGGAGGCGTGTTCGAGGTGTGTTGGAGGAGTGTTGGAGGCGTGTTGGGGCCGTGTTGGAGGCGTGCTGGAGGCATGTTGGGGCCGTGTTGGAGGCGTGTTGGAGGCGTGCTGGAGGCATGTTGGGGCCGTGTTGGAGGCGTGCTGGAGGCGTGTTGGAGGCGTGCTGGAGGCGTGCTGGAGGCGTGTTGGGGCCGTGTTGGAGACGTGTTGGAGGCGTGTTGGATGAGATGAGTCTGATCGTCGTCTCGAACTTGATAACTTGATGAGTCGTGGCTGGAGCTGCAGCAGTTGGTGTCACAGGTAGAAGAGCAGAGGAGGAAGCACACAGCCCTGTGGAGCTCCTGATGGTCCTGAGTGTCCGAGGCATTCTTCCCCGGCCGGACGCACTGCCTCCGGTCCGTCAGGAAGTCAGGGGTGCACCTGCAGATGGAGGACGTGTTTGTCCTGGAGCAGAGCAGGAGGGCGGTGTTGAATGCAGAGCTGAAGTCCACAAACAGGATCCTGGCTTAGGTTCCCGAGTCCAGATGCTGCAGGATGAAGTGGAGGGCCAGGTTGATGGCGTCGTCACAGATCTGTTGTTCTGAAGGAGAACTGCAGTGGGTCCAGGAGGTGAAGGACTTGAGGAGGGGCAGGACCAGGCGCTCAAAAGACTTCATGACGACAGGCGTCAGTGCCACAGGCCTGAAGTCTTTAAGTCCAGGGATCCGGGGCTTCTTGGGGACAGGGACGATGATGGACGACTTGAAACAGAACATGACTCCAGGGAGGTGTTAAAAATGTCCTTGAAGACAGGAGTCAGCTCCTCTGCACAGTGTCTCAGGAGGAGGACACCGTCTGGTCCAGCAGCTTTTCGCGGGTTGGACTTCTAAAACTGTCTCCTTATATCTTGGCTCAGAAGTGAGAGGCCGGTGGGGGATGGGTGTGACTCCTCGACCCTGTGGCGTGAATAAAACATGTTCAGTTGTTCATCCAGTCTCTGGTCAGCGCAGAGGGCTTTGGGCTGTAGTTGGTGGAGCCCCCTGCAGACGGCAGCAGGTCGTTGCAGAGAGCTGCTCCTTTAGGCGTGTGTCGTACAGAGATCCAGCTCGTGTTTAATCTGTCCTTTGCACTCGGTCCTCTCTCTGTCCCGGCTCTGAAAGCTGCTCCTTCTGCTCCTGAGCCTCAGGTTGAACCAGGGCGTGTCGTGTGGAATGATACTGTCCTCACAGAATCTGACGTTTGACGTCACAGTGTCCTGTCCTCATCCAAACCATCTGTGGCACGTCCCAGTCTGGAATGTTCCAACAGCACTCAGCTCTTCATCTGCCCCTGATCCACTTCTCAGTCCTCACCCCAGGTTTGAGAGCTTCAGCCTCTAACATGAGGATCAGGTGGACCACGGCGTGATCTGGAAAGCCCAGTTCAGCACGAGGCACCACTCACTGTAGTGTAACAGAGATCCTCCTCAGATGTTGTGGTTCTCCTCTAACCTTCTGGCCCTCCTCAGATGTTGTGGTTCTCCTCTAACCTTCTGGTCCTCCTCAGATTCTCCTCTAACCTTCTGGCCCTCCTCAGATGTTGTGGTTCTCCTCTAACCTTCTGGTCCTCCTCAGATGCTGTGGTTCTCCTCTAACCTTCTGGTCCTCCTCAGATTCTCCTCTAACCTTCTGGTCCTCCTCAGATGCTGTGGTTCTCCTCTAACCTTCTGGTCCTCCTTAGATTCTCCTCTAACCTTCTGGTCCTCCTCAGATGCTGCGGTTGTCCTCTCTTCCGTCTCCTCTCCTCTCGGCGTTCCTCCTGGTTCTCCTGGTTCTTCCCCAGTCCTCGGCCGTTCCTCTGCCCACAGACGAGCCTCCTCAGCTGGGCTTGGCTCTGCTGCACCTCAGGGCTCTTCTGGACCAACCTCACACTCCGGACCTGCAGACCGTTCAGAGTCCAGACCGAGATCCAGACTCAGACCAGGATCCAGACCAGGAGGAGGAGCTGGTGAGGAGCTTTCAGTTTAAACTCACTTTAGTTTGAACCTAATTCAACCATGGTTTAGATTTGGTCTTGGTTTAGTCCTGGGTTGATTCAGGTTTAGGACTAACTCTGAGCTCTTTTTCGTTGCAGACGTCTGTGGAGCCCTTCATCTGGGACCCGTCAGACCTGGACTCAACCCAGGATTCAGACCAGGATTCACTGCAGGACTCTGTGCAGGACGCAGACTCGACGCAGGACCTGGGTTCAGACCTGGGTTCAGACCTGGTCCTGGCCCGGTCCGTTCGGGGCGACGCTCAGAGAGACCTGGAGGACGGCCGACTCAGTGAAGCTCTGACGGCGGTGGCAGGAGGACTCCAGGCCGTGAGCCGCGAGAAAGGAGGCTTCGGCTTCAGGTTCGGACGCAAGAGGTGGACCAAACCAGGACTAAACCAGGACTAAACCAGGTCTGAACCAGGTCTAAACCAGGTCTGAACCAGGTCTGAACCAGGTCTGAACCAGGACTAAACCAGGTCTGAACCAGGTCTAACCCAAGTCTGAACCAGGTCTAACCCAGGTCTGAACCAGGTCTAACCCAAGTCTGAACCAGGTCTAACCCAGGTCTAACCCAGGTCTAAACCAGGACTAAACCAGGACTAAACCAGGTCTACAGAGGGTACAGAGTCTTCAAACCATCTCTTGCAGAATATCTTGGTGAAAGACCTGGTTTAGATCTGGGTTAGACCTGGTCTAGTCCTGGTTCAGATCCAGTGCCTCCGACTCGTGCAGATGTTTCTCTTTGCATCATTCTCTCACGTCACTCGATGGGGGTGAGTTACTGTTGTAGCCACAGCCGCCCCGGGGCAGACGGAGGCCCTGGAGCCACAGCCGCCCCGGGGCAGACTAGTTTAACATACTGTGAAAAATAAAGCCGTGAAACAGAGCCGTCTCTTTCAGTTTGATCAAGCGTCTGGAGTGTTTCTGTCTCGTTTCTGTCTCGTTTCTGAGGTCAAAGGCAAGGCAAGGCAGGTTTATCTGTAGAGCACAATTCATACACAAGGCAATTCAAAGTGCTTTACATAACAGGAAAAGTTGCAATAAAATCACAAAACACAGAGACACACAGAATAATTTTAAAATAAAGCGCTTTCAAAGAGAAGAGTGCAGATAGATCTTTCAGTTGTTTGCACGTCTAAACAGAACTGTTTTTAGCCTGGATTTAAACATTGTCAGGTCTGTCTCACATCTTCAGGAGACTGTTCCAGATTTTAGCTGCAAAAAACTGAAATGCTGATTCCCCATGTTTAGTCCTGACTCTGGCACCAGCAGGAGGCCGGTCCATGTTTAGTCCTGACTCTGGCACCAGCAGGAGGCCGGTCCATGTTTAGTCCTGACTCAAGCACCACCAGGAGGCCGGTCCATGTTTAGTCCTGACTCAAGCACCACCAGGAGGCCGGTCCATGTTTAGTCCTGACTCAAGCACCAGTAGGAGGCCGGTCCCTGAGGTCCTCAGAGTGCGAGATGGTTCATATGGCTCTAACATGTCAGAGATGTACTTTGGTGCTTGGCCGTGGAGAGACTTGAACCCAATCAGAGCTGCTTTAAAGTCTATTCTCTGAGGCTGAAGCCAGTGCAGAGACCTGAGCACAGACTAATGTGATCGTACTTCCTGGTTCTTGTCAGGACCCGAGCAGCAGCGTTCTGGATGTACTGCAGCTGTTTTACAGCTCGTTTGGAGAGGCCAGTGAACAGGCCGTTGCAGTAGTCTAACCTACTGGAGACAAATGCATGGATAAGTCTCTCCAAGTCTGGTTTAGACACTATTCCTTTAATTTTGGCAATGTTTTTAGGTGGTAAAAGGGTGTTGATGTTATTGATTTGATGTGGCTGTTAAAGTTCAGGTCTGAGTCCATTATTACCCCCAGATTTCTAACTTGATTTGTCGGTTTTAGAGCGAGAGACTGGAGGTGACTGCTGACACTTTCTCTCTGTTTCTCCCAAAGACGATGATTTCAGTCTTGTCTGAGTTTAGCTGAAGAAAATTGTTTTGCATCCACCTCTGATCTGTTGGATGCAATGACAGAGTGAATCCACTGGTCCATATTCACCTGCCATCAGTGAGACATAGATCTGAGTGTCGTCTGCGTAGTTGTGATAAGACACATTTGTGCTGAGTATTAACTGACCTAAGGGCAGCATATAGAGGTTGAACAGAAGGGGTCCCAGGATTGACCCTTGGGGCACCCCACAGGTCAAGCTCACGTGGTCTGAGACACAGTTACCAATCTCAACAAAGTACTCTCTGTCCTCAAGGTAGGACTTCAACCAATTTAGGGCGGTGCCAGTGATGCCCACCCAGTCCTCTAGTCTCTGTAGGAGGATCCTATGATCGACAGTGTCAAAAGCAGCGCTCAGATCTAACAGAATTAAGACTGAGGCTTTGCCCATGTCAGTGTTCAGGTGGATGCCATTTGTCACCTTGATAAAAGCAGTCTCAGTGCTGTGATGAGGTCTAAAACCTGACTGGAAAACATCAAATGAGTTGTTTATTAAGAGGAAGTCAGTGAGCTGTTGGTAAACAACCTTTTCGAGGACTTTGCCTAAAAATGGCAGATTTGAGATGGGCCAATAATTTTTCAGTTCTGAGGCATCAAGACTGCTCTTCTTTAGGAGAGGCTTAATGACCGCAGTTTTCAAGGCCCTTGGGAATGTTCCAGATTGAAGCGACATGTTAACTATGTGAGTGAGTGGTGTTAACAAAGTGCTCAGAACAGACTTTAGACTCTGGTGGTAACACATCGAGGCAGCATGTAGAAGAACTCAGACTGGTGATGATCTCTTGGACAGTTTTGTCAGTTACAGGTGCAAACTGAGTCAGTTCTAAATGTGTAGGTGGTTTTAAAGTTATTATTTGCACTGTGGAATTTATGGCATTTTTAATGCCCTGAACCTTGTCATTAAAGAATACTGCAAACTCATTGCACTTAGCTGTGGAAATTAGTTCTAATGGCAGCAGAATTGGAGGGTTTGTTAGTCTGTTTACTGTTGCAAACAGAACACGTGAGTTATTACTGCAATTTCCAATTATTTCAGAAAAAAATCCTTCCCTTGTTTTACATAAAATGAGGTTGTACATGTACAACCTTTCTCTATAAATCTCTTTATGAATCTGGAGCTTTGACTTTTTTTTTTTTTTTTTTTGACCATTTTCGCTCAGCCCTGCGGCACTCCCTTTTCTGTGCCCTGACTGTCTCATTATTCCTCCATGGCGCCTTCTGCTTATTTTTAACCATTTTAACCTTCATAGGAGCAATGGTGTCCAGAACATTCAAGATATTAGATGTAACAGAATTTAAAAAGTCGTCAACATTTGAACATGAAGGATTTTCAAAGTTTATCATTTCCATGAAGAGTGCACTTGTGTCATTTATGTGTCTCCTCCGAACAACTGCAGGACCAGCCGGTGATTTGGGAATAACAGACAGGTCAAAGAAAACACAGAAATGATCAGACAGTGCCACATCGACCACACTGATGTTTGAAATATTAACCCCTTTTGTAATGAAGCAGGTCTAGAGTGTGTCCTCTGCTGTGGGCGGGGCCTCTCTGCGGTGGGCGGGGCCTCTCTGTGGTGGGCGGGACCACTCACATGCTGAGTAAGACCAAAGGTTTCAAGGACAGCATCAAGCTCTTTAGCGTTTCTGTCACAAACATTATCCACGTGAACATTGAAATCACCTGTAATGACCAAACCATCTAAGTCTATGCAAACGACTGAAAGCATCTCAGTAAAATCATCAATAAAACCTTGGTAGTGCTGGAGGTACAGGACAATGTAGAGTCTGGAGGGAGACTGTTTTAGGAGACTCTTTTATTTTAAAAGACAAATACTCAAATGATGAAAACACCCCAAAAGACAACCTCTGGGTAACTAATTTTATCTCTAAAAACTGCACAGACACCTCCACCCTTTTTGTTGTCGCGTGTTTCAGATTCAAACTTGAAGCTCGGTGGAGTCGCTTCTATTAGAACTACATTCCCCGTGTTTTTGTCAAGCCATGTTTCAGTTAAAAACATAAAATCAAGATTATAAGAAGATATAAAATCATTAATTAAAAGTGATTTGTTACATAATGATCTGACATTAAGCACAGCAAGTTTCAGATTGGTTTCAATGTGACTGGACGTTATCTTTTCACAGGGAATATGAATTACATTTCTAAGATTGGACAGTCTAACTGCCCTTCTGTTCTCCAGTCTGTGTGACGTGACTACAGATATAACACAGGGCCCCGGGTTTGTTTGACCATTTTCATGACCATAAGTCCCGGCGACGCTGAGACCCACTGCCTCCTAGCTATGGGAGATAACAGTTCAGTGTCCCACGGAGCAGTGTCTGTTATAAATGTGCTGTAGAAATAAATCTGACCTTTGACCTTCATGAGTCCAAAAGCAATAAGAGCGTTAACGATGATAGAAGTCGTCCTGATTGAAGCCACAGGGGGGGCCTCTCAGTCAGGACCCGTTCAGACCGAGGCCCGGGGTCAGACCTTCTTAAAGACCAAAGGCCTCAGTGTTCGAGGTCCGTCTCAGAACCTTCTGGAGTGAAGGAGGTCGTGTTCACTTTGATCTGGGACGAGGCTCAGATCATCAAAGTCTGTGTTTAGACCTGGTTTAGTCCTGGTTCAGACTGGATTTGGACAGGGTTTGTCCCGTTGTTGGGATCTGTTTCTTTCCAACACGACTTTGAAGAAAACACAAACCTCAAAATCCAGATCTGCCCGGCAACTGTCAGACTGCTCTCTGATTGGTGGATTTTCTCAGTCCAGGGTCATGTGACTTTCACTGTATTTACACGAATGAGAGACCAGGTTTAGACCGGGTTTAGTCCTGGTTTAGTCCTGGTTTAGTTCTGGTTTGGACCTGGTTTAGTCCTGGTTTAGACCTGGTTTAGTTCTGGTTTAGTTCTGGTTTGGACCTGGTTTAGACCTGGTTTAGACCTGGTTTAGTCCTGGTTTAGTCCTGGTTTGGGGTTAGATTTTACCAGGACTTAACCAGGACTAAATCAAGACCAAACCAGGTCTATGATGAAACTTGAATCTGATAAAGATTTAAAGGTGGTTTAAAGCTGCACTGTGTAACTTTTCTGGTCGATGTTTCTCTAGAATGTTTTATTTATAATTATAAATTATAAATCTGTTTTATTTTTGAATAAATGCAAACCTTTAATTGTAAAAAAGTGCAGCACAAACAGCAGAGGAGCCCAAATGTGTCAAACCTGACGAGAAAAAGAAGCTTAGAATGAAACGAGCTGCACGACAAACGTGTGTGGAGTGCGAGGCTCGAGGGCACGACGGCAGGACGCGCTGAACCACAGAGTGTTTGTGTGAATGTAAATCTGATGTAGATAATTATAACACTGTGTTTGTACAATGTGAATAAAGATTTGAACCTGCAGAAACTCTGTGTGTGTGTGTGTTACCTGTGTGTGTGTGTGTGTGTGTGTTACCTGTGTGTGTGTGTGTGTGTGTGTGTGTGTGTGCGTGTGTGTGTGTGTGTGTGTGTGAGAGAGAGAGAGAGAGAGAGAGAGTGTGTGTGTGTACAGTGTGTGTACAGTGTGTGTGTGTGTGTGTGTGTACAGTGTGTGTGTGTGTGTGTGTGTGTGTGTGTGTACAGTGTGTGTGTGTTTAGTCCTAGTTTAGTCCTAGTTTAGTCTTAGTTTAGTCTTAGTCCTGGTTTAGTCCTGGTTTAGTACTGGTTTAGACCTGGTTTAGTCCTGGTTTAGTCCTGGTTTAGTCCTGGTTTAGACCTGGTTTAGACCTGGTTTAGTCCTGGTTTAGTCTTGGTTTAGTCCTGGTTTAGTCTTGGTTTAGTCCTGGTTTATAAATGTCTGGGGTTAGACTAAACCAGGACTAAACCAGTTTTTTCACCTGTAAAACATCGATGAGTTTTTCAAAAACGTTTTACATGAAAATCAGACGCACAAAGAAGCTCAAATCTCTGTTTGTTAAACATTAAAACCACGTGATCCATTTGTTTCCTTTTATTTTATTTTTTGTCTTTTGTTCACTCCGCTCTGTCTCTCACTTTTATTCATTAAAAGCAGAACATATTTTTATAATTGTTACAAAAACGTAATTAAACTCATTTACATACTGAGGCCACGCCCAGCGCGCGCTCACAGACGCAGCGGCCGCGCGCACCGCCATTTGACCAGGAAGAGCCGAGACAGCGGCAGCACACGAGCCTCCGCCGAGCCAAAGCGCACCAAACCCGGACAAACACGGGACACACCGGGCCTGGAGGAGCCGCCGGACCCCGCGCCATGCCGCCCCTGCTGTCCCCGCCGCTGTGCCTCCTGCTGGGGGTCGTCCTGGCGGTCAACTGCGGTAAGATCCCCGAGGTCCAGCGCGATTCACGCGCGACACGCGTCAACACGAAACCGAAAGTAAAAATGTGCCGTGACGCACTTGTTTTTTACGCGTTTATCGTCGAAATTCAGACAATATTTGACAGTTGAACGTGTTTAATGAGGTTTAGCTGTTGTAATTTCGTCCCAGTTCGTAACAAAAACGACTTTTATAAAGTTTGGAGAAGTCTAGAGTTCTTTATTTTGACCGAATTCAGTTTGTGTTTTCTTTGTTCGAAACGCCAACCAACTTCCTCTAAAGTTATGATTATTACGAAACGAACAAATAAAACTGTTAATGTTATGAATCTAATCCAGCATTTAAATAAAATACATAAAGATGATATAAATTAGTCATAAAGGAAAAGTGATCAAAATCTTATAATTTCATCATTTTGTGGTTTCAATCATTCAAAACAAAAAAAATAACTTCAAAATGAGTCTGTGTTATTATTATATTCTTAGTTTATATTCTTATTTTGTTTGTGGTTTTGTGTCTGCGTCGCCTCGAGACAAACAGGAAACACAACAAAAAAAACAACTACTGAACAAACTGTAATAAATGTAATAAAATCATAAAAATGAGCGTTTCATTTGCAGATGTTGTGGTTTTTTGGATAAATATAGTTTAGTCACTGATTTAAACCATCAGGAAAGCATTTGTGCAATTATTTATTAAAATAATGAACATAAACGTGTTAAACTGAACACTTATAACGTGATAATATCATCAAATAAATCTAGATTGTTGGACTTTGTGCTGCGCCGACGATAAAGTGCCATAAACAGGTTAAAGATTAAATCAGAACTTTATGAGACGAGATCCTTTTACTTTAGTTTATTCATATTTAAATGTTTTATCCAGTGTCGTAGTTATTTAACTCTACACTTAGGTCGAAGCGATTATGACAGAAACATATCATTTATTTCCTCATTTCGATCGATCCTAATGTTCAGTGTGTTTTCATTTCCTGATTTTTCTTGAACTTAAAGAATGCAGACCTTAATAATTTACGTTTGACAGAAAAAAAGACAAGCAAAGAACACTGAATCAGCAAAACTAACAATGTACCAAAATATAACCTTAAATAATCATAAAAAACATAAACAACAGTGAAAGACATAAAACTGAAATAAAAACAATATAAAAAGCACTGGTTCTGTCCTGGATCATTTGTCTTTTCTGTCCAACTCCACTGGATTTTAATAAAATGACTCAAAATTACAGAAATTGTTGTTTGTTTGTTTTTTTTTTTATTCTCTGGATAGCAAAAAAAAACAACAAAAACTTGACAAAAAGTGACAAAAACATGATTTAATGTGATACAAACGCCATAAATAGCAACAAAACCACAAATAAAAGCAAAAGAACTTAACTTAAAGGGACAAAAACACGACTCAAAGTGACAAAAACTTGATATTAAGTGCCAAAAATATAATTTAATGTGATACGAACACCATAAGTAGCAACAAAAACACAACTAAAAGCAAAAAAACTTGACTTAAAGTGTCAAATTGATACTAAAGGCGACAAAAACTAGACTAAAAGGGACCAGACACAACTAAAAATGACAAAAACATGACTTAAAATTATACAAATGCCATTAACAGCAACAAAAACACAACTTTAAGCAAAGAACTCTATCTAAACGGCAAAAACGTGACTCAAAGCAATAAAAACGATACTAAAAGTGACTAAAATGGCACTAAAAACGACAAAAACTTGACATTAAGCAACAAAACACAACCTAAAAGTGACAAAATCTTCTTTTATCAGTTTGTCTGTTCATATATTCAGCCTTTATTTCATTTCTCCCGTTGTGTTTAAAATGTGAACTTTGAACAGAATCCCATGATTAAAACACAAATCTAATCTCAATCACGAACCTGGTCAGAGAAATCAACATTAGACATGTTTCCCTGTAGTTCAGGTTCAAAAGTCCCATAAAATGAAGCACAAAACATCACAAAATGTCTCTTTTCAGATCATTTTTATCATTTTAATTAACAACAACAGTCAATATTTGATCATTTTTTGACATATTTCCCACCGTTGGAAGTCGAATGGTTATGAATTGTATAAAATGTGATGTTTTCTGAGTCGTGCTCTGAACGAGGAAACGGCGAGTGAAACGGCTCCGACCGGTTTGAGCTCGTGCTGCAGATGCTTTTCAACTGACGCCGTTTCACTGGAATCAAAAACAAACAACACCCTTCGGCTTCAAAGGAAGAACATCACATCTTTATATTGTTTTGCTTTTGAGTATCTTTAATTTAGAACCAAAAAAAAACAAGAAAATGAACATCTGGATCTGGGTCTCTGTTTGTTTGTGGTTTCAATTATTCTTATCTGCTATTTTTGTGAAATCGTCGTATCGTGATTCTCTCTGTTCAAACACACTTTTCTCCTGATGTTTAGCCTCTGAAGCCTCTGATGACTTTATTTACCTCTTAAAGGCCAGAGCTGCACAATTAAACCAAATCCACACAAAAACTACATTTAAATATGACAAACACAACTGAACGTGACAAAAACGCACCTACAAACACGATTCAATGCACCAAAACAGACAAAACCAACAAAGACGCGACTAAAAGTGACAAAGACGTGTTCAAATACGACAAACACAACCGAACGTGACAAAAACGTGTCTACACACACGACTCTGCACCAAAACAGACAAAAATGTGACAAAAAACGACAAAGACACAACTAAAATTGACAAAGATGTGTTTACATTTTTTTATTTTTGTGAAATGGTCGTATCATGATTGACTGTTTGTGTCTTTAATGCAGCTGTCTGTTCAAACACACTTTTTCTCCTGATGTTTAGCCTCTGAAGCCTCTGATGACTTTATTTACCTCTTAAAGGCCAGAGCTGCACAATTAAACCAAATCCACACAAAAACTCAATTTAATGGATGCAATCAGCAAATCACAAAGACTGTGATGTTTGAAGTGCAAGAATATCTTCCACAAACAACAAAATGTGTTGCTTTGATTTGAATAAAAACTGCAAACACTGTTGTACGGATTTGTACAAACGTGTTCTGAAACAAGCGACTAAAAGCGATAAAAACAACAAACGCAACTCAATGCACCAAATGGCGACTAAAAGTGACAAATAACTGTCTTAAAAACAACAAGGACGCGACTTAAAGTGACAAAGAATGTGACAAAAACACGACTAAAAGCGACAAATTTGTGTTTAAAATGTGAATTTTAATGAATCCTATTATTAAAACATACAACGCAAATCCAATCACAATCGCACTGGTCAGAAAAATCACAATGAGATATTTTCAGCTCTGTTAAAGGCAACAGAAAAATACAAAGTGAACATGAATCGTGATAAAATCTAAATCATGATCTGGCTCCAAGAAAACCGTGATGATCATTTTTTGCCGTGTGCCCAGCTCTAGTTAGAAGTGACTGCATTTGTCTTTTATTAAACATTATTAATTAACTGTATTCAGTCTGTGCAGGAAAGAGTGACGTGGCCAAACATTATAATCATGAGTCAGAAATCGATGGGATAAATGACTCTAGACTAAACACTTAATGTGAGACGACAGGTTTAGTCACATAAATGTAAGAAAAAAAGTACAAAGTTTTTCATCATGTCATGTTTTCAGTAGAAATAAGACATTTTGTGTGAAAATGACTAAAAATGTCACGTATTTGGGACATTTAAATCTGAAAAATGTTCATAATGTCACTTCCTGGTTGGACATGGACAGCAAGTGGCACAGTTAGAGGTGATTCTACAGCCGTTACCGTAGCAACCATTTTGAAAACAAGGGCCAAACCCACATAAACGACACGATAGTTATGATTTGACCAATAATAAAACCCAGTAACACCTTTATTTTGTTGAACGACACTTTAAAGGATCAGAACGTTGCGTCAGTCGTGTGTAAATTGTATTTGTGTTTTTCACGGCGCGTCGCTTTTTGATGACATCACAGGGGGAGGGATTCTCTTTTAGAACTCGATCACTTCCTGTCATTCTAAACTTTTATTTTTCTAAATTTCTTCACAAACTGCAACTTCACAGACGCAAAACTACAGTAAATAATCGCCACAGATGCCCTCCCACTAAACTGAGTCAGAATTAGAACATTTTTAGAACCGCCGTATGGACTTTAAGCACTTATTGGTGTCTATAAATGTCATAAATGTTACTTATTCCACTCTCCACAGCTCAAATATTAATGTTTTACAGAAAAATAACAATAACGTCCCCACAACGGCAAAGAAAAAGCACCAAACGATAAATACTGAGCCACAGAATATGTCACTCGGGTACCATTTACATTTGATCGATGAAGAAAACGAATGAGTCCTGACGGGCAGGCTCTCCCCCGTCAGTCTGCCCTGGGGCGGCCGTGGCCACAGGGGCGTCTGGAGCATAGAACTATAATTAAACCTGGAAGATGAACCCAAAATGGCGCCCTGTTCCTCCCTGTGGCCTGAGCTCATTGGCTCATGACCCCAAAAAAGTTTCTTACTTCCATGTTTACTTCCTGATACGGAGGCGGCCATCTTTGTTTTACTTCCTGATACGGAGGCGGCCATCTTTGCTTTAGGGTGTGACCACAATCCCCCATGATGCTTTGAGCGACGTGAACGACCAGCAGCTGCAGGTCTTTGTGTTAGCGTTAGCTTGTGTGATTGTAATTGTGTTCTTCATGTTAGACACCGTGAAGGCGTCTGAAATGAAATAAAATACAACTTACAGGTGTCTCTAGTCGAGCCTTTTCCACGAGCTTCTGTTTGTATCGTCCGACGCTCGTTCACGTGACTCACACATGTTTGTGTGACGTCACTTCAGATAAAAACGGTAATTTCTGTGATTTTAGAAACGGTAGAAAAGAACATTTCCTTCTATTTTATTTAAATACTGATGATAATTCAGTCCTGTCTGTGATTATAATGTGACATTTTAGAAAAAGGCTGGTTCCAAGAGGCTGCAGTACCTCACACGACCACTAGTCAATCTTGGACACAGACAGAGGGGGCGGGGCTTATCCAGTTCATTTAATACATCCCTGGTCTGGAGCTGACCGTGCTTCTCCCGCTCGTGTCTCTGCAGAGCGTCACTCCCTGACCTACATCTACACGGCGCTGTCCAAACCGGTGCCCAACCCCGGGATCCACGAGTTCACGGCGATGGGGCTCCTGGACACCAAGATGATCGACTACTTTGACTCGGACGTCCAGAAGAAAGTCCCCAAGCAGGACTGGATGAAAGAGCGACTGGGCCAGGACTACTGGGACAAAGGGACCCAGTCCAGGAAGAGCAAGCAGCAGTGGTTCAAGGTCAACCTGGACATCCTGAAGGAGCGCAAGAACCAGAGCGACGACGGTGAGTCCTGGTTTAGTCCTGGTTTAGACCTGGTTTAGTCCTGGTTTAGTCCTGGTTTAGCCCTGGTTTAGCCCTGGTTTAGTCCTGGTTTAGCCCTGGTTTAGTCCTGGTTTAGACCTGGTTTAGTCCTGGTTTTAGTCCTGGTTTAGACCTGGTTTAAAGCTGGTTTAGTCCTGGTTTAGTCCTGGTTTAGCCCTGGTTTAGCCCTGGTTTAGTCCTGGTTTAGTCCTGGTTCAGTCCTGGTTCAGTCCTGGTTTAGTCCTGGTTTAGCCCTGGTTTAGTCCTGGTTTTAGTCCTGGTTTAGTCCTGGTTTAGTCCTGGTTTAGTCCTGGTTTAGCCCTGGTTTAGTCCTGGTTTAGCCCTGGTTTAGCCCTGGTTTAGTCCTGGTTTAGTCCTGGTTCAGTCCTGGTTCAGTCCTGGTTCAGTCCTGGTTCAGTCCTGGTTTAGCCCTGGTTTAGTCCTGGTTTTAGTCCTGGTTTAGTCCTGGTTTAGTCCTGGTTTAGCCCTGGTTTAGCCCTGGTTTAGTCCTGGTTTAGTCCTGGTTTAGTCCTGGTTTAGTCCTGGTTTAGTCCTGGTTTAGTCCTGGTTTAGTCCTGGTTTAGTCCTGGTTTAGTCCTGGTTTAGCCCTGGTTTAGCCCTGGTTTAGTCCTGGTTTAGTCCTGGTTTAGTCCTGGTTTAGTCCTGGTTTAGTCCTGGTTTAGTCCTGGTTTAGTCCTGGTTTAGACCTGGTTTAGACCTGGTTTAGTCCTGGTTTAGTCAGTTCAATTCAATTTATTTTTGTTGCTCCCAGAATCACAACAACAGGTGCCTTGATGAGCCACAGGTAGAAAGCAGTTTAAAAAGTTAGAGAGAGTTCCTCCAGGCAGATGAGGACATCCTGGCAAGGGTCGATGGAGGCAGTGTGTGAAACGGAGAAAAACCATGTGAACAGCAATGAACAGACTCCAGTTGAACTCATCTTAAACATTGTTGATGAAAGTAGAAGAACCAGAGGACAGTGTCAGCTCCAGACTCCTCCAGCACAGCAGGGGGCAGCAGAGCTATAACTGTAGGTGTTTATTTCTGTTCCTAACTGTCCTGGTCCTGGTCCTGGCCCTGGTCCTGGTCCTGGCCCTGGTTCTGCTCCTGACTCTGGTCCTGACTCTGGTCCTGGCCCTGGCTCTGGCCCTGGCCCTGGTCCTGGCCCTGGTCCTGGCCCTGGTCCTGGCCCTGGTCCTGGTCCTGGCCCTGGCCCTGGTCCTGGCACTGGCCCTGGTCCTGGCCCTGGTCCTGGCCCTGGTCCTGGTCCTGGTCCCGGCCCTGGTCCTGGTCCCGGCCCTGGCCCTGGTCCTGGTCCTGGTCCCGGCCCTGGCCCTGGTCCCGGCCCTGGTCCTGGCTCTGGCCCTGGCTCTAGTCCTGGCTCTAGTCCCGGTCCTGGTCCCGGTCCCGGTCTAACCTCTCTGTCCTCCTCAGATATCCACGTGCTCCAGTGGATGCACGGCTGCCCTGTCTCAGTCCTGGTCCTGGCTCTGGCTCTGGCCCTGGCTCTGGTCCTGGCTCTAGTCCCGGTCCTGGTCCTGGTCCTGGTCCTGGTCTAACCTCTCTGTCCTCCTCAGATATCCACGTGCTCCAGTGGATGCACGGCTGCCCTGTCTCAGTCCTGGTCCTGGTCCTGGCTCTGGCCCCGGCCCTGGCTCTAGTCCCGGTCCTGGCTCTGGCCCTGGCTCTAGTCCCGGTCCTGGTCTAACCTCTCTGTCCTCCTCAGATATCCACGTGCTCCAGTGGATGCACGGCTGCGAGGCGGAGCTCCAGCAGGACGGATCGCTTCAGTTCGAGCGCGGGATCGACCAGTACAGCTACGACGGCGACAGCTTCCTGTATTTCGACGACGCGGTTGCCGTCTGGGTTGCCGCGGCGACTGAGGCGGAGCCCACCAAGAGGAAGTGGGACGAGGTGCAGGTGCTGAAGGACTACACCAAAGGGTACCTGGAGAAGGAGTGTCTGGACTGGCTCGGGAAGTTCATGGACTACGGCAAACAGCAGCTCAAACACGCCAGTGAGTCCTGTTAGCTAGCACCACTCGCTAACACGCTTAGCGACATGTCAGATTAGACTCACAAATGACTAAAAGATTGTGAACATGATTCTGTTTCAGATTTTACTGAACATTTGTCCAGTTTGACAGTTTGTGTAAAGTTTATGATGTCACTTCCTGTTGAACGTGACACAAATATGACACAGTTAGAGGTCATTCCACAACTGTTACCGTAGCAACCAGGCTGTAAACAAGGCCCACCTCCACATACATGACACAATAGTTAGAACTCATAATAAATAATCCCTGATAAGACTTTATTTTGTTGAACGATGGTTTAATCAGAAAAATGTGACGCTGTAAATTGTCTGTGTTTTCACTTGTACGTCGCCTTTTGATGACATCACAGAGGGATTCTACCATAGAACTATAATAAAACCTGGAAGATGAATCCAAGATGGCCGTCCTTGGTGCATGACCCCAAAAAAGTTTCTTACTTTCGCATTTACTTCCTGATACGGAGGCGGCCATCTTTGTTTTACTTCCTGATACGGAGGCGGCCATCTTTGCTTTAGGGCGCCACGTGACGACAATCCCCCACTTCGTATAAAAACGGTAATTTCGGTGATTTTAGAAACGGTAGAAAAGAACATTTCCATCTACTTTATTTAAATACTGATAATAATTCAGTCCTGTCTGTGATTATAATGAGCAATGATAGAAAAAGGCTGGTTCCAAGAGGCTGCAGTACCTCGCACGGCCACAAATCAATCTGGGACCACAGTCAGAGGGGGCGGGGCTTATCCAGTTCATTTAATACATCCATGGATTCTACCTAAATTCTAGATAAAGGGTTTTGATTAATTTCTAATTTTGCCTTAGTTTGGTGGGAGGGCACCTGTGGTAATATTTAACATGACGTTGCAGTTTGTGAAGAAATTTTGAAAAATAAAAGTTTAAAATGACAGGAAGTAGATTCCTGATTCTCTCTGTGATGTCATCAAAAGGCGACGTACCATTGAAAACACAATTTACTGCAACGGACACATTTTTGTGACATTTTAAACCATCGTTCAACAAAATAAAGTCTTATCAGGGATTATTTCTTGTCAGTTCTAACTATTGTGTCGTGTCTGTGGATGTGGGCCTTGTTTACAGTCTGGTTGCTATGGTAACAGCTGTGGAATGACCTCTAACTGTGTCACGTTCAACAGGAAGTGACATAAACTTTACACAAACTGTCAAACTGGACAAATGTGTAAATCTGAAATGGACTCATGTTCAGTACGTTTTAGTCAAAAGCGTCGTCTAAACTGTCGGAGACTTTAAGCTCCGCCCTCCGTCCTTCTCCACAGAAAAACCAGACGTGTACCTGTTTGCCAGCCCGGCGCGGCAGAAGTCCAGTGTCCGCCTGAACTGCATGGCCACCGGCTTCTACCCGCCCGACATCGTCCTGAAGCTGTTCAGAGACGGGCTGCTCCTGAGGCCCGACCACGGCGTCATGACGACAGGCATCCGGCCCAACCAGGACGACACGTACCAGCTCAGGGACTCCATCGAGATCCTGAGGACGGACCAGGGCCGGTACACCTGCGAGGTCATCCACGCCGCCACCGAGGTCCACATCACGAGGGAGTGGGGTGAGATCACACACGGTCATAGTGAAGTAAACTAATCACTCGGCTGCTTTTATAGCGAGACGCTGCAGGCAAAGATTTGTTTTATTTTCAATTTCTTGTTTTATGGTCAGTTTGCTTTCAAATGTGTCCAATCTGCTCCTGAAGATGTTTTATTCTTCCATTGAATTCACGCCAGCCATAGATTTCTCCAAATGCATGTTTGTCCCACAGACACATAAAGATGAGCCTTAAAGCAGCTCCTGCACCAAATTGTACAATCTGGACTCAACAGGATTCTGACACGACACAATGATTTGACTAACAGTGACAAAAACATGTCTATAAGCATCAAAAACATGACTAAATCAACTTAAAGTGACTAAAAGTGACAAAAACGTGACTAAAAGTGACAAAAATGTGACTAAAAGTGACAAAAATGTGGTTGTGGTGACCTCCTCTCACAGTGACCTCCTCTCACAGTGACCTCCTCTCACAGTGACCTCTCGTTTCCCACAGACCGTGTCCTCCCGACTCATCCTGATGAAGAGGGAGGCGCCCCGATCGCAGCCATCGCTGGAGTCGTTGTTGTTTTGTTGCTTGTGATCGGTTTGATTGTGGGCGCTGTGCTGTACAAGAAACGACAGAGCCGTGAGTGAAATCTATATTTACTCCTCGATAATTTTACTGTATTTAACTTTACTGCACATTTAGTGCACATTTTGAAGTTTGGAAACAGAAACAGGAGGTGGAACCGCCGCATATCGCATTAGGACCATTGATTTGCAGATTAAACGCTCACTTCTGATGGATTTTATTTAAAGTGCATAACAGTTAAAGGGATTTGGTGGAAACACATTTAGTCGCTTACGTGGAGACACTACAGGCAAAAAAAAACCCCGATATATATATAAATTAGATTAAACTCATGATTCACGCCTATATCTTTTGCTAACTCACTCCATATCTTCACTTTTTCGCTGTTTTTGTCATTTAAATACTGTAAAATTCAGACTATAAGATGCTACTTTTTTCTCATGAGTTCAACCCTGCAGCTCATACAGCGATGCGGCTCATTTATGTATTTTTCCGGGAGCGGCCTCTAGGGGCGCTCTAGCAGGAAGTGCTAGAGTTGGACAGACGTGAAAGAGAGAGTGAGGAATGCACTGCTTGATTGTGTTTGAACAGTCAGTTTGCATCAGGCGCTCACCATCGTCACAGAAAACACACGAAGAAGTGAATATGACGCAGCTTTAAGTGAAAATCAGTCGACGTGGAGCCACAGAAGGAAACAGAGCTGCTGCACGTGAGCTTCATCCAGGAGTCGATGGTGAGACGTCGGATGCGACAGGGAAGAGCGACTCCTGCCGTGTTACAGGAGCTGTTTGGAAAAAGGAATGCGTTCAATTAAAACTCTGCGTGTTTCTACGGTACTTTTAATCTAAATTAATTAGTCGACTCATAAAAATGTTGGTCGACAAACATTCATTCATTCATTCATTCATTTTCTACCGCTTATTCCCGTTAGGGGTCACGGGTGACTGGAGCCTGTCCCAGTGACTTTGGGCCTTAGGCGGGGTACACCCTGGACAGTGGCCAACTCGTCGCAGCAAACACAGAGACAAGGACAGACAACCATTCACTCTCACATTCATTCACTCGGGACAATTTAGAGTTGTCAATTAACCTACACAGTCATGTCTTTGGACGGTGGGAGGAGCCAGAGAACCCGGAGAGAACCCACGGTAACACGAGGAGAACATGCAGACTCCACCCAGAGAGATCGTGTGATGTTAGGGTGGTCCGGGATTCAAACCCACGATGTTGGGGTGGTCTGGGATTCAAACCCACGATCTCCTTATTGAGAGGCAGAAGCTCTAGCCGCTCTGCCACCGTGCACCCGATTGGTCGACAAACACCGACCAATTAATCGACTGAAAGACCACAGCCCTGACATTTGCATTTTCACTCTTTAAAGTGCCACTGGGCCGAGTTCTCCTCTGACGATGTTTGTTTTGATTTGTGCAGGAGCCGCAAAACCAGTTCCTCTCAATGGATCCGACAGCTCCGGCTCCAGCTCCGATGGAAGCGTCGAGAGCCTGAAGAAGGACTCGGACAAATCCTCCCAGGACTCGGCCATCGGTCAGTGACTCATTTAAAACATTCAAGGACAAATATTCTGCTAAATGTATTTTGTTGAGCCTCTCTCCATGTTCTGACGTTTGTTTGATGAAGCTGGTTTGTGAACCCTCTCCCTCCAACACGGCGTCATGTGAGGCAGAGGTGCTTGTTTGTCTCACACTCGGAGGGTCCCTTAACTTGAGTTTCAGGCAGATGAATGGGTTAATAGTCACATATAGTCAATTATTACTGTTGTATTTTTATTTTAATCATATTCGTGGTCCAAGATGCTGTGTTTACAACTAGTAACACTTTTTTGTTCAGATAAAAGTCCATTTGACCTTCATTTAACCCTAACCCATTCCAATTCCTCACGTGCGCCTTGGGGTCCCCGTGCCCCTGGTTGGGAAACACTGATGTAAGAAACTCCTTTTCGTTGTGAAACTGAGGGGTCTCTCTGGTTTGTGCAGGTTCCAGTTCCAACGGCTCTGGGGTGGTGACCGTGGAGGTGCCTTTGTTGGATCGTCCCAGCGACACGACAGGATGAGGACCCCACCACACATTTAAAACAACTCGGCACTTTTTAAAAACACCAAAAATGTCAATTCAATGTATTTTTGTCTGATCCTGCATCAAAACGAGCAACGGATAAAGCTCTGGTTCATATCACGACCGAACAATTTGAAGTGAGACAACAGTCCTAAATTTAAACTCCTCCTGTAGTTTAGTCACATAAATGTAACAAAAATGAATTAACGTTTTTCATCATGTTATGTTTTCATGTAGAAATAAGGCATTTAATGTAAAAAATGGCCAAAAATCCTCATATTTGAGACATTTAAATCTGAAAAATGGACAGACATTAAAAATCTTTCTGTACATTTAATCAAAATCTTGTTGAGAAGAATAAAACATCTTTAGGAGCAGATTGGGCACCTTTGTTTCCTCATGAAAAGTTGAAATGTGAGAGAGAAAACTGACCAAAAAACAAAAAATAGAAAAAAAAAAAAGAGTTTTGCCTGAAGAGTCTGGCCTTAAGCCTCAAAACAAGAATAAAATGAACCGTTTCAATCGTCCAGAACAGGGACATAGAAGGTTTCTTTAAAGCTGAATCCTGTTTATTAAAGTGCGTGTGCCGTTGTAATGAGCTATAACTTGTTGTAAATAATTGATGATAATTTCACACGAACCAGTTTATGAAGAAAAGTTGAAAAATATGTTGAAGACGACAAAAGTCAAACAAATTTTCCAGACGTTCGGCACAATTTGCATCAAACATTTTTCCGACGGAGTGAAGGCGCTCTCGTGGGCTTTTATTTGTCCCGTGAGTTTTGGCCCGTGGTTGCTACGGTAACTGTAATGGAATTTCCCCGTGACGTCATAATTTGCAACCAGGAAGTAAAATCAGGTTAAAATTGGTAAAATGTTTAGGAAAATCTCAAAGAAAACGTGTCGTACAAACGGTCGACGTCATAATAATATGAGTCTTTTCTCACTGATTATATTTTTACAAGTTTATGAACTGTTTAATTATGATGGGTTTTTATTGTTGGCTGTAGTATTTAATTCTCTTATTTCTGTTCATTTCTCGTTGTACAAAGTCAGCTGATGGTAATTGCTGAGGTGAATGTGAGTTTTGGCACAATGTATTTGCTCATTTACAAAAAAAGAAATGTGCTTATGTTGAATTTAATGCTTTTGATCTGTTTGTCTGAGGGTTTTAAAGAATGAATTAAAGATTTTAAGTTTTTTTATGTTAATTGTGTGGAAAATTCATTTGATCCAAATATTTACAGCTGATCGAGCCTGGTTTTTGTGCAAAGACGACAAACAAAACGCTTTTGTTTATTAAATCAATGAAAGGCAACAAGAAATGGAACAAGTGAAAGCGTCTGAAAGTGTTTGAATGGACCTGCAAATCAAATCTAAATGAAAACCATTCAAGCAAGAAACGAAAAGTATTCAAACGTTTTGTTGTTTGTTTTTCCCTCAGAATGTTCAAAATGGAGGCAAAATTAAGTGATAAAACATTGTAATGATGAACAGAAGTCAATACTAATGAGTTTAAGGCTTTGAAACAAAAAATAAGTAACAACAGAGTGAAGTAGTGTTCTTCTTTAGCACAAAATATGTATAAAATAACACTTTTCTTGTCTCAAAATTGTATTTGAGCTTCACAAAAGTATTGACCCTTTAAAAGTCTGTGACAAAAACACTGTAAATTCAGAACGATTCACTGAGAAACTGGGATTAACCTCAGAATGAGACAAACTGAGCCAAATGTGTCAGAGCCTCAGACACATGTGAGTGACATCAGAGCCTCAGACACATTTATTATTGTGTTTTACATCATGTTTGAGCAAATTATCATCAACTCTTTGCATTTTTGATGAAGAACAATCCAGATTTATGGGTTTTACTGGAAAATACTCAGAAATGTTGAGCCCACAATCATTTTTCATTTTATCCAGAGATATATTAGATACTGTTCCATAAATGTGATTCTTTTGAAGCTAAAACACAATTTTAAAGCTAGAAAATTGTCCATGGTTTGTTACAGAAAAAGCAAACTAACTGACCTTTTACTCTGGAAATTCAAATGTGTTGCTTTTTTCCAACAAACTCTTCAAACCACAGAGTTTAGATCTAATGTGAGACAATTGTTCAAACATTTAACTTCATTTTCCTCCTTCTGGACGTTTGACACGTCACATTTTAAAGGGTCTATTTGTTGAATTTCAAACTAATTTATCCAGGTCTGATCAGAATAAACTCAAACATTAGATTTAAGAGTCTCTGTTTTTGTGTCAGAACGATTATTTAAATATGACTGCAATTATTTTTGTAGTCGACTCGTCACGTTTAGTCGATTAATGTGAGACGCTGCAGCTGAAACAGGAAAAAAAATAAAATAAAAAGATATCAATGTTATATTTCCCCTGGAGTTTAGTCACATCAATGTAAGAAACAAATGTATTTCATCACGTCATGTTTTCATGTAGAAATAAGACATTTGATGTAAAAATGACAAAATAATCCAGATATTTGTGAAATTTAAATCTGAAAAATGGACAGAACCTGTTACGGCTCAAACCCAAACACAGACACAGGCGGAAAAATGTGGATTTATTGTCACAAGAACATGGGAGACTGTCCGGTGTTCGGTTCTCGGAGTGATCACGTCCAGCTTGTGAAGGTGCGCCATCATCAGGCCGCATCAGGCACCTGCAGGCCAAGACACTGTCCCCTGTAACTGATGAGCCAATGTCCTTTGCAGATTCGACAAGAGCAGCTCAGACTCAGTCAAACCTGAGCCTGACGTGACAAAGATCAATCCACTGCAACTGATACTCGAGTACACAAAGGGTTAACGTGTACTCGAGTATCAAACAGACAGGTGACTGTCCAACTGCAGGAGGTTCCACAGTGCGGCTTTAACTATGATTTTTGTGTCATTTCATGGATTTTAAGACATCGACACAAATATCGGTGATTGGTCACAACAGCAAAACTAAACTCAGATATTGATATAAATAAAGGACGAAACAAATATCTGACCATCGACTAAAACAAGTGCCGTTTGAAGGAGGTTTATGTTCAACTTAACCCTGACGTTTGTCGAGTAAAATGTGCAAAAACATGTGTCTGACACAAACAAATAAAAACATGGCTCTGTGATTAGAAATATTAAAAACTGACATGTGACTCATGAAGAAACAGAAAAGATCAGAGAACGTTTATTTGTCATTTTCAGAAAAGTACAAGAACATCAGAATAAAATGTAAAATAAAAACCAAGACAAAACGATTAAAATATACTTTGGTTTAGTTTAAGGTTTAACTTGTGCTCGACCAAAGCTCCAGCTAAAGCTCCATAAAAGTCAGAAAACAGAAAATATACAACACAAACATCAGACTCTGTCACGACTAGAATCAAACTGTGTCGGACAAAAACAACGGGACGATCCTCGATCAAATACAAGAGATCAGGGAAACATGGGATTTTAGAAATGACACAAAACACCCACAAACTAACAACATTGTTCTATTATTTTAAACCCGTCACAAATAAAAACATCACTTTTTCATAAACAGTACAAACTCAACATCTAATATATGGTTTTTCTATTTTACAGAATTATTGTCAAATTAAAAGTCTTCTTTAGTCAAATGGATTTTCTAGAAACTTCTTGATCACTTTTTATTACATTTTAATTTGTCTTATTAAAAACAATTCAATCAAATACTTTCAATAATTTCCTGAACACAAACGACACAGACTTAAATCATCGTCTTTAACACAGAAAATAGTCCAATCCTCTAAATGTTTCACTGACAGAGGATCGACTGTTTCCTTTGATTTTAAAGATCATTGACTAAAATCCACTGAATGTGGATTAGATTTGGATGAACGGCTCAGGTCCAGAGTCCTGTGCTCTGCTCCAAAGCTCCTGAGTCTGAGGAGAACATCATTTACTCTGAACATCTGCTCACTGTGGAGCTGAAGGACACACGCGCAGATCTTTAGTTTCAGAGTCTTCACTTGGTCCGATGCCAAAATAAGGAAACATGTTCTGGGTGAAGCTCCCTGTGTGCGTGTACAGGTGGGTCATGTGATCAGCGTCGTAGAAGGACACTTTCCCTCCGTCACAGTCCAGTTTGACCCTGATCTTCTCTGGAGCCTTCTCCACTGTCACAGGTTTATTACAGCCGTTTGTGTATTCACCATCTCCGTGCCATAAACACCAGATTCCATCTTCAGGTGAAGCAAATCTCTCTCCTTTCCTGTCGACCGACTCTTTGGCGACTCCAATGTTCCAGTCTGGATGGTCCCCGACCTCCACGTCCCACTGGTGCGTCCCGGAGCTGAATCCCTCTGAGCCCAGGACATCGGCGTATCTACTGAACCTCTCTGGATTCTGTGGGACCTTCTGAGAAGTGTCTCCATATGTCACTCCACTCAGGTCCTCAGACACACAGAGCCATGAGTGTGCTGTGTTTGGGTCCAGAAGGACTGGGCTGAACTGCACGGTGCTCCTCATGCGGCTCCAGGCCCTGAAGCCCAGGTTGCCCAGGACTTTGGCCTGGTTCAGGAGCAGTCCTGTGGGGGTCTGTGGCGGTGGCCCAGGGCTGGGGGTCAGAGCTGGGCTGTACGTGAGGAGGAAGTCCTGGCTGTGTTTCTGCAGCTGTTTCTCCAGCTCCTGGATGCTGTTGTTCAGAGAGGACAGTGTGTCCCTGAGGCTCTGGAGCTGTGGGCCCATGGCCTGAGCCTGTCTGCTCTGCTCCTCTCTCAGAGCAGACACCGCTCTGTCCAGCTCCTCCTGCAGGTGGCGATGCATCCTCTCAAACACAGCTCTGATCTGACGCTCACAGTGCAGGGCCTGCTCCTCTGAGTGCTGCTGGATCTCCTCATAGTTCTCCTCCTGTCGTGTCCAGCTCCGTCTCTGCTCTTTCAGAGTCTGTAGCTCTGATCGGAGCTGCTCCTTCAGCCTCTTCTCTGCCTCCTCTGCACTCACCACCGTGTGCTCCCTGTGTTTAGAGAACTCACAGAGAGAACACACGCCCCGCACCTCGTCCAGACAGAAGAGCAAGGGCACCTGCGGGTGGGACGGGCAAACTGACCCCTGCGGCTCCTTCTGCTCCTGCTGCTCCTTCTGCTGCTCCTTCTGCTGCTCCTTCTGCTGCTCCTTCTGCTGCTCCTTCTGCTGCTCCTTCTGCTGCTCCTTCTGCTGCTCCTGCTTCTGTTTGAGGGAGTCGCTCATCTGTTTTAAAGTAAAGTTCACATCTGGATCCCCTTTAGAAGACCTCCTCCTGCACACGGGGCAGCTCCTGCTCTTCTGCTGGGTCCAGTGCTCCTGGAGGCAGCTGTGGCAGAAGCTGTGGTGACAGCTCAGAGACACAGGCTCAGTGAAGGTCTCCAGACAAACTGTACAAGTCAGGAACGCTTTCAGCTCCGACTCGGCCATTTTACTCAGATCCTCAGAGTCTGACGCCGTGCTGTTCACTTTACTTTCTGTTTCTATGAACTTCCTGCTCGACCGGTCTCAGAGTCATGTGACTGCAGCGGCCAATGGCATCGGTTTATGTTTGTGTCAAAGTCCACAGGATTCTCTGATCTCTGACTGTCACTCTGGACACTCCCAAACAAACCTGTTCAATAACATTCTGAGTCTTTCCTCCTTCACTTCCTCTGTATCCAGCTCCTCCCACAAACACAACCAGCCCAGTACAACCAGCCCCTCTCTGTGTCCTGGGCTGCCTTTAGTCCTTTAGTCTTTTAAACGTTTATTCAATGAATCGGTCGATGGTGTTTTTATTGTTTGACCAGTTATTAGTTTTAGATTCAAAGGATTTCTACAGTAAAAACATGAGGATGTGGAGTTTGGCTGAAGAGTTTGGAGTGAATCAAGAGTTTAATCAAACTCAAATCTCTGTGACATATTCACTGTTTCCTTGTACTTTTCTGTATAAATGTCTGTTTTAGCATAAACTCCTGCAGTCGGGTGTTTTGAGTTCAGTTTGGGTCAAATACACAGAGATACTTTTACTTAGTTTTGATATATTTTTGCCACGCCCCCTTTTAGTCGATTAATCGGTCGATCTGGCAGGTCTTTAGTCGACTACAGCCCAAAACATTCTAAATTCAGAAGGAGGCAAAAGTTTCAATGGAACATGATGTGATTCACTGAGAAACTGGGATTAACCTCAGAATATGACAAAATATGACAAATGTAGATGATTTAGTGTCAGTGTGAGCCTCAGACACACGTGAGTGACATCAGAGCGGATTAAACACATTTATTATTGTGTTTTATATCATTTGTTTATGTTAAAGGAGATTATGATACATTGACTGAAGGAAAAATCCAGGTTTGTAGGTTTTACTGGACAAACACAGAAATGTTGAGCCCACAGTAGTTTTTCATTTTATCTACAGATCTAGTACATACTTTAAGATAAATTATACTTTTTGTGAAGCTCAAATACTGTTTTAAAGCTGGAAAACAGTATATTGTGCTTCCTCTGTAAAAGAAAAACATATTATCTGTTATTTCTAACCTGGAGATTCTAGTTTGTTGTCTTTTTCTCCACAGAAAGACACAAACCATTAGATCTGATTTGAGCTAATTATTGAAAATATTCTAATCTGCTTCATTTTGCCTCCATCTTTAATTTTAATGACATAACATTTTCTCCTCTTAAGCTGAAGATGTTCTGCCGGTGGTGCATTGGACCTTTTTCTTTATTTCATTTTTGTCTGACAAAAGGAAACTATCAAAAGACATAAAGACAAAGACAAAAATAAAGCTGTAACTCTTATTTAGAGTCAAATCAATCATTCTGGGACGAATCAGGGTCAGTTTTAAAACAGCTTTTTTCAGACGTCATGAAACTCCGCCTACCGTCCCCAGCACAGCCAATCAGAGCGCTGCTTTCAGTTCTTATTTCCAGGTTGACGAGACATAAAGTACTTGATTATTAGATTCAGACAGAGCACAGTGGTCTCATTTTTGTCACAAAGTGCAGAAAAAAGTCAAATTTCTCAACAAAAGAAAAGGTTAGTGATGTACCCAGCTTTAAGGGTCACTTTGTCCTGAGGCTTTGACCCACTGAGCCCAAAACATGGTTGAAATGAGAGGAAACCGGCCCAGACACAGGAGGAACATGCAAACGGACGGAGGGAGCGTTACATGAGGGCAGTGCCAGAACAATCAATGGTCGACGTCTCAAAGACAGAACAAACGATGCACAAAGGTTTGGGGCCAGTGGGACATTGGGGGCCAGTGGGACACAGGGGCCCAGTGGGACACTGGGGGCCAGTGGGACACAGGGGCCCAGTGGGACACAGGGGGCCAGTGGGACACAGGGGCCCAGTGGGACACAGGGGCCCAGTGGGACATTGGGGGCCAGTGGGACATTGGGGGCCAGTGGGACACAGGGGCCAGTGGGACATTAGGGGCCAGTGGGACATTGGGGGCCAGTGGGACATTGGGGGCCAGTGGGACATTGGGGGCCAGTGGGACATTGAGGGCCAGTGGGACATTGGGGGCCAGTGGGACATTGGGGGCCAGTGGGACACAGGGGCCCAGTGGGACATTGGGGGCCAGTGGGACACAGGGGGCCAGTGGGACACAGGGGGCCAGTGGGACATTGGGGGCCAGTGGGACATTGGGGGCCAGTGGGACATTGGGGGCCAGTGGGACATTGGGGGCCAGTGGGACACAGGGGCCCAGTGGGACACAGGGGCCCAGTGGGACCTTGGGGGCCAGTGGGACACAGGGGCCCAGTGGGACCTTGGGGGCCAGTGGGACACAGGGGCCCAGTGGGACACAGGGGCCCAGTGGGACCTTGGGGGCCAGTGGGACACAGGGGCCCAGTGGGACACAGGGGCCCAGTGGGACACAGGGGCCCAGTGGGACACAGGGGCCCAGTGGGACACAGGCCTGGGGGCCTCAGAGTGACTGGTGTGTGGTTTTGCAGACGCTCCGTGGTGCGGCCTGAAGGCGACTCACGCCGGAGCCAAACTCATCAGAACCACTTTCCCCACAAACAAGAAATGGGAACCTGGAAAGTGTTTAAAGGACCGGAATGAGCCCTGCCCAGGACCAGGACCAGGACTGGACCAGGAGTGGACCAGGACCAGGACTAAAAAGGACTGGGTTGGGAATAGACCGGACTGTGGGCCAGACTGGGACTGGACCAGAATCTAGACCAGTCTAAACCAGGCCGGGACCAGGAGTAAACTATGACTAACCTGAGACTGGACCAAGAATAGACCAGAACTGGACCCAACCAGGACTAAAGCAGGGACTAAACCAGGTCTAAACCGGGTCTAAGTTGTTTGTTATATTTCAGGCAGGTCCTGGAGGTTTTGGCTGCAGCTCGAGACGAGGATCCAGTGGAATCAAATCAAATCAAATCAATTTATGTTTCTAATGCCCAAAATCACAACAACAGTTGCCTCGATGGGCCACAGGTCAAAGCAGTTCAGATAACTGTCCCAGAATGCCCCTGTCCTTTGACCCTCCTTCAGGAAAAACTACAAAAAACCCCACGGGACAAAGTATAAACCTGAGGAGAACCACAGTGAAGGAGAGATCCTACTCCCACGGACGGACAGGCTGCAGATGAACTAGGACTGACATCCACTTGGACTGTGGAGCCAGAACCACTCAAGAGGGAGGAGGCTTTAAAGAGTTCCTCCAGGAGGACGAGGAGCAGTCCACCAGTGTAGAGAGATCCTCCAGGAGGACGAGGAGCAGTCCACCAGTGTAGAGAGATCCTCCAGCAGGAGATGAGGAACAGTTAATCTAAGTAGATGGAGTTGGTCCAGGCAGACGAGGTGTGGCTAATCCAGGGTTGAGGGAGTTCCTCCAGGCGGGTGGAGCATAGATCCTCCAGTGTAGAGATGGATCCTCCAGACAGATGGGGGGGGGGGTCAGTGTCTGAAACAGAGAGAGAAACATGTGAACAGCAATGAACAGACTACAGTTGAAGTAATATTAAATATTGTTGATAGATAAAGTAGGAAGAACCAGAGGACAGTGTTCAGCTCCATACTTCTCCAGCAGAATTGCTCCAAGGGCAGCGGAGCTAAAACTGTAGGTTTTTATTTCTGTTCCTAACTGGCCTGACCATAAACTATTTCAAAGAGGAACGTTTTGAGCTGGTCTTAAATGTAGAGACTGTGTCGGCCTCTTTAACATGAACAGGAGCTGGTTCCATAACAGGAGCTTGGTGTAGCAATAGGAATTGCTTATGCAGTTTTGGTTCCTACTCGGACTTGTAGCCCAGGGGAAAATATGGGTCAATCCAATCCAGTTCCCACTCCAGGTTTTCCATTCCTATTCCTCCTTTCCGACCCTCTGTATTCAATCCAGTTGCCAGTCCATGTTTTCCACCCTCTGCCATATGACACACCTCCTTCAATTCAGTTAGCCAATCACAGCCCTCTACCCCAGTATAAAAGCTGCTCTGCCTTCTCTCACCTCAGTTGTGTGGGAGAGAAGCCAGAGGACAGCAGCTGGAGGTCAGTACAATCAATCAATCAATCAATCAATCAATCAAACAAACAAACAAACAAACAAACAAACATTGGTTTCCAGATATCCTGTTAAATTCTGTTAAACATTTCTTTAGAACCAGAACCATCCGGTGATTGGGACGTTGTTGTTGTGTGTGCTGAGCGAACATTTCAAACTGAACTGGTGAGTCTGATTTTACTGGTTGTTAGCGTTAGCAATAGCAACATGCTAAGCTACGCTACATGCTAACATGTGCTCTTGAGGTATTTTATTTCCTGCTGATGTCAAATTTGTATATTATATGAGGATAGCAATATGCTAACTAGCATGCTAACGTTAGCATGCTACATACTAACATGTGCTCCTCAGTTTTCTTTGTTTCATGTGTTCTTTTTGGTAACGTTACGAACTGTGCTAATGTTAGCCCACATTGTGCATCCATTTTAAGCTGGCTTTTGTTTATATTACACAGGCCAGGTGCCCATTCTGGGTAGATTCGATGGCGAGCTAGATTCTGGAGCACACCACGTTCCTGTTTTTCATCCAACACTCTTCGGTCTGGTAGGAGGCTACGTGCCTGTCCTTTTCCTCTCCCACCTCCTCGAGCTACGCAACCGCCGCAATATTCAAACCCCGGACCATCGCGCAACGGACATTTCAAAACTTTGCAATAACTCTCATATGGATTAAATCGCGGTGTGCAGCTTGGTGTTTCCGATTCTGTTGGGATAACAGACTTTGGAGTTGTTTTTTTCCTGCCTGAACAACAGATTTATTTCTCGGACATTTGATTTAATTTGAGATTGTTCTGTTCTAGTTCTGATTTATTTCTGCTGCAGCATTTGTATATATTGGGTTCAGTTTATTTTCACTGTGTTGTACAATACACCTTTTTCATAACTCAAGCATTCCGTCAATTGTCATTATTTACTGACCCCTACCCTCCAGCAGCCGTTCCTAGTCTTCCTGGTCAATTAGCCTACATTATTTAGCCTCACACAGCTACTCCACACTTGTTACACAGTAATAACAACTACTTGTTACAGACTGTTGTTAGGGTTGCACCTAGGAGAAATGTGTTGGCAGTGTGTTCTAGAGCAGTGGTTCTCAAACTAGGGGTCGGGACCCAAAATGGGGTCGCGAAATGATTTCCAGGGGTCCCCAGATGATGGGGGAAAATTTATACAATAGTCTTATACAAGGCTTGACACCCTTCAAATGCAGTGGTGAATGTAGGTTCCTATTTTCTAGGTCTATATTCTCAAAATAAAGTCAAACATTAGATATAAGGCTAATTTATCACTCTGCGTGTCGCCTATTTTTTGTGTTTGGGGGTCGTGAATGTAAACTACTGTTATTTTTGGGGTCGCGACTGAAAAAGTTTAAGAACCACTGTTCTAGAGAACTGTTGAATAAAAGTTCCCTGTGAGCAGGGGTAATGCTCAACCGTCCAGTTTGTAGAGTCATGAGACAGAACAAGCTGAAACAAGGTGGCAGCGGAATTTAAGAGCGGAGTTTAGGAGTTTAAAACGCGGACTCGAGATCGTTTGGGAGCGGTATGGCATGAACAAGTACCGTAGATGAACGAAGCTAAGTAGAGCTAGCAACGCACGGACATTAGCCTTTAGCCCGAAGAACGTGAAATGCTAAAAATACAGACTATGGAGGGTTTGAAGCCGCCTCAACAGTGGTGCATGGTGCATGCTAATCTTGCCAAGTCATGGAAGTCTTGGAAAGAATTTAAATTGTACATTGAGTTAGCAATGCCGGACGCAGAAGAAAAGGCGCGAGTCAAGCTTCTCTATTATCTCATCGGAGAACGAGGCAGAGAGCTCTGTGACACGCTAATGGGCTCAGCGGCAAGAGTAACTGTTCAAGACTTGATGTCTAAGTTAGATGAACATATGTGACGGACTTGACCAGCACATGCAACTTTGGACAACTGAGAGACTCACTGATACGGGACAGAATTGTCTGCGGCATCTACAGTTCAGGGTGGAGAGAGAGACTACTCAGGGAGAACGAGCTTGACCTGGACAAGTGTCTCCAGATTTGTAGAGCAATGGAGATCTCACGTGAGTACAGTAAAACCATCGAAGGACAAAGCACAGACGAAATCCATGCAATTAAACAAGCAACGAGAAAAGGGAAATATGGGGAAGTGTCATGCAAATATTGTGGCAAAACACACGAAAGACAGAAACTAAAATGCTCTGCGTATGGGAAAAGATGCAAAAAATGCGGCAAAGACAATCACTTTGCAGTAATGTGCAAAAGCAAAGCAGGAGTCAAAGAACACAGGAAAACGGTGCACACAATAATAGAAAATGATTCAGATTCATGCGAGGACATAATGACTGTCACAGCAGTAACTAAAACCACAGCAGAAGTGAACCAGATAAGGGAAAAACAGGAGAAAACTGAACAACTGTATGCTGGTATGTTGATCGATAACAACGTTGTGAACTTTCAGATTGACTGTGGTGCAACCTGTAATGTCATTCCAATCAACCTGTTGAATCCAAATGTGAAACTGGAGCACACAGACAAGATACTGGTAATGTACAACAAGTCGAGGCTGTGTCCATTAGGCAAATGCAAGGTAAAAATGACTAATCCTAGCAACCAGAAAAAGTACAGAGTTGAGTTTCAGGTTGTTGGAGAAGACTGTAAAACTCCTTTACTGGGACGTGGCACAAGTGAAGCAATGAAACTCATTCAGGTACAATATGACAATATATATGCATTGGATAGTATTGTGACCAAAGAGCCAGTGAGCGGGGACACATGGCAATTGCAAGAAATAAAGACTGAGTTTCATGATGTGTTTGAAGGCGACGGATGCTTACAAGGTGAATGCAAGCTTGAAATAGACATTACAGTGCAACCTGTCAAACTACCAAAACGTAGAGTTCCAGTGTCAATGATGAATCCACTTAAAGAGGAGCTCATGAGTCTTGTGGACAGACAAATAATAGCACCTGTGGAATGCAGTACCGAATGGATCAGTGGCTTGGTGTCAGTGCAGAAACCCAATGGCAGAGCCAGAATATGCATTGACCCGAGACCTCTTAACAAGGCTTTAAAGAGGAGCCACTTCCCACTTCCGACGAGAGACGACGTTCTACCGGACCTGGCAAAATCAAAAGTTTTCACAGTGTGTGACGTGAAGCATGGTTTCTGGCACGTGAAACTAGAGGAGGACTCAACCTATTTGACGACATTTGCAACTCCTTTTGGCCGATTTCGTTGGCTGAGGATGCCAATGGGCGTTAGCCCAGCGCCAGAAATATTTCAGCGCAAACTGACACAAGCACTTGAGAACTTGCCAGGCACGTACATCATAGCGGATGACATCCTTATCACAGGTGAAGGTGAAACAATGCCAGATGCAGTGAAAGATCATGACAGGAACCTGAGACTTTTCCTGGAAAGATGCAGAGAGAGAAACATTAAACTGAATGCAGATAAACTCAAACTCAGGAAAAATGAGGTCCCATACATAGGACATTTGCTGACGGCAGAGGGACTCAAGGTAGACCCAGAGAAAGTGCGTGCCGTCACTGAAATGCCGGCCCCGACAAATGTAAAAGGTGTGCAAAGACTGGTAGGGCTTGTGAACTATTTATCCAAGTTTTATGAGCACCTATCAGATGATTGTGAGATACTAAGACAACTCACACACAAAGAGAGTCTCTGGGAATGGACAGACATACAAGAAGATGTGTTCAAACGCATAAAAGACAAAATCACACGGGTTCCAGTATTGAAATACTACAGCCCAGAAGAAGAACTGACTTTACAGTGTGATGCAAGTGAAACAGGGCTTGGAGCAGCTCTGACACAAGGAGGCAAACCAGTGGCGTATGCAAGTCGTGCTTTGACAATGACAGAAAGAGGATACGCACAAATTGAAAAAGAATGTCTGGCTATAGTTTTCGGGATGGAAAAATTTCACCAATACACTTATGGCCGTCTTGTCAGAGTTCAGTCAGACCACAAGCCTCTAGAGACTATTATCAAAAAACCACTCATAAACGCTCCAAAAAGACTGCAACGTATGCTGCTGAGGTTACAAAAATATGACCTTAATATCACTTACGTTCCTGGACGTGACATGCTACTCGCTGACACTTTGAGTAGGGCGTACCTGCAGAACAGCAACAAAAGTCAAATTGAGTTGGAGACTGAATGTGTCAATATGGTTGACTATGTGCCAATCTCAACGGAAAGGCTAGACAAAATACGCTCAGCTACAGTGGATGATCCAACGCTGCAGATTCTGATTAAAACTATGCAAAAAGGGTGGCCAAGAGACAAAAAAGATGTACCTGTTGAAATAATGCACTTTTACTCATTACAGGATGAACTGAGCACTTAAAATGGACTGGTTTTCAGGGGTGAGAGAGTTGTGATTCCATGCTCACTCCAAAGGGACATTACTCAGCGGATTCACTCGTCACACCTGGGGACGGAGGGATGTCTCAGGAGAGCGAGGGACTGTGTTTACTGGCACGGTATGAACGATCAAATCAAAAAGCATATTGCCAAGTGTGACACATGTCGATCCATGGACACAAAACAACAAAAAGAGACATTACAGCCACACGATATAACAACCAGGCCGTGGTCCAAAATTGGGACAGATTTGTTCACTTTTGATGACAAAGACTACTTACTGACTGTGGATTACTACTCCAACTTCTGGGAGGTTGACAGCCTGCCAGATACAAAGTCAAACACTGTCATTCGAAAACTCAAAGCTCACTTTGCACGTCAAGGTATTCCAGACATAGTCTTTTCAGACAACGGTCCCCAATATAGTTCCATAGAGTTTGCAAACTTTAGTAGCAAATGGGAATTCAGGCACAAAACTTCCTCACCGGGATATCCGCAGAGTAATGGCAAGGCGGAGTCAGCTGGTAAAACTGCAAAACGGCTAATGAGGAAAGCAAAACTAGCGGGACAGGACCCATATCTAGCCATTTTGGATCATCTGAACACTCCTACCCAAGGGTTGGACACGAGCCCTGCGCAAAGACTCTTAAGCAGAAGAACCAGAACTCTTCTACCGATTAAAAACAGTCTACTTGAACCGGCAGTGACCAATAACAGGTCAGGACTTCTAAGGAACCAGCAGAGACAATCAAAATATTACGACAAAACAGCCAAGGACATGGACTCATTGAAACCAGGTGATGTGGTACGTGTGCAGCCTTTTGGCCCGAACACCTTATGGAGCAAGGCCAGAGTGAGCACACCACTTGGTAATAGGTCCTATGCAGTTGAGCTGGATACAGGCAGTGTTCTTAGAAGGAACCGGCGCCATTTGAGAAAAGATGTGGGAATGCAATTGGACATATCAGAACGACCGCAAGAACGATGGTGCCCTGGGATGCTCGACCCAGCATCCCAGGGCACCGGGAGTCCTCAGAGCACGGTTACGAGGTCTGGGCGTGTGATACACCGTCCTAACCGCCTCAATGACTTTGTATGTACTTAGAATGTTGGCCCTAGTTTAACAAGGGAGGAAAAGTGAATAAATGTTCATACTGTTAGAAAGAAAGAAAAGACAAAACGATGTTATTGTATTAAGCTGCTGTTATTACATGCACTAAAAGAATGCACTATTTTTGTTTAATTGTAACGTATCAGAGCAAGATGGGGGATACGCAGGTAACAATTATTTTATTTGTTGTAATTAGGGGAATGAGACAACTGTAAAAGGGGATATTCTAATTCATATATATATCAATGTCAAATTAGATTTTTGGTTTATGTTTAAAGGGAATACTTTCTTTTGAAAAGAAAAGGGATGTAGCAATAGGAATTGCTTATGTAGTTTTGGTTCCTACTCGGACTGTTGTTAGGGTTGCACCTAGGAGAAATGTGTTGGCAGTGTGTTCTAGAGAACTGTTTAATAAAAGTTCCCTGTGAGCAGGGGTAATGCTCAACCGTCCAGTTTGTAGAGTCATGAGACAGAACAAGCTGAAACACTTGGTAGCTAAATGCTCGACCTCCTACTGTGCTTTTAGAGACTCTGGGACTAACAATAGTCCAGCATTTTGAGAACGAAGAGCTCTGTTTGGATGGTACGCTACTATTGCATCTTTGAGGTCGATGGGGCCATATTGTTTAAAGCTTTATAAGTCAGGAGGAGGATTTTAAATTTGATTCTAAACTCAACAGAAGCCAGTGAAGAGACTCTAACACTGGTGAAATATGATCTCTTCTTCTAGTACCTGTTAATAATCTTGCTGCTGCATTTTGAACCAGTTGAAAGCTTCTTATAGAGCTTTTAGGACACGCTGTAAGCAGGGCGTTACAATAGTCTAATCTGGATGTGACAAATGCATGGATGAGTTTTTCAGCATCATCTCTGGGCAGGATTTTTCTAATTTTGGCTGATGTTACGCAGATGAAAGTAGGCTGTTTTACAGGCTTGATTTATATGTGCTTTGAACCAGAGATCTTGGTCAAATAGGACCCCAAGGTTTCTTACAGTAGAGCTGGGGGCTACAGTGATATTGTCCAGAGAAACTATCTGGTCAGATAAAGAGTCTGGCAGGTGCTTAGGGCCCAGCAGAATGACCTCGGCTTTTTCAGGGTTAAGGAGCAGATAATTAAGAGTCATCCAAGTTTTTGGAACTCGCTCTACAACACGATCTACAACAACACCATGAGACTGTTCTTCCCCACATCGTGATCAAGAAGTGAATAAAAACACCACAGCCCTCCAATAAATCTGTGATCCTCTGAAACATTAAGTGGAAGAGCCTGCTTTTAAACATGGATTTATATTAACAAATGTATAAATGGTCAGAAGAGGCCTGACCAAACGGCAGGCATGTGTGCTATCCACTCGACCTCGAGCGGCAAACGGCTGACAGGTAACACTTACAGAATGTCCTCGTGTGACGTCATGATGTGAGTAAAAAATTAAAAACTAAACTGGGATAAACAAACGGTAAAAATCTTAAATATAATTATTAAAGCTGCAGTATCCAACTTTTTCTCCTCATAATTAGTACATTTTATTATCCTCCCCAACATCAGACCAGCTCCAGGCTCTTTGTCATTTGTTGTTCATTTTTAGGGACACACGGCTCACACACGGCTCATACGGCTCACACGTGGCTCACACACGGCTCACGGCTCACACACGGCTCACACACGGCTCACACACGGCTCACACGGCTCACGTGGCTCACACACGGCTCACACACGGCTCACACACGGCTCACACGGCTCACACGTGGCTCACACGGCTCACACGCGGCTCATACGGCTCACGTGGCTCTCAGACATTTCTTTTTTCTAAAACGCTAAAAGTCGTGTTTTAAATTTGGACGTTCAAAGGAGGACGTACACGTTCTGTTTCCATGGAAACAGACAGGTGACTGTCCAACTGCAGGAGGTTTCACGGTGCGGCTTTAACTATGATTTTTGTGTCTTTTCATGGATTTTAAGACATCGACACAAATATCGGTGATTGGTCACAACAGCAAAACTAAACTCAGATATTGATATAAATAAAGGACGAAACAAATATCTGACCATCGACTAAAACAAGTGCCGTTTGAAGGAGGTTTATGTTCAACTTAACCCTGACGTTTGTCGAGTAAAATGTGCAAAAACATGTGTCTGACACAAACAAATAAAAACATGGCTCTGTGATTAGAAATATTAAAAACTGACATGTGACTCATGAAGAAACAGAAAAGATCAGAGAACGTTTATTTGTCATTTTCAGAAAAGTACAAGAACATCAGAATAAAATGTAAAATAAAAACCAAGACAAAACGATTATAATATACTTTGGTTTAGTTTAAGGTTTAACTTGTGCTCGACCAAAGCTCCAGCTAAAGCTCCATAAAAGTCAGAAAACAGAAAATATACAACACAAACATCAGACTCTGTCACGACTAGAATCAAACTGTGTCGGACAAAAACAACGGGACGATCCTCGATCAAATACAAGAGATCAGGGAAACATGGGATTTTAGAAATGACACAAAACACCCACAAACTAACAATATTGTTCTATTATTTTAAACCCGTCACAAATAAAAACAGATCACTTTTTCATAAACAGTACAAGCTCAACATCTAATATATGTTTTTTTTTCTATTTTACAGAATTATGCTAAAATTAAAAGTCTTCTTTGGTCAAATGGATTTTCTAGAAACTTCTTGATCACTTTTTATTACATTTTAATTTGTCTTATTAAAAACAATTCAATCAAATACTTTCAATAATTTCCTGAACACAAACGACACAGACTTAAATCATCGACTTTAACACAGAAAATAGTCCAATCCTCTAAATGTTTCACTGACAGAGGATCGACTGTTTCCTTTGATTTTAAAGATCATTGACTAAAATCCACTGAATGTGGATTAGATTTGGATGAACGGCTCAGGTCCAGAGTCCTGTGCTCTGCTCCAAAGCTCCTGAGTCTGAGGAGAACATCATTTACTCTGAACATCTGCTCACTGTGGAGCTGAAGGACACACGCGCAGCTCTTTAGTTTCAGAGTCTTCACTTGGTCCGATGCCAAAATAAGGAAACATGTTCTGGGTGAAGCTCCCTGTGTACGTGAACAGGTGGGTCATGTGATCAGCGTCGTAGAAGGACACTTTCCCTCCGTCACAGTCCAGTTTGACCCTGATCTTCTCTGGAGCCTTCTTCACTGTCACAGGTTTACCACAGCCATTTGTGTATTTACCATCTCCGTGCCATAAACACCAGATTCCATCTTCAGGTGAAATAAATCTCTCTTCTTTCCTGTCGACCGACTCTTTGGCGACTCCAACAATCCAGTCTGGATGGTCCCCGACCTCCACGTCCCACTGGTGCGTCCCGGAGCTGAATCCCTCTGAGCCCAGGACATTGGCGTATTTACTGAACCTCTCTGGATTCTCTGGGACCTTCTGATAAGTGTCTCCTCGTGTCACTCCACTCAGGTCCTCAGACACACAGAGCCATCTCGCTGCTGTGTTTGGGTCCAGAAGGACTGGGCTGAACTGCACGGTGCTCCTCATGCGGCTCCAGGCCCTGAAGCCCAGGTTGCCCAGGACTTTGGCCTGGTTCAGGAGCAGTCCTGTGGGGGTCTGTGGCGGTGGCCCAGGGCTGGGGGTCAGAGCTGGGCTGTACGTGAGGAGGAAGTCCTGGCTGTGTTTCTGCAGCTGTTTCTCCAGCTCCTGGATGCTGTTGTTCAGAGAGGACAGTGTGTCCCTGAGGCTCTGGAGCTGTGGGCCCATGGCCTGAGCCTGTCTGCTCTGCTCCTCTCTCAGAGCAGACACCGCTCTGTCCTGCTCCTCCTGCAGGTGGCGCCGCATCCTCTCAAACACAGCTCTGATCTGACGCTCACAGTGCAGGGCCTGCTCCTCTGAGTGCTGCTGGATCTCCTCATAGTTCTTCTCCTGTCGTGTCCAGCTCCGTCTCTGCTCCTTCAGAGTCTGTAGCTCTGATCGGAGCTGCTCCTTCAGCCTCTTCTCTGCCTCCTCTGCACTCACCACCGTGTGCTCCCTGTGTTTAGAGAACTCACAGAGAGAACACACGCCCCGCACCTCGTCCAGACAGAAGAGCAAGGGCACCTGTGGGTGGGACGGGCAAACTGACCCCTGCTGCTCCTTCTGCTGCTCCTTCTGCTGCTCCTTCTGCTGCTCCTTCTGCTCCTTCTGCTGCTCCTTCTGCTGCTCCTTCTGCTCCTTCTGCTGCTCCTTCTGCTGCTCCTTCTGCTGCTCCTTCTGTGGCTCCTGCTTCTGTTTGAGGGAGTCGCTCATCTGTTTTAAAGTAAAGTTCACACCTGGATATTCTTTAGAAGACTTCCTCCTGCACACGGGGCAGCTCCTGCTCTTCTCCTGGGTCCAGTGCTCCTGGAGGCAGCTGTGGCAGAAGCTGTGGTGACAGCTCAGAGACACAGGCTCAGTGAAGGTCTCCAGACAAACTGTACAAGTCAGGAACGCTTTCAGCTCCGACTCGGCCATTTTACTCAGATCCTCAGAGTCTGACGCCGTGCTGTTCACTTTACTTTCTGTTTCTCTGAACTTCCTGCTCGACCGGTCTCAGAGTCATGTGACTGCAGCGGCCAATGGCATCGGTTTATGTTTGTGTCAAAGTCCACAGGGATCTTGTGTCGTCAAAGACCAGTTTAAACCTAGATTTTTATTCTACAATGAAACTGAATTACTAATTTAATTAGATACCTGAATGTCAATAACCTTCTGAGTCTTTCCTCCTTCACTTCCTCTGTATCCAGCTCCTCCCACAAACACAACCAGCCCAGTACAACCAGCCCCTCTCTGTGTCCTGGGCTGCCTTTAGTCCTTTAGTCTTTTAAACGTTTATTCAATGAATCGGTCGATGGTGTTTTTATTGTTTGACCAGTTATTAGTTTTAGATTCAAAGGATTTCTACAGTAAAAACATGAGGATGTGGAGTTTGGCTGAAGAGTTTGGAGTGAATCAAGAGTTTAATCAAACTCAAATCTCTGTGACATATTCACTGTTTCCTTGTACTTTTCTGTATAAATGTCTGTTTTATCATAAACTCCTGCAGTCGGGTGTTTTGAGTTCAGTTTGGGTCAAATACACAGAGATACTTTTATTTAGTTTTGATATATTTTTGCCACGCCCCCTTTTAGTCGATTAATCGGTCGATCTGGCAGGTCTTTAGTCGACTACAGCCCAAAACATTCTAAATTCAGAAGGAGGCAGAAGTTTCAGTGGAACATGATGTGATTCACTGAGAAACTGGGATTAACCTCAGAATATGACAAAATATGAAGAATGTAGATGATTTATTATCAGTGTGAGCCTCAGACACATGTGAGTGACATCAGAGCGGATTAAACACATGTATTATTGTGTTTTATATCATTTGTTTATGTTAAAGGAGATTATGATACATTGACTGAAGGAAAAATCCAGGTTTGTAGGTTTTACTGGACAAACACAGAAATGTTGAGCCCACAGTAGTTTTTAATTTTATCTACAGATCTAGTTCATACTTTAAGATAAATTATACTTTTTGTGAAGCTCAAATACTGTTTTAAAGCCGGAAAACAGTATATTGTGCTTCCTCTGTAAAAGAAAAACATATTATCTGGTATTTCTAACCTGGAGATTCTAGTTTGTCTTTTTCTCCACAGAAAGACACAAACCATTAGATCTGATTTGAGCTAATTATTGAAAATATTCTAATCTGCTTCATTTTGCCTCCATCTTTAATTTTAATGACATAACATTTTCTCCTCTTAAGCTGAAGATGTTCTGCCGGTGGTGCATTGGACCATTTTCTTTATTTCATTTTCGTTTGACAAAAGGAAACTATCAAAAGACATAAAGACAAAAGACAAAAATAAAGCTGTAACTCTTATTTAGAGTCAAATCAATCATTCTGGGACGAATCAAGGGTCAGTTTTAAAGCAGCTTTTTTCAGACGTCATGAAACTCCGCCTACCGTCCCCAGCACAGCCAATCAGAGCGCTGCTTTCAGTTCTTATTTCCAGGTAAAGACATAAAATACTTGATTATTAGATTCAGACAGAGCACAGTGGTCTCATTTTTGTCACAAAGTGCAGAAAAAAGTCAAATTTCCCAAAAAAGAAAAGGTTAGTGATGTACCCAGCTTTAAGGGTCACTTTGTCCTGAGGATTTGACCCACTGAGCCCAAAACATGGTTGAAATGAGAGGAAACCGGCCCAGACACAGGAGGAACATGCAAACGGACGGAGGGAGCGTTACATGAGGGCAGTGCCAGAACAATCAATGGTCGACGTCTCAAAGACAGAACAAACGATGCACAAAGGTTTGGGGCCAGTGGGACATTGGGGGCCAGTGGGACACAGGGGCCAGTGGGACATTGGGGGCCAGGGGGACACAGGGGGCCAGTGGGACATTGGGGGCCAGTGGGACATTGGGGGCCAGTGGGACACTGGGGGCCAGTGGGACACTGGGGGCCAGTGGGACACAGGGGGCCAGTGGGACCTTGGGGCCAGTGGGACATTGGGGGCCAGTGGGACATTCGGGGCCAGTGGGACACAGGGGCCCAGTGGGACATTGGGGGCCAGTGGGACATTGGGGGCCAGTGGGACATTGGGGCCCAGTGGGACACAGGGGCCAGTGGGACACAGGGGCCCAGTGGGACACAGGCCTGGGGGCCTCAGAGTGACTGGTGTGTGGTTTTGCAGACGCTCCGTGGTGCGGCCTGAAGGCGACTCACGCCGGAGCCAAACTCATCAGAACCACTTTCCCCACAAACAAGAAATGGGAACCTGGAAAGTGTTTAAAGGACCGGAACGAGCCCTGCCACATTCTGTAAGGACCGGACCAGGACCAGGACCAGGACTGGACCAGGAGTGGACCAGGACCAGGACTAAAAAGGACTGGGTTGGGAATAGACCGGACTGTGGGCCAGACTGGGACTGGACCAGGAGTGGACCAGGACTGGACCAGGACCGGGACCAGGACTGGATCAGGACCAGGACTGTACCAGGACCAAGACCGGGACTGGACCAGGACCAGGACTGGACCAGGACTGGACCAGGAGTGGACCAGGACCAGGACTGGACCAGGACCAGGACCAGGACCAGGACTGGACCAGGACCAGGACTGGACCAGGACCGGGACTAAACCAGGACCGGGACTAAACCAGGACCAGGACTAAACCAGGACCAGGACTGGACCAGGACCAGGACCGGGACCGGACCAGGACCGGGACCAGGACTGGACCAGGACCAGGGCTGGACCAGGACCAGGAGTGGACCAGGACCGGGACTAAACCAGGACCGGGACTAAACCAGGACCAGGACTAAACCAGGACCAGGACTGGACCAGGACCGAGACTGGACCAGGACTAGACCAGGGCTTGGACCAGGACCGGGACAGGACCAGGACCGGGACCGGGACTGGACTGGGACTGGGACTGGGACTGGGACTGGACCAGGACCAGGACCAGGACCAGGACCAGGGCTGGACCAGGACCAGGACTGGGACTGGACCAGGGTCTAAACCAGGCCTGGACCAGGAGTAAACTATGACTAACCTGAGACTGGACCAGGACTTGAACAGAACTGGACCCAACCAGGACTAAACCAGGTCTAAACCAGGTCTAAACCGGGTCTAAGTTGTTTGTTATGTTTCAGGCAGGTCCTGGAGGTTTTGGCTGCAGCTCGAGACGAGGATCCAGTGGAACTCGCTCTACAACACGATCTACAACAACAGCACGAGACTGTTCTTCCCCACATCGTGATCAAGAAGTGAATAAAAACACCACAGCCCTCCAATAAATCTGTGATCCTCTGAAACATTAAGTGGAAGAGCCTGCTTTTAAACATGGATTTATATTAACAAATGTATAAATGGTCAGAAAAGGCTTCAAACTCACGACCCCGCAGCCTGACCAAACGGCAGGCATGTGTGCTATCCACTCGACCTCGAGCAGCAAACGGCTGACAGGTAACACTCACAGAATGTCCTCGTGTGACGTCATGATGTGAGGAAAAAATAAAAACTAAACTGGGATACACAACAAAAACGGCAAAAATCTTAAATATAATTAAAGCCACAAGCGGCGTTAAAGGCCCTCGCCCCGTACCCCCCATGCCAACACAAAGAGCCCGCCTCTCACCCGCCCGCTTTCCCCCCTGCATCACCGCTCCCACACAAACAACCTCCATATACTGCTGCTCCATTCAGTGCGATGAGTGAAGGTCAGACGTTGTCACGGCTGTACAGTAGGGTTTAGGGCGGGGTCATAATATCATTTTAACTTATCTTGATATGGGGTTGTAACACTCACCCATAATGAGAGATGTTACCAACACAAATATTCATCTGAGTAAATGACTTCACTTTTTTATGGCCTCTAATGTCCTGTGAATCTCAAAGCCAACAAAACAATGACAAAATGCAATCTGTTTAAAGTACAAAGTATAATTTGTCCTTTTCCACAAACAAACATAAAAATCCACTAAAGTTCATACATCCCCTTTAATGTCTCCTAGTCCATCGGCCGCGCGCCCGTCTCCCCCGGGCCATGAACAGATTCCTCCGCCTCATGGCGCTGAACAACAAATACACCGGGGCCAAGACGTGGGCTCCACAACAATCCAAAAAGAAAAAATAGTTTTTGAGATCTCAAAATCCCAAAACGAAGACCAAAGCTGGGCCGCTGCGAAGCGCGCTCCCGCGGCGGCACCTCCGCGCGAGGTAAAGGAAAAGGAACGGCGTCACCGGACAAGAAGAGCCGGGCGCTGTCGGTCCATGAGTCGAGGCGCGCGGTCCCTGCTCCAAACCCGGTCCACAGTCCGTGTGTCAGGCCCGGTGACCGCGCTCTTCCTCCGGTCCAGCGCCAGCCGCTCCGCCGCGTGAGAGAGAAAAAGAGAGAGCGGCGCGCACTGCCCCGTATATCCCATTAACAGCCCGTCTCAGCTGACGGGACAAACAGCTGAGCAGGTAAAGAACACCAAACCGTCCCCCTCGGGTGAGCAGCAGACGGGGCTCCTCACTAAGATGACGCGGCTTCACTCGGATGACGCGGAGCTTAAGCCGCGGCTCCGTGAAGCGCGCGGCAGAACCGTAAAGCCCTCTGGGGCGACCGTAACCGCGTCTGTTTAGTGTCACTTCGCTTTGAACGCCACTTCTTTAGTTCCAGCGCTGCTACTGTGAACACAACGGGTCGGTACTAGCCACGTCATCTGTCAGAACATCTGATCTGTTTGCCCCAGTTTGAACTCTAATTCACGACACAAACACACATTCGCCTTCGGACTTTCTCGACAGCACACGTTCTCTGTTTCTGTGGCCAAAGTCTTACAACTGCAGCAAGTACACGTCAAAAGATTAAAAATAGCTAATGCTAATGCTACACAGTAATTACACGAAAGAAACGACAGATAGAAGAGTTAGCTTGTTATTTACCAAACTCCAGGTCAGATCCAGGACGTAGGACTCAGCACGACGCACCGTCATGACGGAGAAAAAGAGTATTCCAGTGCGTCACTGTTTACCGCAGCACGAGGTGCTCCGCTCTGCTCTAGGCTGGAGGCGCGTTCACAGTGAGGCGCGCTCACGTTGAGGCACGTAAGGGCGGGGTAGTTGCGCGGGTTGGCCAGTAGGGGGCAGACTGCTCTCTGTTCTCCTCTTCATTTCTCTCCCTCTCGGTAAACGGTCACATATGTGTTTATGATTGACACACCAGAGTAGCAGACACTGGGGGCAAGGCGGGTTAAGTGTCTTGCCCAAGGATGTTTATGTGAGGAGCGGGATTCGAACCGCTGACCTTTGGATCATAAGACAGTCTCTCTGCCACTGAGCCACTGCCGCTGCTGCCGCCCCTCTCTCCTCCTCACCTTTTACAAGGAGGAGGGGCCAGTGCAGGGAGTGGGTGTCAATCACCAAAGCCCTCAGACTGTGTTCTGTGTCCTGTTGACCAAATCCCATGTATTTCAATGGCACATATTTGTCATTGCCACGGTAACATGCTTACAGATAAAGGTGTGATGTCATTGGCTTTTTTGTTCAGAATGGTAAGAAGTATCTGTTTCCCGAATTTCGTGTGTTTCCGGCAAACTAAATTTTTTTGTCCAATTCAAAATTTCAAGGGGGCGCTGTAGAGCAATTATAGAACATACACGTATGTATTATATACCATTACGTTCAGCCCGTGATTTCGAACAAAACGTATATTAATGCCGGAAAATCGGACGCGCCTGGCCAGAGATACGCAAGTTTAAAGACTTTGAAAATGGAGTGTTTTGATTTGCGGGTTGGCCACACCCACATTTATCAAGATATCAAAAATCACATGAATCATCTGTAACCACACAAGGGTTTAGGTCATTGTTCCAAAGTTTCAAGCACATTGATTGAAAATCCACGGTGTAAAAAAATACAACGCGAATTGTAAATTTGCGAAAAAAGCAAGTTCCGCCCACAATGGCCGACGCCCTGTAGGGTTTAGGGCGGGGTCATAATAGAATTTTATACTCGTCTTGACATGACCTACCTTCATACCAAATTTCATATGTGTACGATGAAGTTGGCCTCTCATTGCCGTAATGTATTTTGGTTGTTGAGATGGCGCTAGCGAGTCATTTAGCATCATTAATTTTTTTGGAATATCAAAAAAACAAATTTTTCACCGACCTTGAATTTTGGGTCAAATAAAATTGACTTTTCGTTAATGTTCAGGGGGTCAAATCAAGGGCGGTTTTCGGGGCCTTCACTCAAAATTAGAGCTCACCGAGTTCTAATTTTCGACACCACTCACGGCCATATCCGTCATCGTTTACTATGCGTATTTCGCGATCTCCCCGATTCCGTAAGAATTACAATTAGTCCCTCGCTCGGCTCGGGCCTAATAATAACGGAAACGCCTTTTTCCACTATTATTTTTCTCCTATATGGACAGTAGCTGGAGTCATGCCACTTTGTCACATTGTGCCCCATCACAAATAAACCCTCTGCACATTTTTTCAGTCCTCCATGACAAACAGCCTGGCTGTTATGAATTTTTAAAAATACAATTTGAAGAGGGCGCTATAGAGCCATTTTATCAGATAGGTGCTTGATTTGCATATCACTGCGTTCAGCTTGCAAATCTGCACAAACGCTCTATTAGCATTTTCCAAGAAAAAATTGTGTGCAAAATAGATCATTAGGCCCGAGCCGATGGGACGAGAATCGTCCCGGCGAGGGACTAATTGTAATTCTTACGGAATCGGGGAGTAGCCTAAACCGCCCTTGATTTGACCCCCTGAACATTAACGAAAACTCAATTTTATTTGACCCAAAATTCAAGGTCGGTGAAAAATTTGTTTTTTTGATATCCCAAAAAATTACTGATGCAAAATGACTCGCTAGCGCCATCTCAACAATCAAAATACATTACGGCAATGAGAGGCCAACTTCATCGTAGACATATGAAATTTGGTACGAAGGTAGGTCATGTCAAGACGAGTATAAAATTCTATTATGACCCCGCCCTAAACCCTACAGGGCGTCGGCCATTGTGGGCGGAACCTGCTTTTTTCGCAAATTTACAATTCGCGTTGTATTTTTTTACACCGTGGATTTTCAATCAATGTGCTTGAAACTTTGGAACAATGACCTAAACCCTTGTGTGGTTACAGATGATTCATGTGATTTTTGATATCTTGATAAATGTGGGTGTGGCCAACCCGCAAATCAAAACACTCCATTTTCAAAGTCTTTAAACTTGCGTATCTCTGGCCAGGAGCGTCATATTTTCCGGCATTAATATACGTTTTGTTCGAAATCACGGGCTGAACGTAAAGGTATACAATACATACGTGTATGTTCTATAATTGCTCTACAGCGCCCCCTTGAAATTTTGAATTGGACAAAAAATTTTAGTTTGCCGGAAACACACGAAATTCGGGAAACAGATACTTCTTACCATTCTGAACAAAAAAGCCAATGAGATCACACCTTTATCTGTAAGCATGTTACCGTGGCAATGACAAATATGTGCCATTGAAATACATGGGATTTGGTCAACAGGACACAGAACACAGTCTGAGGGCTTTGGTGATTGACACCCACTCCCTGCACTGGCCCCTCCTCCTTGTAAAAGGTGAGGAGGAGAGAGGGGCGGCAGCAGCGGCAGTGGCTCAGTGGCAGAGAGACTGTCTTATGATCCAAAGGTCAGCGGTTCGAATCCCGCTCCTCACATAAACATCCTTGGGCAAGACACTTAACCCGCCTTGCCCCCAGTGTCTGCTACTCTGGTGTGTCAATCATAAACACATATGTGACCGTTTACCGAGAGGGAGAGAAATGAAGAGGAGAACAGAGAGCAGTCTGCCCCCTACTGGCCAACCCGCGCAACTACCCCGCCCTTACGTGCCTCAACGTGAGCGCGCCTCACTGTGAACGCGCCTCCAGCCTAGAGCGGAGGGAGCACCTCGTGCTGCGGTAAACAGGGATACACTGGAATAAACTTTTTCTCCGCATCATGACGGTAAGGCCGTACTTTGAGTCCTACGTCCTGGATCTGACCTGGAGTTTGGTAAATAACAAGCTAACTCTTCTATCTGTCGTTTCTGTCGTGTAATTACTGTGTAGCATTAGCATTAGCTATTTTCTATCGTTTTACGTGTACTTGCTGCAGTTGTAAGACTTTGGCCACAGAAACGGAGAACGTGTGCTGTCGAGAAAGTCCGAAGGCGAATGTGTGTTTGTGTCGTGAATTAGAGTTCAAACTGGGGCAAACAGATCAGATGTTCTGACAGATGACGTGGCTAGTACCGACCCGTTGTGTTCACAGTAGCAGCGCTGGAACTAAAGAAGTGGCGTTCAAAGCGAAGTGACACTAAACAGACGCGGTTACGGTCGCCCCAGAGGGCTTTACGGTTCTGCCGCGCGCTTCACGGAGCCGCGGCTTAAGCTCCGTGTCATCCGAGTGAAGCCGCGTTATCTTAGTGAGGAGCCCCGTCTGCTGCTCACCCGAGGGGGACGGTTTGGTGTTCTTTACCTGCTCAGCTGTTTGTCCCGTCAGCTGAGACGGGCTGTTCATGGGATATACGGGGCAGTGTGCGCGCGCCGCTCTCTCTTTTTCTCTCTCACGCGGCGGAGCGGCTGGCGCTGGACCGGAGGAAGAGCGCGGTCACCGGGCCTGACACACGGACTGTGGACCGGGTTTGGAGCAGGGACCGCGCGCCTCGACTCATGGACCGACAGCGCCCGGCTCTTCTCCGGTGACGCCGTTCCTTTTCCTTTACCTCGCGCGGAGGTGCCGCCGCGGGAGCGCGCTTCGCAGCGGCCCAGCTTTGGTCTTCGTTTTGGGATTTTGAGATCTCAAAAACTATTTTTTCTTTTTGGATTGTTGTGGAGCCCACGTCTTGGCCCCGGTGTATTTTTTGTTCAGCGCCATGAGGCGGAGGAATCTGTTCATGGCCCGGGGGAGACGGGGGAGACGGGCGCGCGGCCGATGGACTAGGAGACATTAAAGGGGATGTATGAAGTTTAGTGGATTTTTATATTTGTTTGTGGAAAAGAACAAATTATACTTTGTACTTTAAACAGACTGCATTTTGTCATTGTTTTGTTGGCTTTGAGATTCACAGGACATTAGAGCCCATAAAAAAGTGAAGTCATTTACTCAGATGATTATTTGTGGTGATCACATCACTCATTATGGGTGAGTGTTACAACCCCATATCAAGATAAGTAAAAATGATATTATGACCCCGCCCTAAACCCTACTGTACAGCCGTGACAACGTCTGAACTTCACTCATCGCACTGAATGGAGCTGCAGTATATGGAGGTTGTTTGTGTGGGAGCGGTGATGCAGGGGAAAAAGCAGGCGGGTGAGAGGCGGGCTCTTCGTGTTGGCATGGGGCGGGGGCGAGGGCCTTTAACGCCGCTTGCGGCTTTAATTATTATTATTATTATTATTGTTCTTCTTGTTCTTCTTCTCTTCGAAACCGCCCTTGATTTGACCCCCTGAACGTTAACGAAAACTCAATTTTATTTGACCCAAAATTCAAGGTCGGTGAAAAATTTGTTTTTTTGATCTTCCAAAAAATTAATGATGCACAATGACTCGCTAGCGCCATCTCAAAAATCAAAATACATTACGGCAATGGGAGGTCAACTTCATCGTAGACATATGAAATTTGGTACGAAGGTAGGTCATGTCAAGACGAGTATAAAATTCTATTATGACCCCGCCCTAAACCCTACAGGGCGTCGGCCATTGTGGGCGGAACCTGCTTTTTTCGCAAATTTACAATTCGCGTTGTATTTTTTTACACCGTGGATTTTCAATCAATATGCTTGAAACTTTGGAACAATGACCTAAACCCTTGTGTGGTTACAGATGATTCATGTCATTTTTGATATCTTGAAAAATGTGGGTGTGGCCAACCCACAAATCAAAACACTCAATTTTCAAAGTCTTTCAACTTGCGTATCTCTGGCCAGGAGCGTCCGATTTTCCGGCATTAATATACGTTTTTGTTCGAAATCACGGGCTGAACGTAAAGATATACAATACATACGTGTATGTTCTATAATTGCTCTACAGCGCCCCCTTGAAATTTTGAATTGGACAAAAAATTTTAGTTTGCCGGAAACACACGAAATTCGGGAAACAGATACTTCTTACCATTCTGAACAAAAAAGCCAATGACATCACACCTTTATCTGTAAGCATGTTACCGTGGCAATGACAAATATGTGCCATTGAAATACATGGGATTTGGTCAACAGGACACAGAACACAGTCTGAGGGCTTTGGTGATTGACACCCTGTCCCTGCACTGGCCCCTCCTCCTTGTAAAAGGTGAGGAGGAGAGAGGGGCAGCAGCAGCGGCAGTGGCTCAGTGGCAGGGAGACTGTCTTATGATCCGAAGGTCAGCGGTTCGAATCCCGCTCCTCACATAAACATCCTTGGGCAAGACACTTAACCCGCCTTGCCCCCAGTGTCTGCTACTCTGGTGTGTCAATCATAAATACATATGTGACCGTTTACCGAGAGGGGAGAGAAATGAAGAGGAGAACAGAGAGCAGTCTGCCCCCTACTGGCCAACCCGCGCAACTACCCCGCCCTTACGTGCCTCAACGTGAGCGCGCCTCACTGTGAACGCGCCTCCAGCCTAGAGCAGAGCGGAGGGAGCACCTCGTGCTGCGGTAAACAGTGACGCACTGGAATAAACTTTTTCTCCGTCATGACGGTGCGTCGTGCTGAGTCCTACGTCCTGGATCTGACCTGGAGTTTGGTAAATAACAAGCTAACTCTTCTATCTGTCGTTTCTGTCGTGTAATTACTGTGTAGCATTAGCATTAGCTATTTTCTATCGTTTTACGTGTACTTGCTGCAGTTGTAAGACTTTGGCCACAGAAACGGAGAACGTGTGCTGTCGAGAAAGTCCGAAGGCGAATGTGTGTTTGTGTCGTGAATTAGAGTTCAAACTGGGGCAAACAGATCAGATGTTCTGACAGATGACGTGGCTAGTACCGACCCGTTGTGTTCACAGTAGCAGCGCTGGAACTAAAGAAGTGGCGTTCAAAGCGAAGTGACACTAAACAGACGCGGTTACGGTCGCCCCAGAGGGCTTTACGGTTCTGCCGCGCGCTTCACGGAGCCGCGGCTTAAGCTCAGCGTCATCCGAGTGAAGCCGCGTCATCTTAGTGAGGAGCCCCGTCTGCTGCTCACCCGAGGGGGACGGTTTGGTGTTCTTTACCTGCTCAGCTGTTTGTCCCGTCAGCTGAGACGGGCTGTTCATGGGATATACGGGGCAGTGCGCGCCGCTCTCTCTTTTTCTCTCTCACGCGGCGGAGCGGCTGGCGCTGGATCTGAGGAAGAGCGCGGTCACCGGGCCTGACACACGGACTGTGGACCGGGTTTGTAGCATGGTAAGCTCGCCTCGACTCATGTACCGACAGCGCCCGGCTCTTCTCCGGTGACGCGTTCCTTTTCCTTTACCTCGCGCGGAGGTGCCGCCTGCTGAGGCGCTTCATAGCAGCGCCCAGCTTTGGTCTTCGTTTTGGGATTTTGAGATCTCACAAACTATTTTTTCTTTTTGGATTGTTGTGGAGCCCACGTCTATTTTTTGTTCAGCGCCATGAGGCGGAGGAATCTGTTCATGGCCCGGGGGAGACGGGGGAGACGGGCGCGCGGCCGATGGACTAGGAGACATTAAAGGGGATGTATGAAGTTTAGTGGATTTTTATATTTGTTTGTGGAAAAGAACAAATTATACTTTGTACTTTAAACAGACTGCATTTTGTCATTGTTTTGTTGGCTTTGAGATTCACAGGACATTAGAGCCCATAAAAAAGTGAAGTCATTTACTCAGATGAATATTTGTGTTGGTAACATCTCTCATTATGGGTGAGTGTTACAACCCCATATCAAGATAAGTAAAAATGATATTATGACCCCGCCCTAAACCCTACTGTACAGCCGTGACAACGTCTGAACTTCACTCATCGCACTGAATGGAGCTGCAGTATATGGAGGTTGTTTGTGTGGGAGCGGTGATGCAGGGGAAAAAGCAGGCGGGTGAGAGGCGGGCTCTTCGTGTTGGCATGGGGCGGGGGCGAGGGCCTTTAACGCCGCTTGCGGCTTTAATATTTTATTTGGTTCTTTAAATGTTAGGGGCTTGAAAGAAATTGTCAAAAGAAAAGCTTTATTTTTGTATTGTAAAGGTCAAAAATCTAACTGTGTATTTCTTCAAGAAACTCATTCTTCAGACAGTGACGTTACTTTCTGGTCAAACCAATGGGGGGATAAGATCCTGTTCAGCCATGGCTCATCAAGATCGGGAGGTGTGGCCATATGTTTCAACAACTTTCCTGGAGAAGTCATGACACACCGGACAGACATGAATGGACACTGGTTGACTGCTGTAATGAAAGTTTAACAAATGTATATGGGTACAACAATGACAGTCAGAATAAAGTAATGTTAGAAGAAATAACCAATACAATTTCAGAACTAAAAGGTCGATATCCTACTGAGTATATCCTGATGGGTGGAGACTGGAACATGACATTTGATGAGTGGTATGACAGATGGCCTTCAAGAGCTAGTAGACCTCAATACAATAACATAATGTGGGAATTTATGGCAAATAATAATCTGATAGATATTTGGAAAGTAATGAATCCAGGGCTTCAGTGTTTTTCTTGGTTTAAACCAAATGGGACGTGCAAGTCTAGAATTGACTATTGGTTAGGAAGTGATCATATTTGCAAACAAACTTCGAAAGTTGTAATTTCAAATGCACCTCTTTCAGATCATTGTTTCATAGGGCTGAATTTAGAACCTGAAATCAGGAAATCAAATAAAAAAAGTTTTTGGAAGCTTAATGCCAAATTTTTACAAAATGAAGATTACTGCAATATAGTTAAAAGGATAATTAATGATATTAAGGCTAATGTTTCGATTATAGGACACATCAATAAATGGGAATTTATAAAATTTAAGATTAGAGAATTTAGTATTCAGTTTGGTAAAGACCAAATCCGAAAACAAAGAGAATATGAGAGTAAGTTACTTCAAGAAATTAGTCAATGTTGCAGTCAAAACGAATTAACAACTCAAGAAAAAAGTAGACTTATGGAATTGCAAACTCTATTAGATCAACGCTATCTGAATAAAGCACAAGGTGCTTTTGTCAGATCTCGTGCTAAATGGATTGAGGCGGGAGAGAAAAACTCTTCTTACTTTTTCAACTTGGAAAAGAGTAGACAAAAAAGAAATTTTACAAGTAGCCTATTAATTAATGAAAATGAATGCAAAGATTCTAAAATGATAGAAAATGAGGTTTATGAATTCTATTCTAAATTATATTCCTCTCACTATTCCCAAAATGAGTGATGTTTTTTTTTGATCAAATTGGTCATTTGATTCCTAAGATTGATAGGTCATTTAAAGAATTTTGTGATTCAGACCTAAAAATTGAGGAATTGGATGCGGTTATTAAAAAAATGACATCTAATAAGTCCCCAGGTTGTGATGGGCTCACAGTTAACTTTTACAAATTCTTCTGGGAAGATGTGAGGGACATATTGTTTAAAGCATTATTAGACTGTATTGAACAGGGAGAGCTGATGAACAGTATGAAACAAGGGATACTTACTCTAATCCCTAAAACAGGCAAAGATAAACGGCTATTGGAAAATTTAAGACCCATAACACTCTTAAACACTGATTACAAAATCTTCTCTGGTTCAATTGCAGCAAGAATTAAACAGGGAGTTTCAGATATAATTAGTGAAACACAATCAGGTTTTTTAAAGGAGAGAAACATCCATAATAATATTAGACTTGTCTTAGATTTAATTGATTATAGTGAACTCATCCATGCATTTGTCACATCCAGATTAGACTATTGTAACGCTCTGCTTACAGCGTGTCCTAAAAGCTCTATAAGAAGCTTTCAACTGGTTCAAAATGCAGCAGCAAGATTATTAACAGGTACTAGAAGAAGAGATCATATTTCACCAGTGTTGGAGTCTCTTCACTGGCTTCTGTTGAGTTTAGAATCAAATTTAAAATCCTCCTCCTGACTTATAAAGCTTTAAACAATATGGCCCCATCGACCTCAAAGATGCAATAGTAGCGTACCATCCAAACAGAGCTCTTCGTTCTCAAAATGCTGGACTATTGTTAGTCCCCAGAGTCTCTAAAAGCACAGTAGGAGGTCGAGCATTTAGCTACCAAGCTCCTATGTTATGGAACCAGCTCCCTGTTCATGTAAAAGAGGCCGACACAGTCTCTACATTTAAGACCAGGCTCAAAACGTTCCTCTTTGAAATAGTTTATGGTCAGGCCAGTTAGGAACAGAAATAAAAACCTACAGTTTTAGCTCCGCTGCCCTTGGAGCAACTCTGCTGGAGAAGTATGGAGCTGAACACTGTCCTCTGGTTCTTCTACTTTACCATCAACAATATTTAATATTACTTCAACTGTAGTCTGTTCATTGCTGTTCACATGTTTCTCTTTCTCTCCACTTCCCCCGGGGAGTGGAGACTGTTTCAGACACTGCGGCGGCTGCTCCAGTGACGACCCCCCCACCCCCACCTGTCTGGACGATCTATGCTCCACCCGCCTGGACAGCTGGATTAGCCACACCTCGTCTGCCTGGACGAACTCCTTCTACTTTAGATGAACTGTTCCTCATCTCCTGCTGGAGGATCTCTCTACACTGGTGGACTGCTCCTCGTCCTCCTGGAGGATCTCTCTACACTGGTGGACTGCTCCTCGTCCTCCTGGAGGATCTCTCTACACTGGTGGACTGCTCCTCGTCCTCCTGGATGAACTCTTTAAAGCCACCTCCCTCTTGAGTGGTTCTGGTTCAGTCCAAGTGGATGTCAGTCCTAGTTCATCTGCAGCCTGTCCGTCCGTGGGAGTAGGATCTCTCCTTCACTGTGGTTCTCCCCGAGGTTTATACTTTGTCCCGTGGGGTTTTTTGTAGTTTTTCCTGAAGGAGGGTCAAAGGACAGGGGCATTCTGGGACAGTTATCTGAACTGCTTTTACCTGTGGCCCATCGAGGCAACTGTTGTTGTGATTTTGGGCATTATAAAAATAAATTGATTTGATTTGATTTAATTGATGATGAAAGTTTTATTTTTTTTCTGGATTTTTATAAAGCATTCGATTCTGTAGAACATCCCTTTATTTTAGAAACTCTAACTCGATTCGGATTTGGTGTAAAATTTAGAAACACTGTTAATATTCTGTATAATGATATAAACAGCTCTGTATCCTTAGGCCATGGAACATGCAAAAGATTCAACATTAAACGAGGGATTCGTCAAGGCTGTGGAAGCTCGCCCTTATTGTTTATAATGGTTGCAGAGATGCTCGCTATTTTAATAAAAAATAGTGATATTGCTGGTATTGACGTCATGGGCAAAACGTTAATAATTAGTCAACTAGCTGATGACACAACCCTCTTTCTAAAAAATAAAGATCAAATTCCTTTGGCACAACAAATTATTGCTAAATTTTCTAAAGCCTCAGGTCTGCAACTAAATTTGAATAAATGTGAATTATTTGCTCTAAAAGACGATTCTCAACATTCATTATACAATATTAAGGTGAAGAAAGAGGTGAAATACTTAGGTATACTTATTACAAAAGATAGTGATATTTCGGTCAAAACAAATGTAAGTGATAACATTGACAAATGTAAGTTAACTTTAAATAGATGGTTACAACGAGATATTACTGTCTTTGGTAGGATATTACTGACCAAAATGGATAGTCTCTCTAGATTAATCTATCCAGTATATTCTCTCCCCAGATCAAAAAGAATGATCAAAACAATTAATAGCTTAAACTTTAATTTCATTTGGAGGAACAAATGCCATTACATAGGAAAAGATGATTTAGTCAAACCTTATGGTGATGGAGGGGGAAATGCAATTGATTCTGACATCATGAATGGTGTATTGAAACTTAAATGGCTAAAATCCTTTTTAAACAATAGCCACTCTATTTGGTTTTACATACCCAACTTAATTTTTAATCAACTTGGAGGAATTAATTTTCTTTTAAAATGTGATTTTGATTTAAATAAACTACCGGTTAAACTTTCTGATTTTCACCAACAGGTCCTTCTGTACTGGAAAATGATATTCAAACATAATTTTACCTCCATAATAGCCCAGTGTGGAATAATAGATATATATTGCTCAACAAAAAATCTGTCTTCATTGAGGAATGGTTTTCCAAAGGAGTGTGGGCTGTAGCTCACTTCATAAATGATGATGGACATATTTTACAACATGACTCTTTCTGTCAGAAATTTCAAATTCAATGTAATAGAAGAAAATATAACCAAATTGTGAAGGCGATCCCAGTGTGGATTCGAACTATGATTGAACAGGATGTGATGTATTCTGATATTTCTCCTAGACTGAGACAACTGTGCATTGAAGGCGTTATATTTTGTGATAAGAAATGCAATAACAAATTTCTAAGATGTTCCTTACTAAATAATTGTTTTCCAAATTCTGTTAAAGGAATTACATTCTTAAAGATTTCCAAAAGGAAGAAATTAAAAAGATTAGAATTAAATATCTCTCATTTCCAATTCCTTTCAAAGCTAAAGAAATACAATTTAAAATTTTAAATAAAATTTACCCAACAAACGAATTTCTTAAAAACTAATTTAAAATTGAAACTGGTAAATGTTCATTCTGTGAAACTGTTGATGAAGATTTGGAACATCTTTTCTTTTTTTGTGATGTTATACAAAGATTTTGGCTTGATTTTCAGTCTTGGCTACAGTCTGGAGGAATTGTGTTTGCCCCTCTAACTATTAAAGAAATTAAATTTGGAATATTTTTAAAAGATTTCAAAATTGATTATGGTATTAATAATTTATTACTTTTGGGTAAACATTTTATTCATAAATGCCGTTTTTTCAAAACGAAACCTAATATTGTTCACTGGAAGAATGACCTAAGTCTATTTGCCAAATCACTGCGTTTAATAGAAGTTAAAGGTGCTGTCTTTCTTATTTCTTTTTTGGACGACTTTGATTTGACCTGAAGTTATGTAAAATGACTTACGTTGCCCCTGTTTTTTGTTGTTATATATGTGTACACATGTATATATGTTTATATATATTCTTTGTATAGTATGTAACATTTGTCTTATGTACATGTGTATATGTATACATATATATATACATGGTATTGTAGGTATATGGTGCTGTTTTTGTTTTTTGTTTGTATTCAATGGTTCAGCAATTAATAAAAAAAACAAAAAACAAAAAAAAAAACAACTTCATTTTCCTCCTTCTGGACGTTTGACACGTCACATTTTAAAGGGTCTATTTGTTGAATTTCAAACTAATTTATCCAGGTCTGATCAGAATAAACTCAAACATTAGATTTAAGAGTCTCTGTTTTTGTGTCAGAACGATTATTTAAATATGACTGCAATTATTTTTGTGGTCGACTCGTCACGTTTAGTCGATTAATGTGAGACGCTGCAGCTGAAACAGGAAAAAAATAAAATAAAAAGATATCAATGTTATACTTCCCCTGGAGTTTAGTCACTTCAACAAATGTATTTCATCACGTCATGTTTTGAAGTAGAAATAAGAGATTTGATGTAAAAACGACAAAAAAAAAAAAATCCAGATATTTGAGACATTTAAATCTGAAAAATGGACAGAACCTGTTATGGCTCAAACCCAAACACAGACACAGGCGGTAAAATGTGGATTTATTGTCACAAGAACATGGGAGACTGTCCGGTGTCCGGTTCTCAGAGTGATCACGTCCAGCTTGTGAAGGTGCGCCACCATCAGGCCGCATCAGGCACGTGCAGGACAAGATCATGTAACTGATGAGCCAATGTCCTTTGCAGATTCGACAAGAGCAGCTCAGACTCAGTCAAACCTGAGCCTGACGTGACAAAGATCAATCCACTGCAACTGATACTCGAGTACACAAAGGGTTAAAACCCTTTGTGTACTCGAGTATCAAACAGACAGGTGACTGTCCAACTGCAGGAGGTTTCACGGTGCGGCTTTAACTATGATTTTTGTGTCTTTTCATGGATTTTAAGACATTGACACAAATATCGGTGATTGGTCACAACAGCAAAACTAAACTCAGATATTGATATAAATAAAGGACGAAATAAACATCTGACCATCGACTAAAACAAGTGCCGTTTGAAGGAGGTTTATGTTCAACTTAATCCTGACGTTTGTCGAGTCAAATGTGCAAAAACATGTGTCTGACACAAACAAATAAAAACATGGCTCTGTGATTAGAAATATTAAAAACTGACATGTGACTCATGAAGAAACAGAAAAGATCAGAGAACGTTTATTTGTCATTTTGAGAAAAGTACAAGAACATCAGAATAAAATGTAAAATAAAAACCAAGACAAAACGATTAAAATATACTTTGATTAAGTTTAAGGTTTAACTTGTGCTCGACCAAAGCTCCAGCTAAAGCTCCATAAAAGTCAGAAAACAGAAAATATACAACACAAACATCAGACTCTGTCACGACTAGAATCAAACTGTGTCGGACAAAAACAACGGGACGATCCTCCATCAAATACAAGAGATCAGGGAAACATGGGATTTTAGAAATGACACAAAACACTCACAAACTAACAATATTGTTCTATTATTTTAAACCCGTCACAAATAAAAACAGATCACTTTTTCATAAACAGTACAAACTCAACATCTAATATATGTTTTTTTTTTCTATTTTACAGAATTATAGTCAAATTAAAAGTCTTCTTTAGTCAAATGGATTTTCTAGAAACTTCTTCATCACTTTTTTATTACATTTTAATTTGTTTTATTACAAACAATTCAATCAAATCCTTTCAATAATTTCCTGAACACAAACGACACAGACTTAAATCATCGACTTTAACACAGAAAATAGTCCAATCCTCTAAATGTTTCACTGACAGAGGATCGACTGTTTCCTTTGATTTTAAAGATCATTGACTAAAATCCACTGAATGTGGATTAGATTTGGATGAACGGCTCAGGTCCAGAGTCCTGTGCTCTGCTCCAAAGCTCCTGAGTCTGAGGAGAACATCATTTACTCTGAACATCTGCTCACTGTGGAGCTGAAGGACACACGCGCAGATCTTTAGTTTCAGAGTCTTCACTTTGTCCAATGGAAAAATAAGGAAACATGTTCTGGGTGAAGCTCCCTGTGTGCGTGAACAGGTGGGTCATGTGATCAGCGTCGTAGAAGGACACTTTCCCTCCGTCACAGTCCAGTTTGACCCTGATCTTCTCTGGAGCCTTCTCCACTGTCACAGGTTTATTACAGCTGGTTGTGTATTTACCATCTCTGTGCAGTAAACACCAGATTCCATTTTCAGGTGAAATAAATCTCTCTTCTTTCCTGTCGACCGACTCTTTGGCGACTCCGATGTTCCAGTCTGGATGGTCCCCGACCTCCACGTCCCACTGGTGCGTCCCGGAGCTGAATCCCTCTGAGCCCAGGACCTCGGCGTATTTACTGAACCTCTCTGGATTCTCTGGGACCTTCTGACCAGTGTCTCCACGTGTCACTCCACTCAGGTCCTCAGACACACAGAGCCATGGGTTTGCTGTGTTTGGGTCCAGAAGGACTGGGCTGAACTGCACGGTGCTCCTCATGCGGCTCCAGGCCCTGAAGCCCAGGTTGCCCAGGACTTTGGCCTGGTTCAGGAGCAGTCCTGTGGGGGTCTGTGGCGGTGGCCCAGGGCTGGGGGTCAGAGCTGGGCTGTACGTGAGGAGGAAGTCCTGGCTGTGTTTCTGCAGCTGTTTCTCCAGCTCCTGGATGCTGTTGTTCAGAGAGGACAGTGTGTCCCTGAGGCTCTGGAGCTGTGGGCCCATGGCCTGAGCCTGTCTGCTCTGCTCCTCTCTCAGAGCAGACACCGCTCTGTCCTGCTCCTCCTGCAGGTGGCGCCGCATCCTCTCAAACACAGCTCTGATCTGACGCTCACAGTGCAGGGCCTGCTCCTCCGAGTGCTGCTGGATCTCCTCATAGTTCTTCTCCTGTCGTGTCCAGCTCCGTCTCTGCTCTTTCAGAGTCTGTAGCTCTGATCGGAGCTGCTCCTTCAGCCTCTTCTCTGCCTCCTCTGCACTCACCACCGTGTGCTCCCTGTGTTTAGAAAACTCACAGACAGAACACACGCCCCGCACCTCGTCCAGACAGAAGAGCAAGGGCACCTGCGGGTGGGACGGGCAAACTGACCCCTGCTGCTCCTTCTGCTGCTCCTTCTGCTGCTCCTTCTGCTGCTCCTTCTGCTGCTCCTTCTGCTGCTCCTTCTGCTGCTCCTTCTGCTGCTCCTTCTGCTGCTCCTTCTGCTGCTCCTTCTGTGGCTCCTGCTTCTGTCTGAGGGAGTCGCTCATCTGTTTTAAAGTAAAGTTCACTCCTAAATCCTCTTTAGAAGACCTCCTCCTGCACACGGGGCAGCTCCTGCTCTTCTCCTGGGTCCAGTGCTCCTGGAGGCAGCTGTGGCAGAAGCTGTGGTGACAGCTCAGAGACACAGGCTCAGTGAAGGTCTCCAGACAAACTGTACAAGTCAGGAACGCTTTCAGCTCCGACTCGGCCATTTTACTCAGATCCTCAGAGTCTGACGCGGTGCTGTTCACTTTACTTTCTGTTTCTATGAACTTCCTGCTCGACCGTCTCAGAGTCATGTGACTGCAGCGGCCAATGGCATCGGTTTATGTTTGTGTCAAAGTCCACAGGGATCTTGTGTCGTCAAAGACCAGTTTAAACCTATATTTATTTTCTACAATGAAACTGAATTACTAATTTAATTAGATTGTACACTGAATGTTAATAGGTTTTTGTCGACTCAGATTCTGAGTCTTTCCTCCTTCACTTCCTCTGTATCCAGCTCCTCCCACAAACACAACCAGCCCATTACAACCAGCCCCTCTCTGTGTCCTGGGCTGCCTTTAGTCCTTTAGTCTTTTAAACGTTTATTCAATGAATCGGTCGATGCTGTTTTTATTGTTTGACCAGTTATTAGTTTTAGATTCAAAGGATTTCTACAGTAAAAACATGAGGATGTGGAGTTTGGCTGAAGAGTTTGGAGTGAATCAAGAGTTTAATCAAACTCAAATCTCTGTGACATATTCACTGTTTCCTTGTACTTTTCTGTATAAATGTCTGTTTTATCATAAACTCCTGCAGTCGGGTGTTTTGAGTTCAGTTTGGGTCAAATACACAGAGATACTTTTATTTAGTTTTGATATATTTTTGCCACGCCCCCTTTTAGTTGATTAATCGGTCGATCTGGCAGGTCTTTAGTCGACTACAGCCCAAAACATTCTAAATTCAGAAGGAGGCAAAAGTTTGAGTGGAACATGATGTGATTCACTGAGAAACTGGGATTAACCTCAGAATATGACAAAATATGAAGAATGTAGATGATTTATTGTCAGTGTGAGCCTCAGACACACGTGAGTGACATCAGAGGCTTAAACACATTTATTATTGTGTTTTATATAATGTGTTTATGTTAAAGGAGATTATGAAACATTGACTGAAGGAAAAATCCAGGTTTGTAGGTTTTACTGGACAAACACAGAAATGTTGAGCCCACAGTAGTTTTTCATTTTATCTACAGATCTAGTACATACTTTAAGATAAATTATAATTTTTGTGAAGCTCAAATACTGTTTTAAAGCCAGAAAACAGTATATTGTGCTTCCTCTGTAAAAGAAAAACATTATCTGGTATTTCTAACCTGGAGATTCTAGTTTGTCTTTTTCTCCACAGAAAGACACAAACCATTAGATCTGATTTGAGCTAATTATTGAAAATATTCTAATCTGCTTCATTTTGCCTCCATCTTTAATTTTAATGACATAACATTTCCTCCTCTTAAGCTGAAGATGTTCTGCCGGTAGTTTATTGGACCTTTTTCTTTATTTATTTCATTTTTGTCCTGATTTTTGTCTGATAAAAGGAAACTATCAAAAGACAAAAGACAAAAATAAAACTCCGGCTCCCGTCCCCAGCACAGCCAATCAGAGCGCTGCTTTCAGTTCTTATTTCCAGGTTGACGAGACATAAAGTACTTGATTATTAGATTCAGACAGAGCACAGTGGTCTCATTTTTGTCACAAAGTGCAGAAAAAAAGTCAAATTTCTCAACAAAAAAAAAGGTTAGTGATGTACCCAGCTTTAAGGGTCACTTTGTCCTGAGGATTTGACCCACTGAGCCCCAAACATGGTTGAAATGAGAGGAAACCGGCCCAGACACAGGAGGAACATGCAAACGGACGGAGGGAGCGTTACATGAGGGCAGTGCCAGAACAATCAATGGTCGACGACTCAAAGACAGAACAAACGATGCACAAAGGTTTGGGGCCAGTGGGACATTCAGGGCCAGTGGGACACAGGGGGCCAGTGGAACACAGGGGGCCAGTGGAACACAGGGGGCCAGTGGGACCTTTGGGGCCAGTGTTTAAAGGACCGGAACGAGCCCTGTCACATTCTGTAAGGACCAGGACCGGGACTGGGACCAGGTCCAGGACCAGGACTCAGGACCAGGACCGGGGACTGGACCAGGAGTGGACCAGGACCAGGACCAGGACTGGACCAGGGCTTGGACCAGGACCAGGAGTGGACCAGGACCGGGACTGGGACCAGGTCCAGGACCAGGACTCAGGACCAGGACCGGGGACTGGACCAGGAGTGGACCAGGACCAGGACTGGACCGGGGCTTGGACCAGGACCAGGAGTGGACCAGGACCGGGACTGGACCAGGACCAGGACTGGACCAGGACCAGGAGTGGACCAGGACCGGGACCGGGACTGGACTGGGACTGGACCAGGACCAGGGCTGGACCAGGACTGGACCAGGACCAGGGTCTAAACCAGACCTGGACCAGGAGTAAACTATGACTAACCTGAGACTGGACCAGAACTTGAACAGAACTGGACCCAACCAGGACTAAAGCAGGGACTAAAGCAGGTCTAAACCAGGTCTAAGTTGTTTGTTATGTTTCAGGCAGGTCCTGGAGGTTTTGGCTGCAGCTCGAGACGAGGATCCAGTGGAACTCGCGAACACGATCTACAACAACAGCACGAGACTGTTCTTCCCCACATCGTGATCAAGAAGTAGGGGACTGCAGACGGAAACTAGCTATCTAGCTATAATCTGGTGCAGAACATCTCTGTTTTCTTTTTAAACTTAATGTATCTGTACATTGTCCCTCCAATAAAGACTAAACTAAACTAAGTGAATAAAAACACCACAGCCCTCCAATAAATCTGTGATCCTCTGAAACATTAAGTGGAAGAGCCTGCTTTTAAACATGGATTTATATTAACAAATGTATAAATGGTCAGAAAAGGCCTGCCCAAAGGGCAGGCATGTGTGCTATCCCCTCAACCTCGAGCGGCAAACGGCTGACAGGAAACACTCACAGAATGTCCTTGTGTGACGTCATGATGTGAGGAAAAATTAAAAACTAAACTGGGATAAACAAACGGTAAAAATCTTAAATATAATTTTTAAAGCTGCAGTATCCAAGTTATTCTCCTCATAATTGGTACATTTTATTATCCTCCCCAACATCAGACCAGCTCCAGGCTCAAATGTGTTGCTTTTTTCCAACAAACACTTCAAACCTGTAGAACTCATTCTGGAATTTTGACCCATCACATTTTAAAGGGTCCAGAAGTTCAATAATATTCATGATCAGATGGTATTACAGACTATATTCAACTAATAAACCTGTTAATTTGCTCGAAACTCAAGTTAAGGGGCACTCGAGATGAAAATGACATTTTGAACTGGACTGAACAGTAAAAGTATATTTTCTAAAGGTTTTAGAGCTGCTGAAACGGCTGAAGGGTTTATTTTTTTATCACATTTATGGCGACATCTTGCCCATTTTTTTTACTCTACTTTTCTTTGAACAAACAAAAAAGCTTCTGAAGAGAAAAATAACCTGGAAAGTTGCCTTTAACGACCAAAACTCAACAGAACAAATCAATCAAGATTAGAATTTGATGCTTTAATAGTTCTCCAAAACCAAAAAAAACTTGTAATAATTTTTTACTCCTAAAGTACATTTTTATAAGGAGTACTTTAATACATTTACTTGAGTAGATTCTAAAACATGATACTTTTACTTGAGTATTTTGTTGTTGTGTCTGTGATTGTACTTGAGTAACAAAGTGCTGCTCTGACCCGGGTGTTCAGGGTCTTGTTCAGGGTCTTGTCCAAATGTTAGAACCGGCCCTGGCACAAAGCAAAGAAAAACACGGTCTTTAACTTTTCTTTCCCAAAAACTCGCCACAAAAGACACGGAAGAAACAGAAAAGTGACAATAATTCACCGTGAACGTACCAGCAGCAGCACGTGACCCGCTCGCGCTGACTTTGACTCGGTGTTTTATTGTGAAGTTCACTTTGTCACTTGTTCCTTTGAGTTTTTCAGGTTAAACTCAAACGGCGCTCGGGGCGTTTTCACGGCGTGTCTCAAGGACGTGGCGCGAGGACAAGACGTTTACGGCCGCGAACTGTCTTTGTCCCGCTCCGATCCGAGGGTTTAATCCCGACCGAGTCCCGGAGGAGACTTCAGCCCGGGCTCCGGTCACTGCGGAGCGGGGACGCGTTCGCCAAAGTCCGCGGCCAAAAAACACCTAAAACAACTTTATTCTGTGGATTAACTCCTCGACGCGCGTTTATCGACGTAAAACGGCGACGGGACGCGGTTTTATGGTGTTTTTGTTGCACGTTCCGTGAAAGAAAAGCCGTAAATGCGCAAAATCGAGACCGAGACGTGAACGAACTTCAAGCCGAGCTGCAGCTGTCGTTGAGCGGCCGCGCGTCCACGGAGCCCCCGCTGACTCACGGAGCCCTCAGACCGGACTATTTTTAACTCTCGAGAAGGAAAACGTGTGCGGGAATGTGGAGCGCGTGCGCCCGGGGCTGGCGGAGGTGCTACCCGGGTCTGACCGCGCGGTGCACGCCGGGCACAGCGCGCCTGGCCCCGGGGCGGAGGATGGGGACGCACGGGGGGAAGGACCCGAAGGAGCGGCTCAACTCCCCGAAGAAAGTCAAGGAGTTCATCTACCGCCTCCAGCCCGAGGACCGAGCGGCTCTGCTCCGGGAGCTGCAGGAGTTTGAGGCGATGGCAGCGGCTCAAGGTGAGAGGGGGGCCCGCGGGGGGGAGAGAGGGGCCCGGGGAGGAGAGAGGGGGGCCCGGGGGGGAGAGAGGGGGGCCCGGGGGGGAGAGAGAGAGAGAAAAACCCGGGGAGAGAGAGAGAGGGGCCCGGGGAGGAGAGAGAGAGGGGCCCGGGGAGGAGAGAGAGAGGGGCCCGGGGAGGAGAGAGAGAGGGGCCCCGGGGGGAGAGAGAGAGGGGCCCGGGGGGAGAGAGAGGGGCCCGGGGGGGAGAGAGAGGGGCCCGAGGGGGAGAGAGAGAGGGGCCCGGGGGAGACAGAGAGGGGCACAGGGGAGAGAGGAGAGAGAGGGGCCCAGGGGAGAGAGAGGGGCCTGGGAGAGAGAGAAACCCAGGGAGAGAGAGAGAGAGGGGAGAGAGAGAGAGAGGGAGAGAGGGAGAGAGGGAGCCAGGGGGAGAGAGAGAGAGAGAGAGAGAGAGGGGCCCAGGGGAGAGAGAGAGAGAGAGAGAGAGAGAGAGAGAGGGCCCGGGGGAGAGAGAGGGGCCCGGGGGGAGAGAGAGAGAGGGGCCCGGAGGGAGAGAGAGAGAGGGGCCCGGAGGGAGAGAGAGAGAGAGAGAGAGAGAGACCCGGGGGAGGAGAGAGAGAGAGAGAGAGAGAATTTAAGAATAAAGGTGTTTTTTTTAAATATATTTTGTTTAAAATGCCACTGTTTGTTGTAAAAGGTCTTTAGAGTTTTAGAATCTGTTTAAACGTGTCCAGTCTCTTTAACCCTTTGTGACTTCTGTAGAACAAGTTCATCTCAACATTATTTAACCTTTTCACCACCGTCTGTTTCTCTTTTGCCGCCCGGGCTACAGCTGTGCCCCATTAAAGGACCACGTTTAACTTTTCGCTAAAATCCACAATAAATCACAAAAACACAAACGCTTTCTCTCAGAACTGTAAACCTGACTAAACGTTTCAGAATCAAACCAGATAAAAGTGAATCTAAATCCAAACTGAACAAAACATTTAAAAACAAGAACTCATTTATGGATTGGTGAATGGGTCAAATCTAATCTTTCCCAAATCAATAAAAAGGAAACAAATACGACTCTTGTTTGTGGTGTATTTTCTGCCTCGTGCCACATAATAATGAACACAAACTAGTCGCACTTTTCTGATGAATCGCCTCGAGCTGTGAGTTCACGCCCAAAAAACAAACCAAAGACACAGAAAGAGTTAGAAAGAACCAAGAACCAACGAAACGAAAGAAAAGTCACTTTAATGAAACAAATCAGACCAAAACAGGACAAAGAATGAGCTCAAAAGAGACACAAGGTCACATTAGAATAGATTTAATGTTTAAGAATAAAAGGGTTTTAGGACTAAACCAGGACTGAACCAGGACTAAACCAGGACTAAACCAGGACTGAACCAGGACTAAACCAGGACTGAACCAGGACTAAACCAGGACTAAACCAGGACTGAACCAGGACTGAACCAGGACTGAACCAGGACTAAACCAGGACTAAACCAGGACTAAACCAGGTCTGAACCAGGACTAAACCAGGACTAAACCAGGACTGAACCAGGACTGAACCAGGACTGAACCAGGACTGAACCAGGACTAAACCAGGACTAAACCAGGTCTGAACCAGGACTGAACCAGGACTAAACCAGGACTAAACCAGGTCTGAACCAGGACCAAACCAGGACCAAACCAGGACTAAACCAGGACTAAACCAGGTCTGAACTGAACCAGGACTAAACCAGGACTGAACCAGGACTGAACCAGGACTGAACCAGGACTAAACCAGGACTAAACCAGGACTAAACCAGGACTAAACCAGGACTGAACCAGGACTAAACCAGGACTGAACCAGGACTAAACCAGGACTGAACCAGGACTGAACCAGGACTAAACCAGGACTAAACCAGGACTGAACCAGGACTAAACCAGGACTAAACCAGGACCAAAATGGGACTAAACCAGGACTAAACCAATAACGACGTGTTGCAGACGGTCGAGGGCCGGGTCATGTCCCGTGGAGGGCCTGATTTTCTTTTTTTTCTTTTTTTTGTACAAATTCCTCAACGTTTCTAGACTTAGTACTTTGTCCTTTTCAGAAGTGTCCGCCCCGCCTCAGATCTAGTCAAACAGTGACGTAAAAGTACAAAGTATTCAGTGTAAAATGGACCGAAGTAAAGTACAGACACCTGAAGGGGCAGTACTTTTACTTTTGTTCTTCTGGAGTTTCCACAGCGAGACGTGAAGCTGATCGTTTGGTTCAAAAAGTGTCAAACTGTGTCTAAAGTTGTGTTTTTCATGTTTTTGCAGAACAGCAGGAGCCGACGCCTCCGACCGCGGCTCAGATGAGATACAGTAAGACCGACTGTGACACATTCACACTGTCACTCACTTAAAGGGCCCATGACAGGTTAAAGGGCCCATGACAGGTTAAAGGGCCCATGACAGGTCGGACACTCATTTAACCAAAATGTAGTTCAGATAAACAGATTTCAAAATGAGCTCAAATTCTTTACAAATTTTACACCAGTTTCACAATTTTTAGCTTTTTAATTTCCCTTCCTGGTTGTAAATGATGACATCACGCTAGGAAATTACCATAGCAACCACACTGTACACTGGGCCAAAACTCGTCTAATGTCACATTTTTTTGATTTGACAAATAAAAATAAATGTGAACACCTTTAATTTGTTAAATTCATGTTTAAAGGGTCAAAAAAGTAGTTTGTTTTGTGTAAATTCTGCACGACCTTTGTCTCCCCAGTGTGATGTCATCAGTTTGTTTACTTCCTGTATTTTTATAAACAGATTTTTCAACTTTTCTCCACAAACAGCGACCTGATTGGTGTAAAACTATAATTTCTATTTACAACAGATATGAATACACTAAATAAAGTCAAAATTATAAAATCATAGAAACCTGTCATACGCCCTTTAATGATTATATTGTTTTAGTGTTCCACATACGATTATTTCTATTGAACATTAAAACTTATTAAACACATTTTTAACCAAATAAAGGTAGAAAAAATGGGACTGAAAGCTTTTATAGAGAACATTTATGAATAGTGTATTATTTTTGACATTTTTATTTATCAATGTCACTGTTGTTTTGTTTTAAAATCTGTAAAAAAGCAAATAAGGCGACGGATCAATGAGTGCATGAGTTGTGCATTAATTATCTGGATTTGAGTCCATTTGAACTGCATCTCCAATGAAACGAGAACAAGAAAAAAAGCTGCTTCTCTTGAAATAAGAAAAAAAATTGCATGTTTTATAGAAAAATCGTGTTTCAAGATGATCCAAAACCCCTCGTCGGCTCAAAAATGACTTAAACCAACAACGTGGGCTTGTTTTTCCAGGGCACAGTTATTTTTTGCAGTCGACTTGTTACGATTAAGTGTCGCGTTGGATTGAAACTCGGGTCGATGGGCAAAAAAAATTATCACGGTTTTCTTGTGTTCAGATCATGATTTCGATTTTATCTTGATTCATGTTCACTTTGTATTTTTCTGTCGTCTTTAATCGAGCTGCACCGTTTAAGAAAATTATGTAACTGTGATTTTTCTGACCAGTGCGACTGTGATTAGGTTTGATTTATGTTTTAATAATAAGATTGTGTTTAAAATGTGAATTTGAGCAGAATCCTGTCACTTTTAGTCGCGTTTTTGTCACGTTCAGTTGTGTTTGTTACATTTAAACGTGTCTTTGTCGTTTTTAGTCGCGTTTGTTGTGCGTTTTTGTCGCTTTTGAACACATTTTTATCGCTTTTGGTCGCTCTTTTGTCTCTTGTTTCAGAACATGTTTGTACAAATCCAAACTACAGTGTGAGCCGTGTTTATTCAAATCAAAGCAACACATTTTGTTGTTTGTGGAAGAAATTCTTGCACTTCAAACACTGCTGTCTTTGTGATTTGTTAATTCCATCCATTAAAATGTAGTTTTTGTGTGGATTTGGTTTAATCGTGCAGCTCTGGCCTTTAAGAGGTAAATAAAGTCATCAGAGGCTTCAGAGGCTAAACATCAGGAGAAAAAGTGTGTTTGAACAGACAGCTGCATTAAAGACACAAACAGTCAATCACGATACGACCGTTTCACAAAAATAAAAAAATTTAAACACATCTTTGTCACTTTTAGTCGCGTCTTTGTCGTTTTTTGTCACGTTTTTGTCCGTTTTGGTGCAGAGTCGTGTGTGTAGACGCGTTTTTGTCACGTTCGGTTGTGTTTGTCGTATTTGAACACGTCTTTGTCACTTTTAGTCATGTTTTTATCACTTTTCGTTGCGTCTTCGTTGTTTTTGTCTGTTTTGGTGCACTGAGTCGTGTTTGTAGGTGTGTTTTTTTCACGTTCAGTTGTGTTTGTTATATTTAAATGTTGTTTTTGTGTGGATTTGGTTTAATTGTGCAGCTCTGGCCTTTAAGAGGTAAATAAAGTCATCTGCTCAGAGGCTTCAGAGGCTAAACATCAGGAGAAAAGTGTGTTTGAACAGACAGCTGCATTAAAGACACAAACAGTCAATCACGATACGACCATTTCACAAAAATAAAAAAAATTGAAACACATCTTTGTCACTTTTAGTTGTGTCTTTGTCGTTTTTTGTCACGTTTTTGTCACATTTTGGTGCAGAGTCGTGTGTGTAGACGCGTTTTTGTCACGTTCGGTTGTGTTTGTCGTATTTGAACACGTCTTTGTCACTTTTAGTCGCGTCTTTGTTGGTTTTGTCTGTTTTGGTGCATTGAATCATGTTTGTTGGTGCGTTTTTTTCACGTTCAGTTGTGTTTGTCATATTTAAATGTAGTTTTTGTGTGGATTTGGTTTAATTGTGCAGCTCTGGCCTTTAAGAGGTAAATAAAGTCATCAGAGGCTTCAGAGGCTAAACATCAGGAGAAAAAGTGTGTTTGAACAGACAGCTGCATTAAAGACACAAACAGTCACCAGCTCAGGGTTCTGTTTTTATCTCTGTGTCACCCAGAACTAACCGAAACTATGATTGTGTTGTGTGTTTGTAGTTCTTCTTCACAACGGAATCCCCTTCGTTGGGTTCGGTTTCCTGGACAACGCCATCATGATCGCAGCGGTGCGTCTGTCTTTATCAAAGGCCCTGAGTTCAAATGTAAATGTGAGCGTGTGGTTTGCAGGGGACGCAGATCGAAGTGTCCATCGGAGTCACTCTGGGCATCTCCACCATGGCAGGTCTGAACACACCACAACGACAACGATAGTGACAACGATAGTGACAACGACAACGACACAACAACAACGACGACAACGACACAACGACGACAGTGACAACGACAATGACAGTGACAACAACACGACAACGACACAACGACGACAACGACACGACAACGACACGACAACGACACGACAACGACACGACAACGACACGACAACGACGACAGTGACAACAACACAACAACGACAGTGACAACAACACGACAACGACACGACAACGACAGTGACAACAACAATGACAGTGACAACAACACAACAACGACACGACAACGACAGTGATAACAACAATGACAGTGACAACAACACAACAACGACACGACAACGACACGACAACGACGACAGTGACAACAACACAACAACGACACAACAACAACAATCACAACGACAACAGTGACAACAACACAACAACGACGACACAACAACGACACGACAACGACAGTGATAACGCAACAACGACAGTGACAACAACACAACAATACAACGACAGTGACAACAACACAACAACGACGACACAACAACGACACGACAACGACAGTGACATCAACACGACAACGACGACAGTGACAACAACACAACGACAGTGACGACAACAACACCACAACGACACAACAACGACACAACAACGACACAACAACGACGACAGTGACAACAACACAACAACGACAGTGACGACAACAACACGACAACGACACAACAACGACACGACAATGGCAGTGACAACAACGACAACAACAATCACAACGACGACAATGACAGCAATAACAACCACCACAAGAACAACCACCACCACAACAAGAACAATAACAACACAAACACTACAACAACAACCACAACGACATAAAAACAACAACTTAAACATCACAACTACGACAACAATGACAGCGACAACAACAACCACCACAAGAACAACCACAACAACCACCACCACAACAAGAACAATAACAACACGAACAACGACAATGTAAACATCACAACGATAGCGACAACAACATCAAAACAATGACACAAACAATATAACAACCACAACCACCACAACATAAAAACAACGACAACGTAAACATCACAGCGACAACAACAACGACAACAACGTAAACTTCACAACAATGACAGCGACAACAACAACAACATGAAAACAACAACCACCACAAGGACAACAACAATGTTACTGCAACATCAACAGAACACAAAAAACAACACAACACAAATATCACAACGTCACAAACACCACAATAACAACAACACAACAAAAACATCACAACAACAAAACAACAACATTAACATCACTAACAACAACAACGAAACAGAAAGATGAACAACACCAATCTCACAACATCACAAACAACACAACAAGACAACAACACAAACGACACAACATCAATAAGAACTCAAACAACTACAATACCAACAACACAAATAACAAAACAACACACAAACAAAAAGAACAACACAACAATAACACAAACAACACAAATAACAACACTCAAACAACACAATGACACAACAACACGAACAACAATATACAAATACAACAACAAAACAACACCACAAATAACAACAACACAACCTACAAATAACACTCAACACAATGACACAACAACATCACAAACAACACAACAAGACAACAACAGAAACGACACAACATCAATAAGAACTCAAACAACAATACCAACAATACAAACAACAAAACAACAACACACAAACAAAAAGAACAGCACAACAATAACAGAATAACAACTCAAACAACACACAAATAACACTCAAACAACACAATGACACAACAACAACACAAACAACAATATACAAATACAACACCACAAATAACAACAACACAACCTACAAATAACACTCAACACAATGACACAACAACATCACAAAGAACACAACAAGACAACAACACAAATGACACAACATCAAACAACTACAATACCAACAACACAAACAACAACACACAAACAAAAAGAACAACACAGAATAACAACACACAAATAACACAATGACGCAACAACAACACAAACAACAATATACAAACAAAAAGAACAACGCAACAATAACAGAATAGCAACACACAAGTAACACAATGACGCAACAACAACACAAACAACAATATACAAATACAACAACAAAACAACAACAACAACACAAACAACAATATACAAATACAACAACAACAACACAAACAACAATATACAAATACAACAACAAAACAACACCACAAATAACAACACAACCTACAAATAACAACACTCAACACAATGACACAACAACGTCACAAAAAACAACACAACAACAACATGTCACAGACTCGTGGCCCGTGACAAAAACGAGGGAAACAGAGACAGAGGCCAAACGTGAGACGGATTTATTGTAAACGATGATCAGAAGTAAATGAGCAGTGAAAGGTGTAAAAAGTAAAGCGGCTCGTCCTGGAGGAGCCGCAGACGGAGGTTACAACAAACACACACAACAACAACAGCATCACAGCAACAAAACACGGCACCCTCACCGAAGGGGGCGGGGCTTTATGACGTAAGACATGAGTGGGCGACGTGGACAAAGTGCAGCTTCTCACGATGTTCTTCATCAAAGACGCCTGTGTTTAGCTTCATTCACAGTTTGATGAATCGAGGGCCGAAGTCGAAAGAAACCCTTGGTCGACTAAAGACCTTCCTATCGACTAAAAGGGGGCGTGGCAAAACTATGAAGTATCGTCTCTATATCTGACCCAAACTGCACCAAAAAACTCAACTGCCCTGGATTTCATGAAAAAAAAATACAATTTATGCAGAAAAGTACCAGGTGTGTTGATATGCTAGATATATTTAAAGTAAACTCATGATTCACTCCAAAGTCTTTAGCTAACTCACTCCAGATCTTCACTTTTCACTGTTTTTGTCGTATATTTAAAAAAATGTATTAACTGACTGGTCGACTAAAACATCATCGACCGATTAATCGACGACTAAAAGACCCCAAGATGAATCCTGGTTAGAAAATCCTCTCCCTCCGACGTCAAAAACACGTTTCTGAATTTCCCCGACGTTTTCTCAACGAGAGCTGTTTTTAAGTCTGAAAATCCTCAACTCTCGGCGTCTAAACACAGTCATTAGAACCGCGCAGCTGCTTTGGCCTGTTTCCCTTCTGCCACTTCTGGAGTCCATCGCTCAGTCCCTCACATGGATAAATCCAGAGAATTGGAAGTCGTGCGATTTAAAAAAAAAAAAAAAGCAACATATTTTTGTTGTTGTAAAACACGAGTTGCTAAACTAAAGCTACTCAAGAACATGTTTAAAGGGTAATAAATAATGCATTATATTTGCCTTTTAATATACTTTTTGACACAATATCATTAAAGGAAAATAAAAAAAATGTAAGACAAAACTTTATCAAGACTGAAAAATTGTGATTAAAAACCTTTAACTACATTTAGGATTGATGCAGGACCTTGGTTTTATTGCAGTATTTTAATATATATTTTTGACATAATTACAGCACTTATGTTGAGGCTTTCTTCTTTTCGAAAAATGCTCCTTGACGTTCTGAATAGAGCGGGGGAGATAAATGACACTTCAACACAACAATGAACTGTCTCAGCACTTGGCCTCAGTTTGACGACACATAATTATAGTTTATGGTTTATATTTTTAGTCCTAAAGGTGTTCTGACCTCTGACCTCTTGTCTCTGCAGCGGCGGCTCTGGGGAACCTGGTGTCGGACCTGGCTGGACTCGGGTCAGTTCTCACAGACACAGATTGACTTTTACAATAGTTTTCAGTCTGGCAGGTCACGTTTGTGTCACATTAATGTTTGTTTTCAGTCTGGCAGGTCACATTTTTGTCACATTAATGTTTGTTTTCAGTCTGGCAGGTCACATTTTTGTCACATTTATGTTTGTTTTCAGTGTCACTGGTTACGTTTGTGTCACATTTACGTTTGTTTTCAGTCTTGCAGGTTACGTTTGTGTCACATTTACGTTTGTTTTCAGTGTCGTTGGTTATGTTTGTGTCACATTTACGTTTGTGTCACATTTATGTTTGTGTCACATTTATGTTTGTTTTCAGCCTCTCAGGTTACATTTGTGTTACGTTTGTTTTCAGTCTGGCAGGTTATGTTTGTGTCACATTTATGTTTGTTTTCATTCTCACATGTTACATTTGTGTGACTTTTAGGCGTTTGTTTTCAGTCTGGCAGGTTATGTTTGTGTCACATTTATGTTTGTTTTCATTCTCACAGGTTACATTTGTGTGACTTTTAGGTGTTTGTTTTCAGTCTCTCAGGTCACGTTTGTGTCACATTTATGTTTGTTTTCAGTGTCGTTGGTTATGTTTGTGTCACATTTACGTTTGTTTTCATTCTCACAGGTTACATTTGTGTGACTTTTAGGTGTTTGTTTTCAGCCTCTCAGGTTACATTTGTGTTACGTTTGTTTTCAGTCTGGCAGGTTATGTTTGTGTCACATTTATGTTTGTTTTCATTCTCACAGGTTACATTTGTGTGACTTTTAGGCGTTTGTTTTCAGTCTGGCAGGTTATGTTTGTGTCACATTTATGTTTGTTTTCATTCTCACAGGTTACATTTGTGTGACTTTTAGGCGTTTGTTTTCAGTCTGGCAGGTTATGTTTGTGTCACATTTACGTTTGTTTTCAGCCTCGCAGGTTATGTTTGTGTCACATTTATGTTTGTTTTCATTCTCACAGGTTATGTTTGTGTGACTTTTAGGTGTTTGTTTTCAGCCTCTCAGGTTACATTTGTGTTACGTTTGTTTTCAGTCTGGCAGGTTATGTTTGTGTCACATTTATGTTTGTTTTCATTCTCACAGGTTACATTTGTGTGACTTTTAGGCGTTTGTTTTCAGTCTGGCAGGTTATGTTTGTGTCACATTTACGTTTGTTTTCAGCCTCGCAGGTTATGTTTGTGTCACATTTATGTTTGTTTTCATTCTCACAGGTTATGTTTGTGTGACTTTTAGGTGTTTGTTTTCAGTCTGGCAGGTTACATTTGTGTCACATTTACGTTTGTTTTCAGTGTCGCTGGTTATGTTTGTGTCACATTTACGTTTGTTTTCAGCCTCGCAGGTTATGTTTGTGTCACATTTACGTTTGTTTTCAGTGTCACTGGTTATGTTTGTGTCACATTTACGTTTGTTTTCAGCCTCGCAGGTTACGTTTGTGTCACATTTACGTTTGTTTTCAGTCTTGCAGGTTACGTTTGTGTCACATTTACGTTTGTTTTCAGCCTCGCAGGTTACGTTTGTGTCACATTTACGTTTGTTTTCAGTCTGGCAGGTTACGTTGAGGCGCTGGTGTCCAAACTGGGGATGCAGGGTCCAGATTTAACCCCGAAACAGGCCGACATGTGGCAGACCCGGCTCAGCGCTCACCTGGTGAGAGCCTCGAGAAACTACCCGACTGACACATACTTTACTGTCGAGCGATGGACACATGAATGAAGCTCAAGGTTTCTCCGGGTCATGAGTTATTCGATCAAAAATACATAAAAGAACATTTGAATATATTATGTCATCTTTTAAATTTTATTTTATATTTTTAATGAGTTTTTGACCCATAGGTTTTATTGACCAGGACAGTGACTTTCAATCTAAAGGACAGTTGTGGGTTAAAGTGAGCAGTGAAGCAGAGCACAGTTCTAACATATTCACACGTCTCAAATAAAATGATCTTAACTGTTTTGGTGAAAGTCACTTTAAAGGTGCACTGTGTAACTGATGGAGGGTGCACCACCCGGCCGTCTCCATGGAGATGCTATTGATTTGGCTGGAATGTTCCACAGTGTGGCAGATCTGTCTCCATGGAGACGTACAGTCAGAGCGCAGAAGGTCCAACATTAAAACTGATGAAATGTATGAAAGACAGATATGTCTAATGCCACACTGGAACATTTCTGTCTCCATGGAGACTACTCTCCACCAGAGCACTGTCCTCGTGTCCAAACCTGTGTCTGTTTCAGGGAAAAGCCATCGGAGTTTTCATCGGCTGCATTTTAGGAATGTTTCCTCTGCTTTTCATCAACGAAGACGACGACGATGACGACGACAAGAAGAAGAAGAAGTCTCACTCTGTCTGAAACCAACGGACAATCAACCAATCACAGCACAAGATCCAGAGCCTTCATCCCATTGGTCAGATCTCAGTTTGATCCAATCAGGAGGCAGGTCCCAGCACAAGGTCAAACACTACAGTTCAGCCGCAGAGCGCCTTCAGGCGACGCTTCAGGAGGAAACGACGTCCAGACGAGGAGCAGGTCCTGTTTAAAGCGTCATGGTTTTCCTTCTCCTGTTCTCATGTGTTTAGAGCGATTCAGGCCCCCCTTCCCCCCTGCCACGCCCCTGTCACGCCCCCTACCACAAACTCACACATCAGGGGCGTTTCTCGGAGCCCGAGGTGGCACAGGCCCCTCAGAGATTAACTTAACGTAACAATATTGTACCAAATTATAACAAAAAAGAGAAAAAATATTACATTTTTATGGATCAAAATGATTTATTCCCAAAGAAAATGTAGATGTAAAATTGTCCAAATGTCGATTAAAGACGTGCCCCTCTCGTGCCCTGCTCTCCCTGCAGACCTCGGGGTCTCACGCCTCGCAGCGAGAAGGTCACAGCTTCGACTCCCACGTCTTTCTGTGGGGTTCGTGTTTCTCTGAGTCCAGACCAGGACTGGACCAGGATCTGGGTCTGGTCCCGGCGCTGGTTTGACCCTGAGACACTGAAGGGTCAAATTCAGAGACACATTTCAAATCGAAGCTGCTGTTTCACACTTTTCAAATCAATTTTAAGAGACTTTTATTTGTAAAAAATTAGAACAAAACATTGTTGAACGGCTGACATTTTCAGAGGATTCGAGCCTCAAATGAATCGCTCCAAACACAACTCTGAGTCTGAGAAAACTGGACAGAACAGTGTCCTTGATCGATCCTTTGTCCAATCAGGACACGGGGGCGGAGCCAGGCAAACACTGCTCCTCCTCTTTTTGTTCAAATTAAATCCTGAAGTTGAATCTTTGCGTCACGGCGGCCTCTACCTCACGTCAAAGTTTTACACGATTTTATGAAACGCACAAAAAACACATGAAGTTTATGAGATTTTGTCGTTTAAAATCAACCAAAGAATCTGCTCCGACGAAGCTGCAGCAGATTTATCCAAACGGGAGAGAAAGGTGCTCGGAAACACTTTTATTTTCTCAAAACGACGTGAAGAATCGACTCTGAAGTGACGAGTGCAGCTGCTGCTCATCTGCTCGACGATGAACACCAGAGATTATGGTCGTTCTGTTTGTGAACGAGCAGCAAAACTCTGGCAAATAAGTAACAACAGGGCCTGAAAAGTTTAAATGGACGACTTTTGGTGTTTATTGATACGACAACTATAAAATAAAACCATCGTTGTATTTCTCTAATGCTTCTCTGGATTATACAAACTCTAAAACACGTACAAATTGATCTTTTTTCATATGAAACTTTGCAGCTTTAGACTGAAAATGAGTCCAGAGAAAACCTTTTCTGTCTTGTACTTTCCTCCAAAACATCTCTGGAGTCGAGTGTTAAAGCCAACGCAGCGATCGTTGTTGGCCTCATTTAAGCTGCCTCTCGCCTCACAAATCGTCTGCACCGCTTTAACTCGACTCCAAACTAACACTTACTTTATTTTTGAAGGTTTTATAACATGATCAGAGTGTTTTTGTGTTTTTACGGCGACGCCTGGTTTTACGGTGTTTCTGTCGCCTCCTTGTGGACACTCTGGGAACGACACGACCTTAACTCTAAATGTCTGCAAACGTGTGAAAGTTTACGTTTTAAATATTTGTGTGAAATGTCAGATGTCAAACTGAACAAAAGAGGCTCAAACTGACACACGTTTTTGTCAAAGAAAATGGGAAACGTTTATTAAAATTGTTGAATGAATCGGTCGCCTCGTCTCTCTCTTTCCTCCTCCCTCTTTCCTCGTTCTCTCTCGCTTTTTGTTCATTCGCTTTTGGATTTCGCCTCAGACACAACACAGCGTTACAGTCGGGTTAAGATCCTGCTTTAGTCCTGGTTTAGTTCCTCTTTTGGGCCTTTTTTACTCTGATTTAATCCTGCTTTAGTGTTTTAGACCTGGTGTAGTCTCTCTTTAATTCTGGTTTAGTCTTGGTTTAGTTTCTCTTTAGTCCTGGTTTAGACCTGTTTTACTCCTGGTTCAGTCTCTCTTTAGACCTGGTTTAAATCTGGTTTAATCTCTTTAGACCTGGTCTAGTTTCTCTTTAGACCTGGTTTAGTCCTGCTTTAGTCCCACTTTAGTCCTAGTTTAGTTTCTCTTTAGTCCCATTTTAGACCTGCTTTAGTCCTGGTTTAGATCTGGTGTAGTCCTGGTTTAGTCTCTCTTTAGTCCTGCTTTAGTCCTGGTTTAGTCTCTCTTTAGTCCTGCTTTAGTCCTGGTTTAGTCTCTCTTTAGTCCTGCTTTAGTCCTGCTTTAGTCCTGCTTTAGTCGTGGTGTAGTCTCTCTTTAGTCCTGGTTTAGTCTCTCTTTAGTCCTGCTTTAGTCCTGGTTTAGTCTCTCTTTAGTCCTGGTTTAGTCCTGGTGTAGTCTCTCTTTAGTCCTGGTTTAGTCCTGGTGTAGTCTCTCTTTAGTCCTGGTGTAGTCTCTCTTTAGTCCTGGTTTAGTCCTGGTTTAGCCTCTCTTTAGTCCTGCTTTAGTCCTGGTTAGTCCTGCTTTAGTCCTGGTTTAGTCCTGCTTTAGTCCTGCTTTAGTCCTGCTTTAGGTCTTGGACATGGACCGAGCTCTGGACCGGGTCTTGGATGGTCTGGACGCGGCTGTGTTTCTTCAGATTTGGCAGCACTTTGACGTCGACGGTGAGAAGAACACGTTTGATTCTTTACTTTGTGCAAATGTGGTTTTTATTTCTGTTTTGTGTGTGTTTTGTTTCTCGTGTCAAACGGCAGCTGTTTTAAAAAAAAACACAATAAAACAGATGGTGGTTTGGCTCCGCCTCCTTTTGGACAGTTTTAATAATTACACACTTTCCGCGCTGCTTTGACACATTTATTTATTTATTTGTCTATTGTCTCTGTTTCTCTGTCGGTTGTGTTATGGGTTCAAAAAATACAAAAACTTAAGTAAATGTTTAAAAAATGAGACTTAAAAAAAAAAGAAATGAAAATTTAAAGAAAATAATTTAATAGAATTTTCCTTTTCTTTTTTTTTGTCACTCTTCGTTTTTCATTTTATATTTTTTCCGTTTTTTAAATATTTTTTTTCCCACAACACAACCGGACACAGAGACAGAGCAACAAAAACAGAAAATAACAACAAAAGTAACAAAAAACATCGAATAAAATCATGACACATTTTCTGAGTTTTGTCAGCTCGATCCTGAACGAAAATGACAAAATGTTTTTGTTTTAAATGTTTTTTTTTTCTTTAATTTAAAAATACATCACGTTTTTGGGGGATGGTTTTCTACACTTTTTGTTAACAATGTTGAGGATTGGATGGAATCATATGTTTATTTAATTAAGATACAGTAGATTTGGCTTTTGAAAATGCGGCCAAACAAAGAGTAAATGTGAGCCTTCCACAAGTTTTTTCAAATGTCACTTTTCTGTTTCACAATTTTTCCGTCTCTTTTCACAAACACGTTGGACTTCCAGACCAGGGCCACATGGAGAGGAAAGACCTGGAGGAGTTCTGCCGCCAGACGCTGCACAAACTGGGCCTGAAGGTCAGACCAGCTTCGGTTTTTAGTTTGGATTAAAATAGACCAGGGATCTCCAACCTTTTTCCCCCAGAGAGCTACTTTCACAAACAAAAATGGTAGAGGGCTTTTAGCGTTCACAAGAAACTGAGTCAATATAACAGTGACGGCTCTCCTCATGGGGGACAGGCCTACACACAAATAAACAAGTGCACAAATGTAGGCATCTGTGTAAAATAACAATCAATGTCACTTCATTTTGAACTGTTACAGGAATCATAGAAAAACTCAAACAAAGGTCAGTTATGAGCAGTTTGAGGAGAGTAATAGCCCACATGACAAAAGATCCGGCCTTTACAATGGCAATACGTGCGTAATCAAATTGGAATTATTCAGCATAATATATAGTTCATAAATCCTTTGGCGAGCTACCAGGAGCTCCTGAGCTACAGGTTGGAGACCCCTGTAATAGACTATAAATATATACAGACACAAGTGACATTCTTCATATCAACCACCGATCGACCACCAGGGGGCAGTGTGGTCAGTCAGCTCCAGACCACCAGGGGGCAGTGTGGTCAGTCGGCTCCAGACCACCGGGGGGCAGTGTGGTCAGTCAGCTCCAGACCACCAGGGGGCAGTGTGATCAGTCAGCTCCAGACCACCAGGGGGCAGTGTGGTCAGTCGGCTCCAGACCACCGGGGGGCAGTGTGGTCAGTCAGCTCCAGACCACCAGGGGGCAGTGTGGTCAGTCGGCTCCAGACCACCGGGGGGCAGTGTGGTCAGACAGCTCCAGACCACCGGGGGGCAGTGTGGTCAGTCGGCTCCAGACCACCGGGGGGCAGTGTGGTCAGTCGGCTCCAGACCACCGGGGGGCAGTGTGGTCAGACAGCTCCAGACCACCGGGGGGCAGTGTGGTCAGTCGGCTCCAGACCACCGGGGGGCAGTGTGGTCAGTCGGCTCCAGACCACCGGGGGGCAGTGTGGTCAGACAGCTCCAGACCACCGGGGGGCAGTGTGGTCAGTCAGCTCCAGACCACCGGGGGGCAGTGTGGTCAGTCGGCTCCAGACCACCGGGGGGCCGTGTGGTCAGTCAGCTCCAGACCACCGGGGGGCAGTGTGGTCAGTCGGCTCCAGACCACCGGGGGGCAGTGTGGTCAGTCAGCTCCAGACCACCAGGGGCAGTGTGGTCAGTCGGCTCCAGACCACCGGGGGGCAGTGTGGTCAGTCGGCTCCTGACCACCAGGGGGCAGTGTGGTCAGTCGGCTCCTGACCACCGGGGGGCAGTGTGATCAGTCGGCTCCAGACCACCGGGGGGCAGTGTGGTCAGACACTGACTTTTTCGGCGAAGTCTGAGCACCGAGCCGTTTTGTCTTTTAGAAGAAAAAACAACTTACAACTAACACTAGAGACCAGTGTTCTTTTCACACCAAGTACCTCCTGGTCCTGGTCCTGGTCCTGGTCCTGGTCCTGGTCCTGGTCCTGGTCCTGGTCCTGGTCCTGGTCCTGGTCTTGGTCCTGGTCCTGGTCTTGGCTCAGGTCCTGGTCCTGGTCCTGGTCCTGGTCCTGGTCTTGGCTCAGGTCCTGGTCCTGGTCTTGGTCTTGGCCTTGGCTCAGGTCCTGGTCCTAGTCCTAGTCTTGGCTCTGGTCCTGGTCTTGGTCTTGGCTCAGGTCCTGGTCCTGGTCTTGGTCTTGGTCCTGGTCCAAGTCTTGGCTCAGGTCCTGGTCCTGGTCTCTGGTCTTGGTCTTGGTCTTGGTCCTGGTCTTGGTCTTGGTCCTGGTCCTGGTCTTGGCTCAGGTCCTGGCTCTGGTCCTGGTCTTGGTCCTGGTCTTGGCTCAGGTCCTGGCTCAGGTCCTGGCTCAGGTCCTGGCTCTGGTCTTGGCTCAGGTCCTGGCTCTGGTCCTGGTCTTGGTCTTGGTCCTGGTCCTGGTCCTGGTCCTGGTTTTGGCTCTGGTCCTGGTCCTGGTCCTGGTCCTGGTCCTGGTCTTGGCTCAGGTCCTGGTCCTGGTCCTGGTTTTGGCTCTGGTCTTGGTCCTGGTCCTGGTCTTGGCTCTGGACCTGGTCCTGGTCCTGGTCCTGGTCCTGGTCCTGGTCCTGGTCTTGGCTCTGGTCCTGGTCTTGGCTCTGGTCCTGGTCCTAGTCCTAGTCTTGGCTCAGGTCCTGGTCTTGGCTCTGGTCCTGGCCCTGGTCCTGGTCCTGGTCCTGGTCCTGGTCTTGGCCCTGGTCCTGGTCCTGGTCTTGGCTCTGGTCCTGGTCCTGGTCCTGGTCCTGGTCCTGGTCCTGGTCCTAGTCCTAGTCTTGGCTCAGGTACTGGTCTTGGCTCTGGTCCTGGTCCTGGTCTTGGCTCTGGTCCTGGTCCTGGTCCTGGTCCTGGTCCTGGTCATGGTCTTGGCTCAGGTCCTGGTCCTGGTCCTGGTCTTGGTCCTGGTCCTGGTCCTGGTCCTGGTCTTGGCTCAGGTCCTGGTCCAGGTCTTGGTCTTGGCTCAGGTCCTGGTCTTGGTCTTGGTCCTGGTCCTGGTCCTGGTCCTGGCTCTGGTCCTGGTTTTGGCTCTGGTCCTGGTCCTGGTCCTGGTCCTGGTTTTGGCTCTGGTCCTGGTCCTGGTCCTGGTCTTGGCTCTGGTCCTGGCCCTGGTCCTGGTCCTGGTCCTGGTCCTGGTCTTGGCCCTGGTCCTGGTCTTGGCTCTGGTCCTGGTCCTAGTCCTAGTCTTGGCTCAGGTCCTGGTCCTGGTCCTGGTCCTGGTCTTGGTCCTGGTCCTGGTCCTGGCTCTGGTCCTGGCCCTGGTCCTGGTCCTGGTCCTGGTCCTTGTCTTGGCTCAGGTCCTGGTCCTGGTCCTGGCTCTGGTCCTGGTCCTGGTCCTGGTCTTGGCCCTGGTCCTGGTCCTGGTCTTGGCTCTGGTCCTGGTCCTAGTCCTAGTCTTGGCTCAGGTCCTGGTCTTGGCTCTGGTCCTGGTCTTGGTCCTGGTCCTGGCTCTGGTCCTGGTCCTGGTCTTGGTCTTGGTCTTGGCTCAGGTCCTGGTCCTGGTCCTGGTCTTGGTCCTGGTCCTGGTCCTGGTCTTGGTCCTGGTCCTGGTCCTGGTCCTGGTCCTGGTCCTGGCTCTGGTCCTGGTCTTGGCTCAGGTCCTGGTCCTGGCTCTGGTCCTGGTCTTGGCTCAGGTCCTGGTCCTGGCTCTGGTCCTGGTCCTGGTCTTGGTCCTGGTCCTGGTCCTGGTCCTGGTCTTGGCTCTGGCTCTGGTCCTGGTCCTGGTCCTGGTCTTGGCCCTGGTCCTGGTCTTGGCTCTGGTCCTGGTCTTGGTCCTGGTCCTGGTTTTGGCTCTGGCTCTGGCTCTGGTTTTGGCTCTGGTCCTGGTCCTGGTCCTGGTCCTGGTCTTGGCTCTGGTCCTGGTCCTGGTCCTGGTCCTGGTCCTGGTCCACACTCTGGTCTTGTTTCAGGAGGTGGAGGCGCAGCAGGTGCAGATCCTCAGGGAGAAGGTTCTTTCTGCGTTTGACCCGAGTGAGACCCGTCTGCAGATCCAGGAGGTGAGACCTGAGTCTGGTCCTTCAGTCTGACCTGGATCACAGTCTCACAGTCGTCATCTGAACTCTGAAGTCCACCGTCCGTTTTACTCCAGATTCAAAGTGTTTCTGTTTTTAAGAAACATCAAAACAAAAGGATAAAACTGACTCGATAAAACAACCATCAACACGAACACGCTTTTGTCCGAGACTGTGATTGACAGGTGCAGTACCTCTCCCTGACAGGTGTTTGACAGGTGTAGTACCTCTCCCTGACAGGTGATTGACAGGTGCAGTACCTCCCCCTGACAGGTGTTTGACAGGAGTAGTACCGCTCCCTGACAGGTGTTTGACAGGTGCAGTACCTCTCCCTGACAGGTGTTTGACAGGTGTAGTACCTCTCCCTGACAGGTGTTTGACAGGTGTAGTACCTCTCCCTGACAGGTGTTTGACAGGTGTAGTACCTCTCCCTGACAGGTGTTTGACAGGTGCAGTACCTCTAGCTGACAGGTGTTTGACAGGTGCAGTACCTCTCCCTGACAGGTGTTTGACAGGTGTAGTACCTCTCCATGACAGGTGTTTGACAGGTGTAGTACCTCTCCATGACAGGTGTTTGACAGGTGCAGTACCTCTCCCTGACAGGTGTTTGACAGGTGTAGTACCTCTCCCTGACAGGTGTTTGACAGGTGCAGTACCTCTCCCTGACAGGTGTTTGACAGGTGTAGTACCTCTCCCTGACAGGTGTTTGACAGGTGCAGTACCTCTCCCTGACAGGTGTTTGACAGGTGTAGTACCTCTCCCTGACAGGTGTTTGACAGGTGCAGTACCTCTCCCTGACAGGTGTTTGACAGATGTAGTACCTCTCCCTGACAGGTGTTTGACAGGTGCAGTACCTCTCCCTGACAGGTGTTTGACAGATGTAGTACCTCTCCCTGACAGGTGTTTGACAGGTGTAGTACCTCTCCCTGACAGGTGTTTGACAGGTGTAGTACCTCTCCCTGACAGGTGTTTGACAGGTGCAGTACCTCTCCCTGACAGGTGTTTGACAGGTGTAGTACCTCTCCCTGACAGGTGTTTGACAGGTGTTTGACAGGTGTAGTACCTCCCCCTGACAGGTGTTTGACAGGTGTTTGACAGGTGTTTGACAGGTGTAGTACCTCTCCCTGACAGGTGTTTGACAGGTGTTTGACAGGTGTTTGACAGGTGTAGTACCTCTCCCTGACAGGTGTAGTACCTCTCCCTGACAGGTGTTTGACAGGTGTTTGACAGGTGTTTGACAGGTGCAGTACCTCTCCCTGACAGGTGTTTGACAGGTGTAGTACCTCTCCCTGACAGGTGTTTGACAGGTGTTTGACAGGTGTTTGACAGGTGTTTGACAGGTGCAGTACCTCTCCCTGACAGGTGTTTGACAGGTGTAGTACCTCTCCCTGACAGGTGTTTGACAGGTGTTTGACAGGTGTTTGACAGGTGTAGTACCTCTCCCTGACAGGTGTAGTACCTCTCCCTGACAGGTGTTTGACAGGTGTTTGACAGGTGTTTGACAGGTGTTTGACAGGTGTTTGACAGGTGTAGTACCTCTCCCTGACAGGTGGCGGCGCTGTTGCTCCCGGAGGATGAGAACTTCCTGCTCGTGTTCAGACGAGAGACGCCTCTGAACAACAGCGTGGAGTTCATGCGGGTGAGACTCACTTTCATTGTATTGTTTTTGATCATTTATTATTTATCATGTGTTATTATGTGTTATCATCATGTGTTATTATCATATTCTATTATCATGTTATTACCATGTATTATTACTATGTGTTATTATCATGTGTTATCATGTTATTATGTATTATCATGTTATTACCATGTGTTGTGTTATTACCATGTGTTATGTTTTATTGTGTGTTTTTATCATGTTTTATCATCGTGTTGTTATTATGTTTTATTACCATGTTTTATTACCATGTGTTATCATATTACCATGTGTTATTACTGTGTTATTATCATGTTATTGCCATGTGTTATTACCATGTGTTATCATGTTTTATTACCATGTGTTATTATCGTGTTATGTTATCATGTGTTATTGTCATGTTATTATCATGTGTTATTGTCATGTTATTATCATGTGTTATTATCGGGTTATTACCATGTGTTATTACCATGTGTTATGTTATGTTTTTATCATGTTTTATTACCATGTTATGGTGTTATCATGTTATTACCATGTGTTATTATGTGTTATTACCATGTGTTATCATATTACTTTGTTTTATTACTGTGTTATTATCATGTTATTACCATGACTTATTAACCTGTTTTATTATCATGTTATTGCCATGTGTTATTACTATGCGTTATCATGTTTTATTACCATGTGTTATTATCGTGTTATTATCATTTTATTACCGTGTGTTTTTATCATGTGTTATGTTATTATCATGTTTTATTGCCATGTTATTATGTGTTATGTTATTACCATGTGTTATTATGTTTTATAATCGTGTTATGTTTTATTTTCAGACGTTATTATCATATGATAGTAACACATGATGATAACATAACACATGATAATAACATGTTATTATCATGTGTTATTACTGTTTTATCATGTTCATGCGGGTGAGACTCACGTTCTGTTTTTTTGTGTTTTTCAGATTTGGAGAAATTACGACAGCGACAGCAGCGGCTTCATCTCAGCGCTGGAGCTCAAGGTGTGAGACGCACAAACATGTGACCAAAATAAACATGTGACCAACAGTAAACAAACATGTGACCAACAGTAAACAAATAAGTGACAGATAATAAACATGTGACCAACAGTAAACAAACATGTGACCGATAATAAACATGTGACCAACAGTAAACAAATATGTGACCAACAGTAAACAAATATGTGACCAAAATAAACATGTGACCAACAGTAAACAAACATGTGACCAACAGTAAACAAACATGTGATCAACAGTAAACAAATATGTGACCAAAATAAACATGTGACCAATAGTAAACAAACATGTGACCAACAGTAAACAAATATGTGACCAACAGTAAACAAACGTGTGACCAACAGTAAACACAAACATGTGACCAAAATAAACATGTGACCAATAGTAAACAAACATGTGACCAACAGTAAACAAATATGTGACCAACAGTAAACAAACATGTGATCAACAGTAAACACAAACATGTGACCAAAATAAACATGTGACCAACAGTAAACAAATATGTGACCGACAGTAAACAAATATGTGACCGACAGTAAACACAAACATGTGACAGATAATAAACATGTGACCAACAGTAAACAAATATGTGACCAAAATAAACATGTGACCAATAGTAAACAAACATGTGACCAACAGTAAACAAATATGTGACCAACAGTAAACAAACATGTGATCAACAGTAAACACAAACATGTGACAGATAATAAACATGTGACCAACAGTAAACAAATATGTGACCAACAGTAAACAAACATGTGACCGACAGTAAACACAAACATGTGACAGATAATAAACATGTGACCAACAGTAAACAAATATGTGACCGACAGTAAACACAAACATGTGACCATAGGTAAAAAAACGGTCCTCGTGTTCCCGGGATCAAAGGTCACACTGGCCTCATGTTCCTGGGGTCAAAGGTCACACTGGCCTCATGTTCCTGGGGTCAAAGGTCACACTGGCCTCGTGTTCCCGGGATCAAAGGTCACACTGGCCTCATGTTCCTGGGGTCAAAGGTCACACTGGCCTCATGTTCCTGGGGTCAAAGGTCACACTGGCCTCATGTTCCTGGGGTCAAAGGTCACACTGGCCTCGTGTTCCTGGGGTCAAAGGTCACACTGTCCTCGTGTTCCTGGGGTCAAAGGTCACACTGTCCTCGTGTTCCCGGGGTCAAAGGTCACACTGTCCTCGTGTTCCCGGGGTCAAAGGTCACACTGGCCTCGTGTTCCTGGGGTCAAAGGTCACACTGGCCTCGTGTTCCTGGGGTCAAAGGTCACACTGGCCTCGTGTTCCCGGGGTCAAAGGTCACTTTGTTCTTGTGTCCTGCAGAGTTTCCTTCAGGACCTGTTTGTGCAGCACAGGAAGTCCATCAGCGCCGACAAACTGGACCAATACACCGTCTCCATGGTAACAGCACACACGCCGTCACCATGGTAACGAGGAACAATGCAGATCACATGTCCCCCATTTCCTCTTCAACTGCCCCTGTCTCACCTGTCCCTGTCTCACCTGTCCCCGTCTCACCTGTCTCGGTCTCACCTGTCTCTGTCTCACCTGTCCCCGTCTCACCTGTCCCCGTCTCACCTGCCCCTGTCTCACCTGCCCCCGTCTCACCTGTCCCCGTCTCACCTGTCTCTGTCTCACCTGTCCCTGTCTCACCTGCCCCTGTCTCACCTGTCTCTGTCTCACCTGTCTCTGTCTCACCTGCCCCTGTCTCACCTGTCCCCGTCTCACCTGTCCATGTCTCACCTGTCTCTGTCTCACCTGTCTCTGTCTCACCTGTCCCCGTCTCACCTGTCCCCGTCTCACCTGTCCATGTCTCACCTGTCTCTGTCTCACCTGTCTCTGTCTCACCTGTCTCTGTCTCACCTGTCCCCGTCTCACCTGTCCCTGTCTCACCTGTCTCTGTCTCACCTGCCCCCGTCTCACCTGTCCCCGTCTCACCTGTCCCTGTCTCTGTCTCACCTGCCCCTGTCTCACCTGTCCCCGTCTCACCTGCCCCCGTCTCACCTGTCCCCGTCTCACCTGACCATGTCTCACCTGTCCCCGTCTCACCTGCCCCCGTCTCACCTGTCCCCGTCTCACCTGTCCATGTCTCACCTGTCTCTGTCTCACCTGTCTCTGTCTCACCTGTCCCCGTCTCACCTGCCCCCCTCTCACCTGCCCCTGTCTCACCTGCCCCTGTCTCACCTGTCCCTGTCTCACCTGTCTCTGTCTCACCTGCCCCCGTCTCACCTGTCCCCGTCTCACCTGTCCCCGTCTCACCTGTCCCTGTCTCACCTGTCTCTGTCTCACCTGCCCCTGTCTCACCTGTCCCCGTCTCACCTGTCCCCGTCTCACCTGTCCCTGTCTCACCTGCCTCCGTCTCACCTGCCCCTGTCTCACCTGTCCCTGTCTCACCTTCCCCTGTCTCACCTGTCCCCGTCTCACCTGTCCCTGTCTCACCTGCCCCCCTCTCACCTGCCCCTGTCTCACCTGCCCCTGTCTCACCTGCCCCTGTCTCACCTGTCCCTGTCTCACCTTCCCCTGTCTCACCTGTCCCCGTCTCACCTGTCCCTGTCTCACCTGTCCCCCTCTCACCTGCCCCTGTCTCACTTGCCCCTGTCTCACCTGTCCCTGTCTCACCTGTCTCTGTCTCACCTTCCCCTGTCTCACCTGTCCCTGTCTCACCTGTCCCTGTCTCACCTGTCTCTGTCTCACCTTCCCCTGTCTCACCTGTCCCTGTCTCACCTGTCCCCGTCTCACCTGCCCCCGTCTCACCTGTCCCCGTCTCACCTGACCATGTCTCACCTGACCCGGTCTCACCTGCCCCCGTCTCACCTGTCCCCGTCTCACCTGTCCATGTCTCACCTGTCTCTGTCTCACCTGTCTCTGTCTCACCTGTCCCCGTCTCACCTGCCCCCCTCTCACCTGCCCCTGTCTCACCTGCCCCTGTCTCACCTGTCCCTGTCTCACCTGTCTCTGTCTCACCTTCCCCTGTCTCACCTGTCTCTGTCTCACCTGTCCCCGTCTCACCTGCCCCTGTCTCACCTGCCCCTGTCTCACCTGTCCCTGTCTCACCTGTCCCCGTCTCACCTGCCCCTGTCTCACCTGTCTCTGTCTCACCTGCCCCTGTCTCACCTGTCCCCGTCTCACCTGCCTCCGTCTCACCTGCCCCTGTCTCACCTGTCCCTGTCTCACCTTCCCCTGTCTCACCTGTCCCAGTCTCACCTGTCTCTGTCTCACCTGCCCCCGTCTCACCTTTCCCCGTCTCACCTGTCCCCGTCTCACCTGTCCCTGTCTCACCTGCCCCTGTCTCACCTGTCTCTGTCTCACCTGCCCCTGTCTCACCTGTCCCCGTCTCACCTGTCCATGTCTCACCTGTCTCTGTCTCACCTGTCTCTGTCTCACCTGTCCCTGTCTCACCTGTCCCTGTCTCACCTGTCTCTGTCTCACCTGCCCCCGTCTCACCTGTCCCCGTCTCACCTGTCCCCGTCTCACCTGCCCCCGTCTCACCTGTCCCCGTCTCACCTGACCATGTCTCACCTGTCCCTGCCTCACCTGCCCCCTGCCTCACCTGTCCCCGTCTCACCTGTCCATGTCTCACCTGTCCCCGTCTCACCTGTCCCTGTCTCACCTGTCTCTGTCTCACCTGTCTCTGTCTCACCTGTCCCCGTCTCACCTGTCCCCGTCTCACCTGCCCCTGTCTCACCTGCCCCTGTCTCACCTGTCCCTGTCTCACCTGTCTCTGTCTCACCTGCCCCCGTCTCACCTGTCCCCGTCTCACCTGACCCCGTCTCACCTGTCTCTGTCTCACCTGTCCCCGTCTCACCTGTCCCCGTCTCACCTGCCCCTGTCTCACCTGCCCCTGTCTCACCTGTCCCTGTCTCACCTGCCCCTGTCTCACCTGTCCCTGTCTCACCTGTCCCTGTCTCACCTGTCCCCGTCTCACCTGCCCCTGTCTCACCTGCCCCTGTCTCACCTGTCCCTGTCTCACCTGTCCCCGTCTCACCTGCCCCTGTCTCACCTGTCTCTGTCTCACCTGTCCCCGTCTCACCTGTCCCCGTCTCACCTGCCCCTGTCTCACCTGTCTCTGTCTCACCTGCCCCTGTCTCACCTGTCCCCGTCTCACCTGTCCCTGTCTCACCTGCCTCCGTCTCACCTGTCCCTGTCTCACCTGTCCCTGTCTCACCTGTCCCTGTCTCACCTTCCCCTGTCTCACCTGTCCCTGTCTCACCTGTCCCGGTCTCACCTGTCCCTGTCTCACCTGCCCCCCTCTCACCTGCCCCTGTCTCACCTGTCCCTGTCTCACCTGTCCCTGTCTCACCTTCCCCTGTCTCACCTGTCCCTGTCTCACCTGTCCCTGTCTCACCTGTCCCTGTCTCACCTTCCCCTGTCTCACCTGTCCCTGTCTCACCTGTCCCCCTCTCACCTGCCCCTGTCTCACTTGCCCCTGTCTCACCTGTCCCTGTCTCACCTGTCTCTGTCTCACCTTCCCCTGTCTCACCTGTCTCTGTCTCACCTGTCCCTGTCTCACCTGTCTCTGTCTCACCTGTCCCCGTCTCACCTGCCCCCCTCTCACCTGCCCCTGTCTCACCTGCCCCTGTCTCACCTGTCCCTGTCTCACCTGTCTCTGTCTCACCTTCCCCTGTCTCACCTGTCTCTGTCTCACCTGTCCCCGTCTCACCTGTCCCCGTCTCACCTGTCCATGTCTCACCTGTCCCTGTCTCACCTGTCTCTGTCTCACCTGTCCCCGTCTCACCTGTCCCCGTCTCACCTGTCCATGTCTCACCTGTCCCTGTCTCACCTGTCTCTGTCTCACCTGTCCCCGTCTCACCTGTCCCCGTCTCACCTGTCCATGTCTCACCTGTCCCTGTCTCACCTGTCTCTGTCTCACCTGTCCCCGTCTCACCTGCCCCTGTCTCACCTGCCCCTGTCACCTGTCTCTGTCTTTTCTGTCTTTCAGATGAAGATGTTTGACAAAAACAGAGACGGTCGCTTGGACTTGGGGGATCTCGCCAGGTAAAGTTTAGACCAGTACTGGGTCCTGGATCTGGTCCTGGATCTGGTCCTGGATCTGGTCCTGGATCTGGTCCTGATCTAACCGTCTCCTGTACCTCTGCAGGATCCTGGCCATGAAGGAGAACTTCCTGCTGCGCTTCCAGATGGACGTAAGTAACTCTGCTCCTTTAGTCCTGGTCCAGACCTGGTTCAAACCTGGTCCAGACCTGGTTCAAACCTGGTCCAGACCTGGTCCAGACCTGGTTCAGACCTGGTTCTTCTGTTGCAGGGCTGCAGTTTGGGCGATCGCAGAAAAGACTTTGAGAAGATCTTCGCTCACTACGACGTGGTCAGTGTCTGTCCTCGTGTCGTTGAGCAGGACACTTCTGTCTGAGCGTGTCGGTGTGATCCCAGACTGTCCTCGTGTCGTTGAGCAGGACACTTCTGTCTGAGCGTGTCGGTGTGATCCCAGACTGTCCTCGTGTCGTTGAGCAGGACACTTCTGTCTGAGCGTGTCGGTGTGATCCCAGACTGTCCTCGTGTCGTTGAGCAGGACACTTCTGTCTGAGCGTGTCGGTGTGATCCCAGACTGTCCTTGTGTCGTTGAGCAGGACACTTCTGTCTGAGCGTGTCGGTGTGATCCCAGACTGTCCTCGTGTCGTTGAGCAGGACACTTCTGTCTGAGCGTGTCGGTGTGATCCCAGACTGTCCTCGTGTCGTTGAGCAGGACACTTCTGTCTGAGCGTGTCGGTGTGATCCCAGACTGTCCTCGTGTCGTTGAGCAGGACACTTCTGTCTGAGCGTGTCGGTGTGATCCCAGACTGTCCTCGTGTCGTAGAGCAGGACACTTCTGTCTGAGCGTGTCGGTGTGATCCCAGACTGTCCTCGTGTCCTTGAGCAGGACACTTCTGTCTGAGCGTGTCGGTGTGATCCCAGACTGTCGTCGGGTCGATGAGCAGGACACTTCTGTCTGAGCGTGTCGGTGTGATCCCAGACTGTCCTCGTGTCGTTGAGCAGGACACTTCTGTCTGAGCGTGTCGGTGTGATCCCAGACTGTCCTCGTGTCGTTGAGCAGGACACTTCTGTCTTAGCGTCTCTCTGTGATCCCAGACTGTCCTCGTGTCGTTGAGCAGGACACTTCTGTCTGAGCGTGTCGGTGTGATCCCAGACTGTCCTCGTGTTGTTGAGCAGGACACTTCTGTCTGAGCGTGTCGGTGTGATCCCAGACTGTCCTCGTGTCGTTGAGCAGGACACTTCTGTCTGAGCGTGTCGGTGTGATCCCAGACTGTCCTCGTGTCGTTGAGCAGGACACTTCTGTCTGAGCGTGTCGGTGTGATCCCAGACTGTCCTCGTGTCGTTGAGCAGGACACTTCTGTCTGAGCGTGTCGGTGTGATCCCAGACTGTCCTCGTGTCGTTGAGCAGGACACTTCTGTCTGAGCGTGTCGGTGTGATCCCAGACTGTCCTCGTGTTGTTGAGCAGGACACTTCTGTCTGAGCGTGTCGGTGTGATCCCAGACTGTCCTCGTTTTGTTGAGCAGGACACTTCTGTCTGAGCGTGTCGGTGTGATCCCAGACTGTCCTCGTGTCGTTGAGCAGGACACTTCTGTCTGAGCGTGTCGGTGTGATCCCAGACTGTCCTCGTGTTGTTGAGCAGGACACTCCTGGATCAGGGGTTGAGGGTCTGATCTTGTCTGGTTTCAGAGCGGGACAGGAGACCTGGAGGGGCCTGAGGTGGACGGCTTCGTCAAAGACATGATGGAACTGGTCAAGGTAAGAGTCCTGTTTAGTCCAGTTCTGGCCCGGTCCAGGCCCGGTTCTGGTCCTGGTCTGGCCTGGTCCTAGCCCCGGCTCTGGCTAGGTCCAGGCCCAGCTCTGGCCCGGTCCTAGCCCCGGGTCTGGCCCGGTCCTGGCCCCGGCTTTGGCCCGGTCCAGGCCCGGTTCTGGTCCTGGTCTGGCCTGGTCCTGGCCCCGGTCCAGGCCCGGCTCTGGCCCGGTCCAGGCCCGGTTCTGGTCCTGGTCTGGCCCGGTCCAGGCCTGGCTTTGGCCCGGTCCAGGCCCGGTTCTGGTCCTGGTCTGGCCTGGTCCTAGCCCCAGCTCTGGCCCGGTCCTGGCCCCGGTCCAGGCCCGGTTCTGGCCCGGTCCAGGCCCGGCTCTGGCCCGGTCCAGGCCCGGTTCTGGTCCTGGTCTCACACTGTGCCGTTGCAGCCCAGTCTCAGTGGTTTGGAGTTGGATCGTTTTAAGAAGCTGCTGCTGAATCACTGCGACTTGAACCGAGACGGAAAGATCCAGAAGAACGAACTCGCCCTCTGTCTGGGAATAAAACTGTCCTAACGCCTGCACCTGCCTGCTCCTGTCTGCTCCTATCTGCACCTGCCTGCTCCTGCCTGCTCCTGCCTGCACCTGCCTGCACCTGTCTGCACCTGCCTGCTCCTGTCGCAGTCACATTTCCACCAATAATTCTCAGACTTTTCCTCTAAATGTTTCTTCCAGATTTTCCTGCGATATTCTTTAAATTTTCCACTAATTTTCTTTTATATTTCCACCTCCTCTGTTTTTGTGAATTTGCCCAATTTATCAACTTTTAACTCATCCCAACAAAATCCAGATGATTCTGTTTGAGTGAAACTGTTTCTTAAACTAAATGTTTGCATGAAGTTATTCTCCATTTTGTGAAAAAAAGAAAACACTAAAATGTTTAGCAACAAAGTTGACGTCATCGTGTGATGCTGCTTTTTTACTGGAGATCTTCATTTGTTTAGTCCTGGTTTAGTCCTGGTTTAGTCCTGGTTTAGTCCTGGTTTAGTCCTGGTTTAGATCTGGTTTAGTCCTGGTTTAGTCCTGGTTTAGTCCTGGTTTAGTCCTGGTTTAGTCCTGGTTTAGTCCTGGTTTAGTCCTGGTTTAGTCCTGGTGTAGACCTGGTTTAGTCCTGGTTTAGCCCTGGTGTAGACCTGGTTTACTCCTGGTGTAGACCTGGTTTAGTCCTGGTTTAGTCCTGGTTTAGTCCTGGTTTAGCCCTGGTGTAGACCTGCTTTAGTCCTGGTTTAGTCCTGGTTTAGCCCTGGTTTAGTCCTGGTTTAGTCCTGGTTTAGACCTGGTTTAGTCCTGGTTTAGTCCTGGTTTAGACCTGGTTTAGACCTGGTTTAGTCCTGGTTTAGTCCTGGTTTAGTCCTGGTTTAGTCCTGGTTTAGTCCTGGTTTAGTCCTGGTTTAGTCCTGGTTTAGACCTGGTTTAGTCCTGGTTTAGTCCTGGTTTAGACCTGGTTTAGACCTGGTTTAGTCCTGGTTTAGTCCTGGTTTTGTGATCGTGAAGTATTTCATTTGTAAAATGTTAAAGTTGAACATCGTTTTGTGGAAAAGTGCAATAAATTAAAACATTAAAATAAAAACGTTGTGACTTTTTGTTCTGAAACATTTTATTTTGAACATTAACGAGCTGTGATTGGCCGTCCAGAGCCAGGTGAGCTGTGATTGGCCGTCCAGAGCCAGGTGAGCTGTGATTGGCCGTCCAGAGCCAGGTGAGCTGCGATTGGCCCGTCCAGAGCCAGGTGAGCTGCGATTGGCCCGTCCAGAGCCAGGTGAGCTGCGATTGGCCCGTCCAGAGCCAGGTGAGCTGCGATTGGCCCGTCCAGAGCCAGGTGAGCTGCGATTGGCCCGTCCAGAGCCAGGTGAGCTGCGATTGGCCCGTCCATAGCCAGGTGAGCTGCGATTGGCCCGCCCAGAGCCAGGTGAGCTGCGATTGGCCCGTCCCAGAGCCAGGTGAGCTGCGATTGGCCGTCAGAGCCAGGTGAGCTGCGATTGGCCCAGAGCCAGGTGAGCTGCGATTGGCCCGTCCAGAGCCAGGTGAGCTGCGATTGGCCCGTCCAGAGCCGGGTGAGCTGCGATTGGCCCGCCCAGCGCCAGGTGAGCTGCGATTGGCCCGTCCAGAGCCAGGTGAGCTGCGATTGGCCCGTCCAGAGCCAGGTGAGCTGCGATTGGCCCGTCCAGAGCCGGGTGAGCTGCGATTGGCCCGTCCAGAGCCAGGTGAGCTGCGATTGGTCGGTTCTCATTCAAACTTTACAAAGGCCTGTGCTTTGTCCCGCCTCCTGTTTCTTCCTCGTTTCTGGACGTCATGAATCTGGAGCAAAAACTCAGGTAAAGATGGATTTCCTTCGGATCTAAAACATGAACTCGGCACAAATTCTTGTCCATGTCGTGCTTTTACCGTCTAGAACTGAACAAACGTGATCATAACAACTGAAACTGTGTCTGAGAGAAGATATTTATATCACAACATGAATGAAAAGTGGACCAGACCAGCTCCACTAAAACACATGGATTTGTTTGGCAAAAACTACACCAAAACAAAGAATAATTATTCGATAAACTCTTTCATTTTCTCCAGTTTGTCCCCGTAAAATATTGACTAAAACTAAAAATAATCTTAGTCAAAAAACTGAGACTAAAACTAAATTAAAATATCAACATGAACAAAACACAAATGCAAATATATCACATCATAATTTAAATATTTACATGCGTCGTCACATTTACTGACAGCACTGGAAATGAATCTCAAGGTAATGAATCATTCTAATAAAGCCGACTTTAAAGGTCCTGGTGTTTGTTTGTGTGACGTAAAAAGCAGATAAAGTGTGTTTGTTCCAGGATTGTGCTGCTCGCGGCTCTTTTCACTTCTGCTCGACTCAAAGGTGAGACTCAAACAGCTTCATTTGAACAAAAACTAATAATAATCGACGGAAACAGAACTCTGACCAGGACTTTATTTAAAGAAGAAACATTTACAAAAATCCTGTGAATCTGAGCCGTGTTTGTCACATTTACCACCTGCCCACGTGGATTAGACCTGGACCTGGTCCTGGTTCAGACCTGGACCTGGACCTGGTCCTGGTTCTGGTCCTAGTTCAGACCTGGTCTTGGTCCTGGTTCAGACCTGGTTCTGGTCCTGGTTCAGACCTGGTCCTGGTCCTGGTTCAGACTTGGTTCTGGTCCTGGTTCTGGTCCTGGTTCAGACCTGGTCCTGGTCCTGGTTCTAGTCCTGGTCCTGGTTCAGACCTGGCTCTGATCCTGGTCCTAGTTCAGACCTGGTTCTGGTCCTGGTTCAGACCTGGCTCTGGTCCTGGTTCAGACCTGGTCCTGGTCCTGCTCCTTGTCCTGGTTCAGACCTGGTCCTGGTTCAAACCTGGTCCTGGTTCAGTCCTGGTTCAGACCTGGTCCTGGTCCTGGTTCAGACCTGGTTCTGGTTCTGGTCCTGGTTCAGACCTGGTTCTGGTTCAGTTCTGGTCCTGGTCCTGGTTCAGACCTGGTCCTGGTTCTGGTTCAGACCTGGCTCAGGTCCTGGTCCTGGTTCAGTTCTGGTCCTGGTCCTGGTTCTGGTTCAGTCCTGGTTCTGGTTCAGTTCTAGTCCTGGTTCAGACCTGGTCCTGGTTCAGTTCTGGTTCTGGTTCAGACCTGGTCCTGGTCCTGGTTCAGACCTGGCTCTGGTCCTGGTCCTGGTCCTGGTTCAGTCCTGGTTCTGGTTCAGACCTGGTCCTGGTTCAGACCTGGTCCTGGTTCAGGTTCAGTTCTGGTCCTGGTTCAGTTCTGGTCCTGGTCCTGGTTCAGACCTGGTCCTGGTCCTGGTTCAGTCCTGGTTCTGGTTCAGACCTGGTCCTGGTTCAGACCTTGTTCTGGTCCTGGTCCTGGTTCAGATCTGGTCCTGGTTCAGTTCTGGTTCAGACCTGGTCCTGGTCCTGGTTCAGACCTGGTTCTGGTCCTGGTTCAGTTCTGGTCCTGGTTCTGGTTCAGTTCTGGTTCTGGTTCTGTTGCAGAGCAGGACTCGGCAGCAGATGGTGGTTCTTCAGGTTTCAGGGCGAAGTCCGATCACGGTTTGTACTTTTTAGATTTTGTTTCTCACAAAGTGACGTTCTGTTTAAAAACGAAGAAGAAACTGAAGAGTTTAAAATATTAAAAAGGAACAGTTTGATAAAACGACAGCTGTGTCTGTTTTAAATAATTTCTAATGCGAGAGAGGCCGATATATCGGGCCGATATTTGCTCTTTTTTTATATGGGCTATTGGGCTAATCCTCCAGCAGAGGCCGATATTCTGTTCTGTCGACCAAAGATGAGGCTTTATTTGAACGTGTTTCTGCAGCCGAGTCCCAACCAAGTCCTAAACCAAGCTGAGAGCCACAATCAATGGACTGTTTACTTTTAAATTGTTATGCATTATCGTTAGCGTTAGCATTAGCATCGACACAAACACGTCCCTTAAACACAGTGTCTCTGGTGAACGACTCACTTGTTTTGTCTTTAATGTTTCACAGACGTCCAGCTCTCACTGTTCACTGCATCAGGATTTATCCATTTTAGACTGACAGGACCAAACCCCATAGAAGTGAATTAGACAGGAAGTACTGATCCAGCCATTTAAAAATAAACACACCAACTGCCATCTTGTGCACAGAATCAATCGCGAAACGTTCAAAAGAGTTGCATTACATCAACTCGATGTCATCCCTCGTTTGTCCAAGAGTCGTCAAAGAAAAGGTCATGTCATTTTCAATCTGATGGAAACGGTTTGAGGTTTCTCTAAAACATTGTCCATGAAAAGCTGTGAAGCCTTTTATTAATTCAAGAATAAATAATGAATAACCTCCAACTGAAAATGTTGATCTTTGTTCAGCTTTAAAACTACCCTGAGCAGCACCGTTTCTTAAAAGTCTCTCGTTGCTCACCTCTTCCTGCAGGAGGCGCCGGTGAGACCTCGCAGACCGCAGTCGTGTCCAGAGGAGCGATCCTGATGCTGCCTTCGACCTCCGAGGAAAAGCCTGACGATCCTCTGAAACCATCTCAACCGAGGCAGTTCGTTTTTGCCCCGAAACATCAGCCGAAGGAGCGAACGCCTGGATTCTCTTCAACGCACGAGTCCCGGCGACCGCACGAAGTAGACTGCTCAAGGAGACGGCGTTTGAGGCAGAAAAACCAGCCCGTCCAACCTCCAGAGTCCGACGTAAGCTTCGATCTGCAAACCGCACCGAACCCCCGAGAACTGTCTTTCAGATCGAAGTCGTGCGCCGTGAAACCGAGTCACCAAAGCGACGCGAAGGTCAGACGAGCGACTGTGGGTTCACGGCCAAATATGCAACGTCTAGATCAAGAGTTGGAAGGATTTGGTGCAAGAAACCCAAGTTATTCAAGTGGAAAAGTCATTGATCGTCTCAATGGTTTGCCTTCTGGTGAACGTCCAAGTTCTGAAGACCAAAATGTTAGCGTTAAAAGTGAACAAAAGCAACCGAATCATCCAAAAATCAAACCGAGCTTTGACAGAGGACACTCAAACTGGAAAAATGGACTTCAACCAATTATTTATTCAAGTGAACATCAAGAAAAGCCAAAACATTTAAGATATTTGTCGATTCTGTCCACAAACTCTGTAAAAGGTCCACCGACGACCTCAAAACTAAAACTGTACAATATTTTTGAGTCTTCAGTGACATATGAAGCAGGGTTTTCAGCAAATCCAAACTATCGACACTCAGGGCGGCAAAATCCAGGTGAAAATCAGGTCCGGCCTCAAAACGTCGCTGAGAAAAGCAGTTTGTCTTCTAGGACTCGAGGACAAAGTCTTTGTGTTCGAAACCAGATTTGGGGGAACGGAGAAGTGCAGCCTGGAATCTCTGCTTATTCGAAAAATTCAAAGATTAATTGTGAAAATAAAGTTTGGGCGTCTCGAAAACCGAAAATCGAAAAAAGTGGAAAAGACCAATTGAAGTCGTTAAATGTGAGGTTTCAAAAGAGGAATCAAAATATAGCTGAAGAAAACTATTTGTTTTTAGGTAAACGACGGCAACAACGTCCAGAAAACGCCCCAAATTATGAGTACAATAGTTTAACGAATGAACTTTTTGGTCTTCAACGACCAGGCATTGAAATTCTGAGTCCTTCTTCTCGCACCGAGCAGCAAAACGTACGAGAAAAGCCTTGGAGCAAACGTCCAACGCTGGAAACGTCTCAAAATTCAATTTCTCAACATCTTTACGCGATGGTGAAAAGATCACGAAAGACGAGGGAACTGGGCCGATTTGGAACCGCCGCACCTCAAAGTCCGGACGGTCCCAGGTTCATCACGGTGCCTCCGCTCGGCAAAGATTACGTCGTCGTCGGTAAATCGTATTTCACAAATTATGGCAGGCGGTCGAAGAAGGGCAGGTTTTCTCAAAGTCCGTCCAACGTCCAGAGAAAAGACGACCAGGACAAGCCCAAAGACGCTTCTACGAAACCAGCCGAGCGACCCGGAAACACCGCCGTTCCACCGTCAAGACCACAACCAGGCTTCTCTCCTGCGCCTGAAGAACATACAATTCAAGGAGTGACCTCAAAACCAAATCGATTTCCGGAAAATTCCTTTGTTTCTCTTCAATCCCAGCTACAGCCGAGCTTCTCTGTCCAGAAACCATCCCAAAGTTCTTCTCCTTCAGTCCAAATCAGCTTCAGTCGGCCACAATCGAGCTTTTATTTCCACAAAAATGAGCCTCGCGACCAACTTGGACCAACTCTTTCTTTTCTAAAACCGTCCCAAGACGCCAAAACAAACGTCCGCCTTTCTCCAGCAGGTTTTGGACGTCAAAATCCACACTCGCAGCCTCAAAAATCCCCAAATTATCAGCCATTCTACCCAACTCCACAACCGCTGCAACAAAATTCCGATTTCCAGGACTCAGGATCTCAAAGGATGCGCACCAATCCAAAATTAAACTTAAAGTCCGATCGGCAGTCACAGAATAAACCTTGGACTTCCTTTTCTAGCTCAACAGGAGAGTCTTGGAGCTTTAAACCCGCGAATCCAGAAGAAAACTACAATGTTCAGAGATGGCCGTCGTCGCAAACATCTCAAAGTCCTTCGCCAACGTCCAGACCTCAAACGGGAAGCTCGCAGTTCAACTTTGGACGAGTGTCTCCGCTTTCACTGCCGCAGCAGGAGTCTCGGTCTGCTCCAAAACCCATCGACTTTCGAAAGATCTCAGTTGTGTATTTGCCGCGACGAGAGCCATTTCAGAGTTCTGGAGACGCTCGTCCGAATGTTCTGAACGTCCTGCAGTTCCATCGGATCAGTCAGTCGCCTCAACCTTTTCCTTCGTGGCGTCAAAACCAGTTCCGTGATTCTTCTCAAAGGGAGTTTCAGGAATCCAAAAACCGCAACGACGAAGTTTCCAAACCTCGACGAGACCCGTTTGGAAGCCGGTTGTCACACCAAGAGTTTGGGTTCCAGCCGGAGCTCCAGATCTCGTCCGCTGAACCTCTTTCAGCGTTTCGTCCGCTGGAAAATCCTGCAGCGCTTTCGTCACAGACTTTTGGAAATTTGCCAACGTCACAGAAGTTTGAAGCAGTCGGTTCAAATCCACATCTGGAGCCTCTTCGTGTTCAAAAAACGCCGCCTTTACGTTCACGAAGTTTGTTCGCTTCACCGTTTCGAAGATTCAAACTAAGCGAAAACTTTCCTCGACATCTGCTCGTCGGGTCTCAGACGGTTCAAAATCTGCAAAAATATCGCAATCCAGATTTCCAGAATTACAGAAACTCACCGAGACGTGTCTTTGATGGTCCCTCTGCGCCAAAACCTCTACCATTTCACTCATTCAGGACTTTGTGAACCCGGACTTTGACCAAGACTGTGACCCGGACTGTGACCCGGACTGTGACCCGGACTGTGACCCGGACTTTGACCCGAACATTGACCCAGACTTTGACCCGGACTGTGACCCGGACTGTGACCCGGACTGTGACCCGGACTGTGACCCGGACTTTTACCCGGACTTTGACCCGAACATTGACCCAGACTTTGACCCAGACTGTGACCCGAACATTGACCCGGACTTTGACCCGGACTGTGACCCGGACTTTGACCCGGACTTTGACCCGGACTTTGACCCGGACTTTGACCCGGACTTTGACCCGGACTGTGACCCGGACTGTGACCCGGACTTTGACCCGGACTTTGACCCGAACATTGACCCGGACTTTGACCCGGACTGTGACCCGGACTTTGACCCGGACTGTGACCCGGACTTTGACCAGGACTTTGACCCGGACTTTGACCCGGACTTTGACCAGGACTTTGACCCGGACTTTGACCCGGACTCAACCCGGACTTGACACGACTGTGACCCGGACTGTGACCAGACTGAACAGACTTGACCCGGACTTTGACCCTGACTTTGACCAGGACTTTGACCCGGACTTTGACCCGGACTTTGACCTGGACTGTGATCTGGACTTTGACCTGAACATTGACCCGGACTTTGACCCGGACTGTGACCTGGACTTTGACCCGGACTTTGACCTGAACATTGACCCGGACTGTGACCCGGACTTTGACCCGGACTGTGACCTGGACTTTGACCTGGACTTTGACTTGAACATTGACCTGGACTTTGACCTGAACATTGACCCGGACTTTGACCTGGACTTTGACCCGGACTGTGATCTGGACTTTGACCCGGACTTTGACCCGGACTGTGACCCGGACTGTGATCTGGACTTTGACCTGGACTTTGACCTGGACTTTGACCTGGACTTTGACCCGGACTGTGATCTGGACTTTGACCTGGACTTTGACCCGGACTTTGACCCGGACTTTGACCTGAACATTGACCTGGACTTTGACTTCAACTTTTTGTTTCAGGGGTTTTAAACACCAGAGAATTTCTCAAACTCTGAAAAAACATGTTTGATTTGTTTTTATTCCAAATTCCAGCTGCTGGATTTTTAGTGCGTCTCATAATTTTATGGAAAAAAAAAAAGAAGCAAAAATTACATTTTCATTGGCTCCTCCTCCTCTTTATTCACAGCATTTGCACTTGATTTTTATAAACTTGAACTCCCAGTCACTCGGAAAAAAAACAAATTGTGTTTAAGAAAATAAAAACAAAAAACCTGTATTTTTGGATCTAAAATTCCCTCAGGACGAAGAGAAAGATTTTGGTGCCTTTTTTTTTAAATAAATCACACCAAAACTAAAAGATGGTCCAAAATCCTTTTTATGGAAAAGCAGCAGATTTATTATTTTTTTTTCTTGTGACATTTTTACACTGGTGTTTGTGAAGGTAAAACTATGAAAACAAACTCACTCTTTACATTCAGAAGAACCTGAGGAGGAGATGAAAAACACATTTTTGGGCTTGAAACCTTTAAGTCGGCGTCATGTCCAAAAATGGCTCAAAGAGACAAAAAATGTAAACTCCAGCAACTAAGATAAAAAAAACCCCAGAAACAAACAAAATGAACCTTTACCAGAAAATAAAATTGAAAAAAATTCAGACATGTTTTTTGGGGTTAAAAACGCAAAGTGAGAATTTCAACAATAAAAAAGAAACAACGACAAAAACAAGAGTCAAAAACACAAATGTACAAACTGTGTGAACCCGGACTGTGTGAACCAGGACTTAGTGAACCTGGACTTTCTGGACCTGGACTTTCTGGACTCGGACTTTCTGGACTTTCTGGACCTTCTGGACCTGGACTTTCTGGACCTGTACTTTCTGGACTTTCTGGACCTGGACTTTCTGGACTTTCTGGACCTGGACTTTCTGGACCTGGACTTTCTGGACTTTCTGGACCTGGACTTTCTGGACCTGGACTTTCTGGACTTTCTGGAGCTGGACTTTCTGGACTTTCTGGACCTGGACTTTCTGGACTTTCTGGACCTGGACTTTCTGGACCTGGACTTTCTGGACTTTCTGGACCTGGACTTTCTGGACCTGGACTTTCTGGACTTTCTGGACCTGGACTTTCTGGACTTTCTGGACCTGGACTTTCTGGACTTTCTGGACCTGGACTTTCTGGACCTGGACTTTCTGGACTTTCTGGACCTGGACTTTCTGGACCTGGACTTTCTGGACTTTCTGGACCTGGACTTTCTGGAGCTAAAGCCGTCGTTCAGATCAAAGAGTCCGAAGTCTTTCAGACGTGACACATTTCCTGTTCGTCCCAAAGAGTCGCCCAAAAAATCTGTTTTTGTAAATAAAATGGACCAAGCTTTACATTTTGTTTGACTTTTGTTCTAATTATTAAGACTCAGTGTTTATTAGAAAACGAGACATTATCAAAATGATTCAAAGAGTCAAACATTCCTCATAAAGAATGGACAATATTATAAATTTACTCACGACTTCTTAAAATGTACAAATCTGAAGAGTGGAATGTTATTAATCAGACAGAGAAGTGTCCAAAGAGAAGTGTCCAAGTGTCCCCAAAGAGAAGTGTCCAAAGAGAAGTGTCCAAAGAGAAGTGTCCAAGTGTCCCCAAAGAGAAGTGTCCCCAAAGAGAAGTGTCCCCAAAGAGAAGTGTCCCCAAAGAGAAGTGTCCCCAAAGAGAAGTGTCCCCAAAGAGAAGTGTCTCCAAAGAGAAGTGTCCCCAAAGAGAAGTGTCCAAAGAGAAGTGTCCCCAAAGAGAAGTGTCCAAAGAGAAGTGTCCAAAGAGAAGTGTCCCCAAAGAGAAGTGTCCAAAGAGAAGTGTCCCCAAAGAGAAGTGTCCCCAAAGAGAAGTGTCCAAAGAGAAGTGTCCAAAGAGAAGTGTCCCCAAAGAGAAGTGTCCAAAGAGAAGTGTTCCCAAAGAGAAGTGTCTCCAAAGAGAAGTGTCCAAAGAGAAGTGTCTCCAAAGAGAAGTGTCCAAAGAGAAGTGTCCCCAAAGAGAAGTGTCCCCAAAGAGAAGTGTCCCCAAAGAGAAGTGTCTCCAAAGAGAAGTGTCCAAAGAGAAGTGTCCCCAAAGAGAAGTGTCCAAAGAGAAGTGTCCCCAAAGAGAAGTGTCCAAGTGTCAACAAAGAGAAGTGTACAAAGAGAAGTGTCCAAAGAGAAGTGTCCCCAAAGAGAAGTGTCCAAAGAGAAGTGTCCCCAAAGAGAAGTGTCCAAGTGTCCCCAAAGAGAAGTGTCCAAAGAGAAGTGTCCAAAGAGACTTGTCCCCAAAGAGAAGTGTCCAAGTGTCCCCAAAGAGAAGTGTCCAAAGAGAAGTGTCCAAAGAGAAGTGTCTCCAAAGAGAAGTGTCCCCAAAGAGAAGTGTCCCCAAAGAGAAGTGTCCTCAAAGAGAAGTGTCCTCAAAGAGAAGTGTCCCCAAAGAGAAGTGTCCAAGTGTCCCCAAAGAGAAGTGTCCCCAAAGAGAAGTGTCCCCAAAGAGAAGTGTCCAAGTGTCCCCAAAGAGAAGTGTCCAAAGAGAAGTGTCCAAGTGTCCCCAAAGAGAAGTGTCCTCAAAGAGAAGTGTCCACATAGAGATGTGTCCAAAGAGAAGTGTCCAAAGAGAAGTGTCCCCAAAGAGAAGTGTCCCCAAAGAGAAGTGTCCCCAAAGAGAAGTGTCCAAAGAGAAGTGTCCCAAAGAGAAGTGTCCCCAAAGAGAAGTGTCCAAAGAGAAGTGTCCAAAGAGAAGTGTCCAAAGAGAAGTGTCCCCAAAGAGAAGTGTCCCCAAAGAGAAGTGTCCAAAGAGAAGTGTCCAAAGAGAAGTGTCCAAAGAGAAGTGTCCCCAAGAGAAGTGTCCCCAAAGAGAAGTGTCCAAAGAGAAGTGTCCAAGAGAAGTGTCCCCAAAGAGAAGTGTCCAAAGAGAAGTGTCCCCAAAGAGAAGTGTCTCCAAAGAGAAGTGTCCAAAGAGAAGTGTCCCCAAAGAGAAGTGTCCAAAGAGAAGTGTCCCCAAAGAGAAGTGTCCCCAAAGAGAAGTGTCCCCAAAGAGAAGTGTCTCCAAAGAGAAGTGTCCAAAGAGAAGTGTCCCCAAAGAGAAGTGTCCAAAGAGAAGTGTCCCCAAAGAGAAGTGTCCCCAAAGAGAAGTGTCCCCAAAGAGAAGTGTCCCCAAAGAGAAGTGTCCAAAGAGAAGTGTCCAAAGAGAAGTGTCCAAGTGTCCCCAAAGAGAAGTGTCCAAAGAGAAGTGTCCCCAAAGAGAAGTGTCCAAGTGTCCCCAAAGAGAAGTGTCCAAAGAGAAGTGTCCAAAGAGAAGTGTCTCCAAAGAGAAGTGTCCCCAAAGAGAAGTGTCCCCAAAGAGAAGTGTCCTCAAAGAGAAGTGTCCTCAAAGAGAAGTGTCCCCAAAGAGAAGTGTCCAAGTGTCCCCAAAGAGAAGTGTCCCCAAAGAGAAGTGTCCCCAAAGAGAAGTGTCCAAGTGTCCCCAAAGAGAAGTGTCCAAAGAGAAGTGTCCAAGTGTCCCCAAAGAGAAGTGTCCAAGTGTCCCCAAAGAGAAGTGTCCCCAAAGAGAAGTGTCCCCAAAGAGAAGTGTTCCCAAAGAGAAGTGTCTCCAAAGAGAAGTGTCCAAAGAGAAGTGTCTCCAAAGAGAAGTGTCCAAAGAGAAGTGTCCAAAGAGAAGTGTCCAAAGAGAAGTGTCCAAAGAGAAGTGTCCCCAAAGAGAAGTGTCCCCAAAGAGAAGTGTCCCCAAAGAGAAGTGTTCCCAAAGAGAAGTGTCTCCAAAGAGAAGTGTCCAAAGAGAAGTGTCTCCAAAGAGAAGTGTCCAAAGAGAAGTGTCCAAAGAGAAGTGTCCAAAGAGAAGTGTCCAAGTGTCCCCAAAGAGAAGTGTCCAAAGAGAAGTGTCCCCAAAGAGAAGTGTCCCCAAAGAGAAGTGTCCCCAAAGAGAAGTGTCCCCAAAGAGAAGTGTCCCCAAAGAGAAGTGTCTCCAAAGAGAAGTGTCCAAAGAGAAGTGTCCCCAAAGAGAAGTGTCCAAAGAGAAGTGTCCCCAAAGAGAAGTGTCCCCAAAGAGAAGTGTCCAAAGAGAAGTGTCTCCAAAGAGAAGTGTCCAAAGAGAAGTGTCCCCAAAGAGAAGTGTCCAAAGAGAAGTGTCCAAAGAGAAGTGTCCCCAAAGAGAAGTGTCCAAGTGTCCCCAAAGAGAAGTGTCCAAAGAGAAGTGTCTCCAAAGAGAAGTGTCCAAAGAGAAGTGTCCCCAAAGAGAAGTGTCCCCAAAGAGAAGTGTCCCCAAAGAGAAGTGTCCTCAAAGAGAAGTGTCCTCAAAGAGAAGTGTCCCCAAAGAGAAGTGTCCAAGTGTCCCCAAAGAGAAGTGTCCCCAAAGAGAAGTGTCCCCAAAGAGAAGTGTCCAAGTGTCCCCAAAGAGAAGTGTCCAAAGAGAAGTGTCCAAGTGTCCCCAAAGAGAAGTGTCCAAGTGTCCCCAAAGAGAAGTGTCCTCAAAGAGAAGTGTCCCCAAAGAGAAGTGTCCAAGTGTCCCCAAAGAGAAGTGTCCCCAAAGAGAAGTGTCCCCAAAGAGAAGTGTCCAAGTGTCCCCAAAGAGAAGTGTCCAAGTGTCCCCAAAGAGAAGTGTCCTCAAAGAGAAGTGTCCAAAGAGAAGTGTCCAAGTGTCCCCAAAGAGAAGTGTCCAAAGAGAAGTGTCCCCAAAGAGAAGTGTCCCCAAAGAGAAGTGTCCCCAAAGAGAAGTGTCCCCAAAGAGTGTTCCCAAAGAGAGTGTCTCCAAGAGAGTGTCCAAGAAGTGTCTCCAAGAGAAGTGTCCAAGAGAAGTGTCCAAGAGAGTGTCCAAGTGTCCCCAAAGAGAGTGTCCAAGAGAAGTGTCCCCAAAGAGAGTGTCCCCAAGAGAAGTGTCCCCAAGAGAAGTGTCCCCAAGAGAAGTGTCCCCAAGAGAGTGTCCAAGAGAAGTGTCTCCAAGAAGTGTCCAAGAAGTGTCCCCAAAGAGAGTGTCCAAGAGAAGTGTCCCCAAGAGAAGTGTCCCCAAGAGAGTGTCCCCAAGAGAAGTGTCTCCAAAGTGTCCAAGAAGTGTCCCCAAGAAGTGTCCAAGAGAGTGTCCAAGAGAAGTGTCCAAGTGTCCCCAAAGAGAAGTGTCCAAGAAAGTGTCCCCAAAGAGAGTGTCCAAGTGTCCCCAAAGAGAAGTGTCCAAGAGAAGTGTCTCCAAGAGAAGTGTCCAAGAGAAGTGTCCCCAAGAGAAGTGTCCCCAAAGAGAGTGTCCCCAAGAGAAGTGTCCTCAAAGAGAAGTGTCCTCAAGAGAAGTGTCCCCAAAGAGAAGTGTCCAAGTGTCCCCAAAGAGAAGTGTCCCCAAAGAGAAGTGTCCCCAAAGAGAAGTGTCCAAGTGTCCCCAAAGAGAAGTGTCCAAAGAGAAGTGTCCAAGTGTCCCCAAAGAGAAGTGTCCAAGTGTCCCCAAAGAGAAGTGTCCTCAAAGAGAAGTGTCCCCAAAGAGAAGTGTCCAAGTGTCCCCAAGAGAGTGTCCCCAAGAGAAGTGTCCCCAAAGAGAAGTGTCCAAGTGTCCCCAAAGAGAAGTGTCCCCAAAGAGAAGTGTCCAAGTGTCCCCAAAGAGAAGTGTCCTCAAAGAGAAGTGTCCCCAAAGAGAAGTGTCCCCAAAGAGAAGTGTCCAAGTGTCCCCAAAGAGAAGTGTCCCCAAAGAGAAGTGTCCCCAAAGAGAAGTGTCCCCAAAGAGAAGTGTCCCCAAAGAGAAGTGTCCAAAGAGAAGTGTCCAAAGTGAAGTGTCCCCAAAGTGAAGTGTCCCCAAAGTGAAGTGTCCAAAGTGAAGTGTCCCCAAAGTGAAGTGTCCAAAGTGAAGTGTCCAAAGTGAAGTGTCCCCAAAGTGAAGTGTCCCCAAAGTGAAGTGTCTTCAGTGAAAACTTCAGATGAAGCTGTCGGGCTCCCAGGGCTCAGATGGTGATCTGGCTCAGGCTCAGAACTCAAACACACTGATTTAAACCGAGTTAATGACAGAGAAGTGAGAAGCTAAACACAGCTATCAGCTCAAGCCCGAGAACGAGACACAAGAGAGAGACGAGACACAAGAGACACAAGAGACAGGAGGACGGAGCAGTGACTCAGAGGAACAAAAGGAACAAAGTCCACACTTTAATCACAAAGTTTAGTTAAAGCTTGTGACATTTTCAGTGACTCTGTTCAGTGAAGAAAGGAAAGAGTAACAGATACAGGAGAAAAAACTAAAAGTTTAAGTTAAATGACTGAGGAATATATGTATGTATGTATCTATGTATCTATATGCATGTGTATATATACATATATATGTATATATACATATATATGTATATATATATATATACATATATAATATAACTATCCTGGTTCAGTCCTGGTGGTGTTTGGTTAAACTCAGGACGTTGTTGTCCTTGTTGTTGTTGTTGTCCTTGTTGTTGTGGTTGTTGTTGTGGTTGTTGTTGTTGTCCTTGTTGTTGTTGTCCTTGTTGTTGTGGTTGTTGTTGTCCTTGTTGTTGTGGTTGTTGTTGTCCTTGTTGTCCTTGTTGTTGTCCTTGTTGTTGTTGTGGTTGTTGTTGTTGTCCTTGTTGTTGTTGTCCTTGTTGTTGTTGTTGTCCTCTCTGTGAATCGTGCAGTAAATCAGTGTTTCCCAGCCAGCGGTCCGGGGACCCCGAGGGGCACGTGAGCAGTTACCAGGAGGTTTCAGGTTTTCAAAGAACATGAAATGTACTTTTATCTGAATGAAAAAGTGTCATTAGTTGTAAACACAGCAACTTTTTGGAGACTCTTGAACCATAAATATAATTAAAACAAAAAAATACAATAGTAATAATTGACAATATGTCATTAAACCATTAATTTGCCTGAAACTCAAGTCTCTGTGTGAGACGACGCTGATACAAACGGCTGGAATCTGAGCTAAATGTACGTTTGACTCGTCACGTCTGAAGTCTGTGATTTACTGGAGCTGCAGCTGCAGAAGGACACGCCCCCAGCAGGTGCAGCAGAGGGGCGGTCCTGTCAGAGGGGCGGTCCTGTCAGAGGGGCGGTCCTAGCAGAGGGGCGGTCCTGGCAGAGGGGCGGTCCTGTCAGAGGGGCGGTCCTAGCAGAGCGGCGGTCCTAGCAGAGCGGTGGTCCTGGCAGAGGGGCGGTCCTGGCAGAGGGGCGGTCCTGTCAGAGGGGTTAGCCCCTGACGGTCCTGGCAGAGAGGTTAGCCCCTGTGTCCTGGTCACACCAGCAGAGGGCGCTGCTGTGTCACTGTTAAACTGCGTTGGTTTCGTTGAAGAAAATCTCAAAAATAAAAAGATGACGTCAGTGTTTTTCAACCTTTTCTTGACTTTTCTGGTGGAAACGACGCCCCTCAAAAACACGATGGACTCAGACCTTTTGATGAAACTGTGTCCTGTCTGTGTGAATAAAACTCAAATGACAGCATTTCCATGGAAACCAGCAGGAGGCTCCTCCAGGACATGGACGAGTCAGGTTTGTGTCGAGGCGGCTCACAAAAGGACGCATGTTTTTCTGTTTTTAAAAACTTCCAAAATGAAAAACATGCTTTTATTTTATATTTTTTGGCTAAAATTTTCAATAATTTTGGTTCAAGCAGGTGGAGCCCAAGGTCAAATGACTTCATGAGAAGTTTAAATGTGTTTTAATCAAAACAAAGTTCTTTGTATCGAATCAAAACCCAGTTTCACTGATGACCTGCAGCGATTAAAGGAACATCGTGACTAATCGACTATTTTAATCGGCCTTATCTGGACAACACAGACTCGGGTAAATACGACTGACGTGGTGGCGGCCCCTTGAGCCGGTTTTGCGTCCTGAGTCTGGTCTCCTCGTGCTGTGGGGGCGTGGTCACTGTAGTACGCGCTCTCGGACTGAATGCGCGCTCCCGGCTCCATCAAACACACTGCGGCGCGTGCTCGTGTGCGCATGCGTGCGGCAGTGCGGTGTGTTTTCCTCCAGCATCAGCAGCGCCATGGCCCCGAGCACCGCGCGGCCCCTGTCCGCCTGACCCTCACCTGCGGCCGGGGACAGTCTGCTCCGCGGCCCGGTGCCCTGGAACCTCTGAGCGGGAGAGGAGCGTGAGGAGGCCGCAGAGAGAGGCTCCTGCAGCCGGAGAGGAGGCTCCTGCAGCGGGGGAGAGGAGGCTCCTGCAGCCGGAGAGGAGGCTCCTGCAGCCGGGAGAGGAGGCTCCTGCAGCCGGGAGAGGAGGCTCCTGCAGCGGGGAGAGGAGGCTCCTGCAGCCGGAGAGGAGGCTCCTGCAGCCGGAGAGGAGGCTCCTGCAGCCGGGAGACAGCGACATGGAGACGGTGATGGAGCGGGAGTGCAGCGCGCTGGGAGGCCTCTTCCACACCGTCATCTCCGACATGAAGGTACCAGCACCTGGTACTCGGTTTAGTCCTTGTTTAGTCCTGGTTTAGTCCTGGTTTAGACCTGGTTTAGACCCGGTTTAGACTCGGTTTAGACCTGGTTTAGTCCTGGTTTAGACCCTGTTTAGACCTGGTTTAGACCCGGTTCTGCGGTGCAGTTCAGTGGGTCAGTGTGTCAGCTCATGCAGACGGTTCAGAGTGACGTCACTGTTAAATGTAAACTAAGTCTGGTCTTGGTCTCACTGTGGCCCTGACTTTAGTCCTGGTTTATTTATGGCTTAGTCCTGGTTTAGTCCAAGGACCAATGGAACTGAACTAAAATAAACAATAAAAAAACACAGCTCGTGTTAAACGACTTTAGACACAGGACGATGTTCTGCCACAGCATCACTGTGTGACGGGCCTCACTGTGTGACGGGCCTCACCGTGTGACGGGCCTCACGTGTGACGGGCCTCACCGTGTGACGGGCCTCACGTGTGACGGGCCTCACCGTGTGACGTGTGACGGACCACTGTGTGACGGGCCTCACCGTGTGACGGGCCTCACCGTGTGACGTGTGACGGACCACTGTGTGACGGGCCTCACTGTGTGACGGGCCTCACTGTGTGACGGGCCTCACTGTGTGACGGGCCTCACTGTGTAACGGACCACTGTGTGACGGACCACTGTGTGACGGACCTCACTGAGTGACGGGCCCCACTGTGTGACGGGCCTAACTGTGTGACGGACCACTGTGTGACGGGCCTCACTGTGTGACGGACCTCACTGTGTGACGGGCCTCACTGTGTGACGGGCCTCACTGTGTAACGGACCACTGTGTGACGGACCTCACTGAGTGACAGGCCCCACTGTGTGACGGGCCTCACTGTGTGACGGACCACTGTGTGACGGGCCTCACTGTGTGACGGGCCTCACTGTGTGACGGGCCCCACCGTGTGACGGGCCTCACCGTGTGACGGGCCTCACCGTGTGACGGGCCTCACCGTGTGACGGGCCTCACCGTGTGACGGGCCTCAGTGTGTGACAGGCCTCACTGTGTGACGGGCCTCACCATGTGACGGGCCTCACCGTGTGACGGGCCCCACTGTGTGACGGGCCCCACTGTGTGACGTGTGACGGGCCTCACTGTGTGACGGGCCTCACTGTGTGACGGACCTCACTGTGTGACGGACCTCACTGTGTAACGGACCACTGTGTGACGGACCTCACTGTGTGACGGACCACTGTGTGACGGGCCTCACTGTGTGACGGGCCTCACTGTGTGACGGGCCTCACTGTGTGACGGGCCTCACTGTGTAACGGACCACTGTGGGACGGACCACTGTGTGACGGACCTCACTGAGTGACGGGCCCCACTGTGTGACGGGCCTCACTGTGTGACGGACCACTGTGTGACGGGCCTCACTGTGTGACGGGCCTCACTGTGTGACGGGCCCCACCGTGTGACGGGCCTCACCGTGTGACGGGCCTCACCGTGTGACGGGCCTCACCGTGTGACGGGCCTCACCGTGTGACGGGCCTCACCGTGTGACTGGCCTCACCGTGTGACGGGCCCCACTGTGTGACGGGCCCCACTGTGTGACGTGTGACGGGCCTCACTGTGTGACGGACCTCACTGTGTGACGGACCTCACTGTGTGACGGACCTCACTGTGTGACGGACATCACTGTGTGACGGACCACTGTGTGACGGACCACTGTGTGACGGGCCTCACTGTGTGACGGGCATCACTGTGTGACGGGCCTCACTGTGTGACGGGCCTCACTGTGTAACGGACCACTGTGTGACGGACCACTGTGTGACGGACCTCACTGAGTGACGGGCCCCACTGTGTGACGGGCCTCACTGTGTAACGGACCACTGTGTGACGGACCACTGTGTGACGGACCTCACTGTGTGACGGACCTCACTGAGTGACGGGCCTCACTGTGTGACGGGCCTCACTGTGTGACGGGCCCCACTGTGTGACGGACCACTGTGTGACGGGCCTCACTGTGTGACGGGCCTCACCGTGTGACGGGCCCCACCGTGTGACGGGCCTCACCGTGTGACGGGCCTCACCGTGTGACGGGCCTCACCGTGTGACGGGCCTCACCGTGTGACGGGCCTCACCGTGTGACGGGCCCCACTGTGTGACGGACCTCACTGTGTGACGGACCTCACTGTGTGACGGACCTCACTGTGTGACGGACCTCACTGTGTGACGGACCTCACTGTGTGACGGACCACTGTGTGACGGACCACTGTGTGACGGGCCTCACTGTGTGACGGGCCTCACTGTGTAACGGACCACTGTGTGACGGACCTCACTGAGTGACGGGCCTCACTGTGTGACGGGCATCACTGTGTGACGGGCCTCACTGTGTGACGGGCCTCACTGTGTGACGGGCCTCACTGTGTAACGGACCACTGTGTGACGGACCACTGTGTGACGGACCTCACTGAGTGACGGGCCCCACTGTGTGACGGGCCTCACTGTGTGACGGGCCCCACTATGTGACGGGCCCCACTGTGTAACGTGTGACGGACCACTGTGTGACGGGCCTCACTGTGTGACGGGCCTCACTGTGTGACGGGCCTCACGTGTGACGGACATCACTGTGTGACGGGCCACTGTGTGACGGACCACTGTGTGACGGGCCTCACCGTGACGGGCTTCACTGTGTGACAGACCTCACTGTGTGACGGGCCTCACTGTGTGACGGGCCACTGTGTGACGGACCACTGTGTGACGGACCTCACTGTGTGACGGGCCCCACTGTGTAATGTGTGACGGACCACTGTGTGACGGGCCTCACTGTGTGACGGGCCTCACCGTGTGACGGGCCTCACCGTGTGACGGGCCACTGTGTGACGGACCACCGTGTGACGGGCCTCACTGTGTGACGGGCCTCACTGTGTGACGGGCCTCACTGTGTGATGGGCCACTGTGTGACGGACCACTGTGTGACGGACCTCACTGTGTGACGGGCCTCACCGTGTGACGGGCCTCACCGTGTGACGGACATCACCGTGTGACGGACCTCACCGTGTGACGGGGCTCACCATGTGACGGACATCACTGTGTGACGGGCCTCACTGTGTGACGGACCACTGTGTGACGGGCCACTGTGTGACGGGCCTCACCGTGTGACGGGCCTCACCGTGTGACGGACATCACCGTGTGACAGGCCTCACCGTGTGACGGGCCTCACCGTGTGACGGGCCTCACCGTGTGACGGACCTCACCGTGTGACGGGGCTCACCGTGTGACGGACATCACTGTGTGACGGGCGTCACACGGTGAGGCCCGTCACCGTGTGACGGGCCTCACCGTGTGACGGACCTCACCGTGTGACGGGGCTCACCGTGTGACGGACCTCACCGTGTGACGGGGCTCACCGTGTGACGGACATCACTGTGTGACGGGCCTCACCGTGTGACGGACCTCACCGTGTGACGGACCTCACCGTGTGACGGGCCTCATCGTGTGACGGGCCTCATCGTGTGACGGGCCTCACCGTGTGACGGACATCACTGTGTGACGGGCCTCACTGTGTGACGGGCCACTGTGTGATGGACTACTGTGTGACGGGCCTCACTGTGTGACGGGCCTCACCGTGTGACGGGCCTCACCGTGTGACGGACCTCACTGTGTGACGGGCCTCACTGTGTGACGGGCCTCACTGAGTGACGGACCTCACCGTGTGACGGGCCTCACTGTGTGACGGGCCTCACCGTGTGACGGGCCTCACCGTGTGACGGGCCTCACTGTGTGACGGGCCTCACCGTGTGACGGGCCTCACTGTGTGACGGGCCTCACCGTGTGACGGGCCTCACTATGTGACGGGCCTCACCGTGTGACGGGCCTCACTGTGTGACGGGCCTCACCGTGTGACGGGCCTCACTGTGTGACGGGCCTCACCGTGTGACGGGCCTCACTGTGTGACGGGCCTCACCGTGTGACGGGCCTCACTGTGTGACGGGGTTCCAGACTCTGTTTAGGTGAATGTTGTGCTCCAGATTCAGATTTCTGCAGCGACGAAAACAAGGACAAATGTGTGACAAATAAATGTTTTTATTGAAGAAGTGTTTAATATTTCTACAAACGTCTGATACTCCACATCAGACCTGTCCCAGAATGCACTGTGTCTTTGTTGTGATTGGCCCAGGTTTGACCAATGACAAGCCTCCTACAGGTAGTCCTGGTCTAGACCTGGTCTAGACCTGGTTAAGTCTCGGTTTAGACCTGGTTTAGTCCTGGTCCAGTCCTGGTTTAGACCCGGTTCAGTCCTGATAAAGACCTGGTTTAGTCCTGGTTTAGTCCTGGTTTAGTCCTGATAAAGACCTGGTTTAGTCCTGGTTTAGTCCTGGTTTAGTCCTGGTTCAGTCCTGATAAAGACCTGGTTTAGTCCTGGTCTAGTCTTGGTTTAGTCCTGATAAAGACCTGGTTTAGTCCTGGTTTAGTCCTGGTTTAGTCCTGGTAAAGACCTGGTAAAGACCTGGTTTAGTCCTGGTTTTGAGGATGAATGAAGGAAAAGTGCGGCCCCTCCCCCCTGCAGCAGTGTTGCCACGGTTACCAGGCTCTGACGCGGGACACACCCCTCAGCATCAGCACCGACTCCAGCATCACCAGAGAGAGAGAGAGAGAGGGGCGAGAGAGGGACGAGAGAGGGAGCAAGGGACAAGAGAGGGGAAGAGAGAGAGGGAGGGAGGGAGAGAGGGAGAGAAAAGAGGAAGGGAGAGGGGGAGGGAGGGGAAGAGAGGGAGGGAGGGAGGGAGGGAGGGAGGGACGGGCCAGAGAAGAAGAGAAAAGAGAGAGAGAGGGAAGGAGAGAGGGAGGAGGGGGAGAGAAAAGAGAGAGAGAGGGAGGGAGAAAGAGAGAGGGAGTGAGAGGGGGAGGGAGGGGTGAGAGAGGGGAAGAGAGGGAGGGAGGGAGGGAAGGAGAGAGGGAGGGAAGGTCCAGAGAAGGAGAGAAAACAGACAGAGAGAGAGGGAGAAAGAGAGAGAGAGGGAGGGAGAGAGAGAGCGAGAGGGGGAGGGAGGGAGGGAGGGAGGGAGACAAAAAGGAGGAAGTTTCCAAAACAAAAACAAGATGTAAAATCTAAATGTTTCCTGTTTTTCTTTTAGGGCAGTTTTCCGATTTGGGACGACTTCATCAACAAAGCAGGAAAACTGCACTCTCAGATCAGGTACTTCAAATACACAAGTACTGCATGTACAAGTACTGCATGTACAAGTACTGCACGTACAAGTACTGCATATACAAATACTGCATGTACAAGTACTTTATATAAAAGTACAGGTCCTCTTGTAAAAGTACATGACATATAAATACAGTGTATATTATTAGCGTGGCACAGTGGTTAAAGCCTCAAACCCAGAAGGTTCCAGGTTGGACTCCCGAGGGGGCGGGGCTAAGTGGTGTGTGAAATGGGTTTTATGTTCACACTTGACTGTGGCTGGAGTCCAACTGAAAACCACTGACGTCACACTCTGGAGCGTCATAAACGTGTTCTAAACGTGTCATAAACGTGTCATAAACGTGTTCTAAACATGTTCTAAACGTGTTCTAAACGTGTTCTAAACGTGTTCTAAACGTGTTCTAAACGTGTCATAAACGTGTTCTAAACGTGTTCTAAACGTGTTCTAAACGTGTCATAAACGTGTCATAAACGTGTCATAAACGTGTTCTAAACGTGTTCTAAACGTGTCCTAAACGTGTTCTAAACGTGTCATAAACGTGTTCTAAACGTGTTCTAAACGTGTTCTAAACGTGTTCTAAACGTGTCATAAACGTGTCATAAACGTGTTCTAAACGTGTTCTAAACGTGTCCTAAACGTGTCATAAACGTGTTCTAAACGTGTTCTAAACATGTTTTAATGTTTTAATGATGAATGACTGCGTTCTAAAGTTTAACCCTTTGTGTCTCAGAGCGACTGTTGTGGCTGTGGCTTCGTTCCTCGACGCTTTTCAGAAAGTGGCCGACCTCGCCTCCAACAGCCGAGGTGAGCCAGATGCCCTCCCACACCCCTGTGTGTCTGTAGTCCTGGTTTAGACCTGGTTTAGTCCTTCTTTAGTCCTGGTTTAAACCTGGTTTAGTCCTGGTTTAGTCCTGGTTTAGACCTGGTTTAGTCCTGGTTTAGTCCTGGTTTAGTCCTGGTTTAGACATGGTTTAGTCCTGGTTTAGTCCTGGTTTAGTCCTTGTTTAGTCCTGGTTTAGTCCTGGTTCATTCCTGGTTTAGACCTGATTTAGACCTGGTTTAGATCTGGTTTAGACCTGGTTTAGTCCTGGTTTAGTCCTGGTTTAGACCTGGTTTAGTCCTGGTTTAGTCCTGGTTTAGACATGGTTTAGCCCTGGTGTAGTCCTGGTTTAGTCCTGGTTTAGTCCTGGTTTAGACCTGGTCACGACCTGGTTTAGACCTGGTTTAGTCCTGGTTTAGTCCTGGTGTAGTCCTGGTTTAGTCCTGGTTTAGTCCTGGTTTAGTCCTGGTTCATTCCTGGTTTAGACCTGGTCACGACCTGGTTTAGACCTGGTTTAGTCCTGGTTTAGTCCTGGTTTAGACCTGGTTTAGTCCTGGTTTAGACATGGTTTAGTCCTGGTGTAGTCCTGGTTTAGTCCTGGTTTAGTCCTGGTTTAGTCCTGGTTTAGACCTGGTTTAGACCTGGTTTAGACATGGTTTAGACCTGGTTTAGTCCTGGTTTAGTCCTGGTTTAGTCCTTGTTTAGTCCTGGTTTAGTCCTGGTTTAGACCTGGTTTAGACCTGATTTAGTCCTGGTTTAGTCCTGGTTTAGTCCTGGTTTAGACCTGGTCACGACCTGGTTTAGACCTTGTTTAGTCCTGGTTTAGTCCTGGTTTAGACATGGTTTAGTCCTGGTGTAGTCCTGGTTTAGTCCTGGTTTAGTCCTGGTTTAGACCTGGTTTAGACATGGTTTAGACATGGTTTAGACCTGATTTAGTCCTGGTTTAGTCCTGGTTTAGTCCTGGTTTAGTCCTGGTTTAGTCCTGGTTTAGACCTGGTTTAGACCTGATTTAGTCCTGGTTTAGTCCTGGTTTAGTCCTGGTTTAGACCTGGTTTAGACCTGGTTTAGACCTTGTTTAGTCCTGGTTTAGTCCTGGTTTAGACCTGGTTTAGTCCTGGTTTAGACATGGTTTAGTCCTGGTGTAGTCCTGGTTTAGTCCTGGTTTAGTCCTGGTTTAGACCTGGTTTAGACATGGTTTAGACATGGTTTAGACCTGGTTTAGTCCTGGTTTAGTCCTGGTTTAGTCCTTGTTTAGTCCTGGTTTAGTCCTGGTTTAGTCCTGGTTTAGACCTGGTTTAGACCTGATTTAGACCTGGTTTAGTCCTGGTTTAGTCCTGGTTTAGACCTGGTTTAGACCTGGTTTAGACCTGGTTTAGACCTGGTTTAGTCCTGGTTTAGTCCTGGTTTAGACCTGGTTTAGTCCTGGTTTAGACCTGGTTTAGTCCTGGTTTAGTCCTGGTTTAGTCCTGGTTTAGTCCTGGTTTAGTCCTGGTCATGTTTCTCTGATGCTAACCCTCAATTGGGCAGTGGTTTCCATAGTAACATTGTCATCCTCTGTTACCGAGGGCAACAGGAGACAGGAAACAAGGAAGAGAGGAACCAGGACTAAACCAGGACTAAACCAGGTCTAAACCAGGACTAAACCAGGACTAAACCAGGACTAAACCAAGTCTAAACCAGGACTAAACCAGGACTTAATAGGACTAAACCAGGACTTAATAGGACTAAAGCAGGGCTGAAGCAGGAGTAAACCAGGACTAAACAGATCTTTTCGGGTCTTTTCTGGTGTCCTTGAGGTTCTTGGATCTGATTGGTCCTGGTTTTCCTCAGAGACTCGGATCAGAGCTGGATTTAGGCCGAGGAGCGTTTGAGTAATGGACCGGCGCCTCTGAGCAGGTGGCGACCGGGTGGAGACTCTGAGCCCGTCGTGTCAGAAACACAAACATCAGCTGCAGTTCTACTTTTTTCAATTCTTTCTAAAAAAACAACAAAAAACCCTGTTTCCCATGGATGTATTAAATGAACTGGATAAGCCCCGCCCCCTCTGTCCCAGATTGATTAGTGGTCGTGTGAGGTACTGCAGCCTCTTTTTCTAAAATGTCACATTATAATCACAGACAGGACTGAATTATTATCTGTATTTAAATAAAATAGAAGGAAATGTTCTTTTCTACCGTTTATAAAATCACACAAATTACCGTTTTTATCTGAAGTGACGTCACACAAACATGTGCGAGTCACATGACCGAGCGTCGGACGATACAAACAGAAGCTCGTGGAAAAGGCTCGACTAGAGACACCTGTGAGTTGTATTTTATTTCATTTCAGACGCTTCACGTGTGTCTAACATGAAGAACACAATTACAATCACACAAGCTAACGCTAACACAAGCTAACGCTAACACAAAGACCTGCAGCTGCTGGTCGTTCACGTCGCTCAAAGCATCATGGGAGATTGTGTCACGTGGCGCCCTAAAGCAAAGATGGCCGCCTCCGTATCAGGAAGTAAAGCAAAGATGGCCGCCGCCGTATCAGGAAGTAACAGGAAGTAAAGAACTTTGGGGTCGTGCGCCAATCATAGAACTATAATAAAACCTGGAAGATTAATCCAAAATGGCCGCCCTGTTTATCCCTATGGAGTGAGCTCATTGGTGCATGACCCCAAAACAATTTCTTACTTCTGCATTTACTTCCTGATACAGAGGCGGCCATCTTTGCTTTACTTCCTGATACGGAGGCGGCCATCTTTGCTTTAGGGCGCCACGTGACGACAATCCCCCACTTCATATAAAAACGGTAATTTCTGTGATTTTATAAACGGTAGAAAAGAACATTTCCTTCTATTTTATTTAAATACTGATAATAATTCAGTCCTGTCTGTGATTATAATGTGACATTTTAGAAAAAGGCTGCAGTACCTCACACGACCACTAATCAAACTGGGACACAGACAGAGGGGGCGGGGCTTATCCAGTTCATTTAATACATTCATGGCGCCAATGAGCTCAGGCCACAGGAGGAACAGGGCGCCATCTTGGTTCATCTTCCAGGTTTAATTCTAGTTCTGTGGTGTTTCCATTTGTCGACACTAATGTGGATGCACAGCCACAGAGAACCAGCAGGGGTCGCCCTCTGATCAGAAGGTCGCGGTTCGAGTCCCGCTCTGACGCTCGTCCTGACCCGGAGCTGACCCGGTTGTTCTTGTTTTTCAGGCGGCACGAGGGACCTGGGCTCGGCTCTGAACAGAATGTGTTTGAGACATCGCAGCATCGAGACTCGGCTGCGACACCTCTCCGTGTGAGACGCCGCTCTCTGTGTTTTATTATTGATATTTGAACACTTTTAATGCACAACTCTTTAAAATAAAAGCTTGACAAAGACAAAACGGACACTAAATCAAAGCACATTTTGTCTGAACGAGGAAAATTATTTAAAAATCTGCTTTTTAAATGTTTTTCCTTAAAATAAACAGTACGTTTCCGTCAGAGGGCGGAGCTTGTTTATTTTGTTTGTGAAACATTGATTATTGTTTTATTTTGTCCTGATTCATAAATAGTTTAGTGCTTTTTGGGAACTAAAATAAACCAGGACTAAACCAGGACTAAACCAGGACTAAACCAGATCTAAACCAGGACTAAAGCAAGACTAGAACAGGCCTAGACAAGAACAAAACCAGGACTAAACCAGGACTAAACCAGGTCTAAAGCAAGACTAGAACAGGCCTAGACTAGAACCAAACCAGGACTAAACCAGGACTAAACCAGGTCTAAAGCAAGACTAGAACAGGCCTAGACTAGAACCAAACCAGGACTAAACCAGGACTAAACCAGGTCTAAAGCAAGACTAGAACAGGCCTAGACTAGAACCAAACCAGGACTAAACCAGGACTAAACCAGGTCTAAACCAGGATTAAACTGGGACTAAACCAGGTCTAAACCAGATCTAAACCAGGACTAAACCAGGATTAAACCAGGACTAAAGCAAGACTAAACCAGGATTAAACCAGGACTAAACCAGGACTAAACCAGGACTAAACCAGGACTAAACCAGGACTAAACCAGGACTAGAGCAGGCCTGGACTAGAACCAAACCAGGTCTACATCAGGTCTAAACCAGGTCTAAAGCAGGACTAAACCAGGACTAAACCAGGATTCAACCAGGACTAAACTGGAACTAAACCAAGACTAAACCAGGACTGAACCAGGACTAGACCAGGAGTGAACCAGGACCAAACCAGGACTACATTTGGACCTTCACTGTGTAAGTCCAGACTCATCAGACTCCGATGATGATGATCTGAACGTTCATCTGGATCGTCTCGTTGATGGCTGCAGCTCTTAGTCCTGGCTCTGGTCCAGACTCACTCAGACCTCTGGACTTTTCATTTGAATCATTTTCACAAAAGTCTGTCGTTGCAGAAGTGCCTGACGTTCTTCTCTGGTGTCGCCGCAGGGTCTTCGTGGACTGTCTCATAAACCCCCTTCAGGAGCAGATGGAGGACTGGAGGAGGACCACCAGCTCCCTGGACAAGGACCACGCCAAAGGTACAGCTCCAGGCCTGGTTTAGACCTGGTTTAGACCTGGTTTAGTCCTGGTTTAGTCCTGGTTTAGTCCTGGTTTAGTCCTGGTTTAGTCCTGGTTTAGACCTGGTTTAGGCCTGGTTTAGACCTGGTTTAGTCCTGGTTCAGTCCTGGTTTAGACCTGGTTTAGTCCTGGTTTAGTCCTGGTTTAGTCCTGGTTTAGTCCTGGTTTAGGCCTGGTTTAGACCTGGTTTAGGCCTGGTTTAGACCTGGTTTAGTCCTGGTTCAGTCCTGGTTTAGACCTGGTTTAGGCCTGGTTTAGACCTGCTTTAGACCTGGTTTAGTCCTGGTTCAGTCCTGGTTTAGATCTGGTTTAGACCTGGTTTAGTCCCGGTTTAATCCTGGTTTAGACCTGGTTTAGTCCTGGTTTAGTCCTGGTTTAGTCCTGGTTTAGTCCTGGTTTAGTCCTGGTTTAGACCTGGTTTAGGCCTGGTTTAGACCTGCTTTAGACCTGGTTTAGTCCTGGTTCAGTCCTGGTTTAGACCTGGTTTAGGCCTGGTTTAGACCTGCTTTAGACCTGGTTTAGTCCTGGTTTAGTCCTGGTTTAGACCTGGTTTAGACCTGGTTTAGTCCTGGTTTAGTCCTGGTTTAGACCTGGTTTAGTCCTGGTTTAGTCCTGGTTTAGTCCTGGTTTAGACCTGGTTTAGTCCTGGTTTAGTCCTGGTTTAGACCTGGTTTAGACCTGGTTTAGTCCTGGTTTAGTCCTGGTTTAGTCCTGGTTTAGACCTGGTTTAGACCTGGTTTAGTCCTGGTTTAGTCCTGGTTTAGACCTGGTTTAGTCCTGGTTTAGTCCTGGTTTAGTCCTGGTTTAGACCTGGTTTAGACCTGGTTTAGTCCTGGTTTAGTCCTGGTTTAGTCCTGGTTTAGACCTGGTTTAGACCTGGTTTAGTCCTGGTGTTATGACCCGGAACGAGACAAACATATTTAAAGGACACATGAGACCAGAATAAAAGTTCGAATGTTTTTATTGTCAACTTTTCGTAGTTACTTGCTTCTTTCGTTGAATTTAAATATAAACATTATTTTAAGGTCGAACCCTTACCCAATCCCGTGCCCAAAAAAAAGAACTAAAAGTAATAAACAGAAAGGTGGACCTGGTGAGCCGGCCAAACAGAACAAACAGGTGCGGCACCGGGCCAACCCTGTGTAGGGCCGTAGAAGCCGGTGCCGACACCTCTAACTGAAAAAAGACAAAAAAGAACTAACCTGAACCCCAAAGAAAACCGAAAATAGGACCACCGTGCCCACCAGGTCAAACAAAAGCTAAGCTAACAAAAAGCTACAAAAAACGCCAGCGTGCCTGCAGGGAGCAGCAGCGCAGCCTGCCGGATCGCGCGGTGGACGTGCGCGCTCTGACGCACGGGGGGCTGGAGCCGCAGCAGAGAGAGAGCGCGCACGCAGCGGCTCGCTCCATTTAAAGGCTCCAGCGCGCGAAAAGAAAAAAAAGAGCGTGGAGCCAAGACTAACAAAAATATAATTTTAAAGATACAAAAACATACAATAAAGCAAATATCAATACCACTACAAAAAAGGGAAAAATATACCAAAAAACTAATCCAAGAAAAAATACTAGAAAAAAATATGGAAGAAAAATGGTGCACAAACCTAACACCTGGTTTAGACCTGGTTTAGTCCTGGTTTAGACCTGGTTTAGTCCTGGTTTAGACCTGGTTTAGTCCTGGTTTAGTCCTGGTTTAGTCTTGGTTTAGACCTGGTTTAGGCCTGGTTTAGACCTGGTTTAGGCCTGGTTTAGACCTGCTTTAGACCTGGTTTAGTCCTGGTTCAGTCCTGGTTTAGACCTGGTTTAGGCCTGGTTTAGACCTGCTTTAGACCTGGTTTAGTCCTGGTTCAGTCCTGGTTTAGATCTGGTTTAGACCTGGTTTAGTCCCGGTTTAATCCTGGTTTAGACCTGGTTTAGTCCTGGTTTAGTCCTGGTTTAGACCTGGTTTAGTCCTGGTTTAGACCTGGTTTAGACCTGGTTTAGTCCTGGTTTAGTCCTGGTTTAGACCTGGTTTAGTCCTGGTTTAGTCCTGGTTTAGTCCTGGTTTAGACCTGGTTTAGACCTGGTTTAGTCCTGGTGTTATGACCCGGAACGAGACAAACATATTTAAAGGACACATGAGACCAGAATAAAAGTTCGAATGTTTTTATTGTCAACTTTTCGTAGTTACTTGCTTCTTTCGTTGAATTTAAATATAAACATTATTTTAAGGTCGAACCCTTACCCAATCCCGTGCCCAAAAAAAAGAACTAAAAGTAATAAACAGAAAGGTGGACCTGGTGAGCCGGCCAAACAGAACAAACAGGTGCGGCACCGGGCCAACCCTGTATAGGGCCGTAGAAGCCGGTGCCGACACCTCTAACTGAAAAAAGACAAAAAAGAACTAACCTGAACCCCAAAGAAAACCGAAAATAGGACCACCGTGCCCACCAGGTCAAACAAGAGCTAAGCTAACAAAAAGCTACAAAAAACGCCAGCGTGCCTGCAGGGAGCAGCAGCGCAGCCTGCCGGATCGCGCGGTGGACGTGCGCGCTCTGACGCACGAGGGGCTGGAGCCGCAGCAGAGAGAGAGCGCACGCAGCGGCTCGCTCCATTTAAAGGCTCCAGCGAAAAGAAAAAAAAGCGTGGAGCCAAGACTAACAAAAATATAATTTTAAAGATACAAAAACATACAATAAAGCAAATATCAATACCACTACAAAAAAGGGAAAAATATACCAAAAACTAATCCAAGAAAAAATACTAGAAAAAAATATGGAAGAAAAATGGTGCACAAACCTAACACCTGGTTTAGACCTGGTTTAGTCCTGGTTTAGACCTGGTTTAGTCCTGGTTTAGACCTGGTTTAGTCCTGGTTTAGTCCTGGTTTAGTCTTGGTTTAGACCTGGTTTAGGCCTGGTTTAGACCTGGTTTAGGCCTGGTTTAGACCTGCTTTAGACCTGGTTTAGTCCTGGTTCAGTCCTGGTTTAGACCTGGTTTAGAACTGGTTTAGACCTGCTTTAGACCTGGTTTAGTCCTGGTTCAGTCCTGGTTTAGATCTGGTTTAGACCTGGTTTAGTCCCGGTTTAATCCTGGTTTAGACCTGGTTTAGTCCTGGTTTAGTCCTGGTTTAGTCCTGGTTTAGTCCTGGTTTAGACCTGGTTTAGACCTGGTTTAGTCCTGGTTTAGACCTGGTTTAGTCCTGGTTTAGACCTGGTTTAGACCTGGTTTAGTCCTGGTTTAGACCTGGTTTAGACCTGGTTTAGTCCTGGTTTAGACCTGGTTTAGACCTGGTTTAGTCCTGGTTTAGACCTGGTTTAGTCCTGGTTTAGGCTTGGTTTAGACCTGGTTTAGTCCTGGTTTAGACCTGGTTTAGATCTGGTTTATTCCTGGTTTAGATCTGGTTTAGACCTGGTTTAGTCCCAGTTTAATCCTGGTTTAGTCCTGGTTTAGACCTGGTTTAGTCCTGCTTTAGACCTGGTTTAGTCCTGCTTTAGACCTGGTTTAGTCCTGCTTTAGACCTGGTTTAGATCTGGTTTAGACCTGGTTTAGTCCTGGTTTAGGCTTGGTTTAGTCCTGGTTTAGACCTGGTTTAGTCCTGGTTTAGTCCTGGTTTAGACCTGGTTTGGACCTGGTTTAGTCCTGCTTTAGTCCTGCTTTAGTCCTGGTTTAGACCTGGTTTAGTCCTGGTTTAGTCCTGGTTTAGTTCTGGTTTAGACCTGATTTAGAGCCAGCTTAGACCTGGTTTAGTCCTGCTTTAGTGCTGGTTAGTCCTGGATCAGTTCTGGTTTAGACCTAGTTTAGTTCTGATAGACCTGGTTTAGACCTGGTTTAATCCTGGTTTAGTCCTGGTTTAATCCTGGTTTAGTCCTGGTTTAGACCTGGTTTAGTCCTGGTTTAGTCCTGCTTTAGTCCTGCTTTAGTCCTGGTTTAGACCTGGTTTAGTCCTGGTTTAATCCTGGTTTAATCCTGGTTTAGTCCTGGTTCAGTCCTGGTTTAATCCTGGTTTAGACCTGGTTTAGACCTGGTTTAATCCTGGTTTAGTCCTGGTTTAATCCTGGTTTAATCCTGGTTTAGTCCTGGTTTAGACCTGGTTTAGTCCTGGTTTAGTCCTGCTTTAGTCCTGCTTTAGTCCTGGTTTAGACCTGGTTTAGTCCTGGTTTAGTCCTGGTTTAATCCTGGTTTAGTCCTGGTTTAGACCTGGTTTAGTCCTGGTTTAGTCCTGCTTTAGTCCTGGTTTAGACCTGGTTTAGTCCTGGTTTAATCCTGGTTTAGTACTGGTTTAGTCCTGGTTTTAGACCTGGTTTAGTCCTGGTTTAGTCCTGCTTTAGTCCTGGTTTAGACCTGGTTTAGTCCTGGTTTAATCCTGGTTTAGTACTGGTTTAGTCCTGGTTTTAGACCTGGTTTAGTCCTGGTTTAGTCCTGGTTTAGTCCTGCTTTAGTCCTGCTTTAGTCCTGGTTTAGTCCTGGTTTAATCCTGGTTTAGTACTGGTTTAGTCCTGGTTTTAGACCTGGTTTAGTCCTGGTTTAGTCCTGCTTTAGTCCTGGTTTAGACCTGGTTTAGTCCTGGTTTAATCCTGGTTTAGTACTGGTTTAGTCCTGGTTTTAGACCTGGTTTAGTCCTGGTTTAGTCCTGGTTTAGTCCTGCTTTAGTCCTGCTTTAGTCCTGGTTTAGTCCTGGTTTAATCCTGGTTTAATCCTGGTTTAGTCCTGCTTTAGACTTTTGAGGGAAAACCATTTCTTTGCTCATTTTACTTTCATGTGGAAACAACAAACGTGTCCAATCTGCTCCTGAAGATGTTTGATTCTTCCATTGAATCCACTTCATCCATAGATTTCTCCAAACACACGTTTGTCCCAGAGACACAAAGATGAGCCTCAAAGCAGCTCCTGCACAAACTGTACGCTCTGTACTCATATTCTGACACGACACAAGGATCACGTCTGATTCTGACACGCATTTATTTTATTTATTTTTTGTGAGTCTGTGTTCTCTCCATGGACCGTAAAACACAGACGTCCAGAGCTGCTGCACCGTGTTCCAAACAGGAAGTGTCCCTGGAGTCTGTCCTGGCTCCGCCCTCTTCCTGTGACACTGAGTCTGTCCTGGCTCCGCCCTCTTCCTGTGACACTGGGGTCTGTCCTGGCTCCGCCCTCTTCCTGTGACACTGGGGTCTGTCCTGGCTCCGCCCTCTTCCTGTGACACTGGGGTCTGTCCTGGCTCCGCCCTCTTCCTGTGACACTGGGGTCTGTCCTGGCTCCGCCCTCTTCCTGTGACACTGGGGTCTGTCCTGGCTCCGCCCTCTTCCTGTGACACTGGGGTCTGTCCTGGCTCCGCCCTCTTCCTGTGACACTGGGGTCTGTCCTGGCTCCGCCCTCTTCCTGTGACACTGAGTCTGTCCTGGCTCCGCCCTCTTCCTGTGACACTGAGTCTGTCCTGGCTCCGCCCTCTTCCTGTGACACTGAGTCTGTCCTGGCTCCGCCCTCTTCCTGTGACACTGAGTCTGTCCTGGCTCCGCCCTCTTCCTGTGACACTGGGGTCTGTCCTGGCTCCGCCCTCTTCCTGTGACACTGGGGTCTGTCCTGGCTCCGCCCTCTTCCTGTGACACTGAGTCTGTCCTGGCTCCGCCCTCTTCCTGTGACACTGGGGTCTGTCCTGGCTCCGCCCTCTTCCTGTGACACTGAGTCTGTCCTGGCTCCGCCCTCTTCCTGTGACACTGAGTCTGTCCTGGCTCCGCCCTCTTCCTGTGACACTGAGGTCTGTCCTGGCTCCGCCCTCTTCCTGTGACACTGAGGTCTGTCCTGGCTCCGCCCTCTTCCTGTGACACTGAGTCTGTCCTGGCTCCGCCCTCTTCCTGTGACACTGAGTCTGTCCTGGCTCCGCCCTCTTCCTGTGACACTGAGTCTGTCCTGGCTCCGCCCTCTTCCTGTGACACTGAGTCTGTCCTGGCTCCGCCCTCTTCCTGTGACACTGAGTCTGTCCTGGCTCCGCCCTCTTCCTGTGACACTGAGTCTGTCCTGGCTCCGCCCTCTTCCTGTGACACTGGGGTCTGTCCTGGCTCCGCCCTCTTCCTGTGACACTGGGGTCTGTCCTGGCTCCGCCCTCTTCCTGTGACACTGAGGGCTGTCCTGGCTCCGCCCTCTTCCTGTGACACTGGGGTCTGTCCTGGCTCGCCCTCTTCCTGTGACACTGGGGTCTGTCCTGGCTCCGCCCTCTTCCTGTGACACTGGGGTCTGTCCTGGCTCCGCCCTCTTCCTGTGACACTGAGGTCTGTCCTGGCTCCGCCCTCTTCCTGTGACACTGGGGTCTGTCCTGGCTCCGCCCTCTTCCTGTGACACTGGGGTCTGTCCTGGCTCCGCCCTCTTCCTGTGACACTGGGGTCTGTCCTGGCTCCGCCCTCTTCCTGTGACACTGGGGTCTGTCCTGGCTCCGCCCTCTTCCTGTGACACTGGGGTCTGTCCTGGCTCCGCCCTCTTCCTGTGACACTGGGGTCTGTCCTGGCTCCGCCCTCTTCCTGTGACACTGGGGTCTGTCCTGGCTCCGCCCTCTTCCTGTGACACTGGGGTCTGTCCTGGCTCCGCCCTCTTCCTGTGACACTGGGGTCTGTCCTGGCTCCGCCCTCTTCCTGTGACACTGGGGTCTGTCCTGGCTCCGCCCTCTTCCTGTGACACTGGGGTCTGTCCTGGCTCCGCCCTCTTCCTGTGACACTGGGTTCTGTCATGGATTCGCCCTCTTCCGGTGACACTGGGGTCTGCTCTGGCTCCGCCCTCTTCCTGTGACACTGGGGTCTGTCCTGGCTCCGCCCTCTTCCTGTGACACTGGGGTCTGTCCTGGCTCCGCCCTCTTCCTGTGACACTGGGGTCTGCTCTGGCTCCGCCCTCTTCCTGTGACACTGGGGTCTGTCCTGGCTCCGCCCTCTTCCTGTGACACTGGGGTCTGTCCTGGCTCCGCCCTCTTCCTGTGACACTGGGGTCTTTTCTCTAACGGCTTCTGTCAAACTCACATCTGGAGCTAAACGTCTGACACAGGATCTGGTTTGATTAAAGTCATGTTCTTCACAAATCAACTTATTACAATAAGAACTGACCAATCAGGGGCTTCCTTTTCCGGGGGTCGGTTCATGGATGTATTAAATGAACTGGATAAGCCCCGCCCCCTCTGTCTGTGTCCCAGATTGATTAGTGGTCGTGTGAGGTACTGCAGCCTTTTTCTAAAATGTCACATTATAATCACAGACAGGACTGAATTATTATCAGTATTTAAATAAAATAGAAGGAAATGTTCTTTTCTCCATCCATCCATCCATCCATCTTCTTCCGCTTATCCGGGGCCGGGTCGCGGGGGCAGCAGCCTGAGCAGGGACTCCCAGACTTCCCTCACCCCGGACACTTCCTCCAGCTCCTCCGGGGGGATCCCGAGGCGTTCCCAGGCCAGCCGAGAGACATAGTCCCTCCAGCGTGTCCTGGGTCTACCCCGGGGCCGCCTCCCGGTGGGACATGAACACCTCCCGAGGGAGGCGTCCAGGAGGCATCCGGAACAGATGCCCGAGCCACCTCAGCTGGCTCCTCTCGACGTGGAGGAGCAGCGGCTCTACTCTGAGCTCCCCCCGTGTGACTGAGCTCCTCACCCTGTCTCTAAGGGAGCGCCCAGCCACCCAGCGGAGGAAGCTCATTTCGACCGCTTGTATCCGCGATCTCGTCCTTTTGGTCATTACCCAGAGCTCATGACCATAGGTGAGGGTAGGAACGTAGATTGACCGGTAAATCGAGAGCTTTGTCTTTCGACTCAGCTCTCTCTTCACCACAACGGTTCGATACAGCGCCCGCATCACTGCAGACGCTGCACCGATCCGCCTGTCAATCTCACGCTCCATTCTTCCCTCACTCGTGAACAAGACCCCGAGATACTTAAACTCCTCCACTTGAGGCAAGGACTCCCCACCCACCCGGAGAGGGCAAGCCACCTTTTTCCGGTCGAGAACCATGGCCTCGGATTTGGAGGTGCTGATCCTCATCCCAGCCGCTTCACACTCGGCTGCAAACCGTCCCAGTGCATGCTGCAGGTCCTGGCTTGAGGAAGCCATCAGGACGTTATCGTCCGCAAACAGCAGAGATGAGATCCTGTGGTTCCCAAACCAGACGCCCTCCACGCCCTGACTGCGCCTAGAAATTCTGTCCATAAAAACTATGAACAGAACCGGTGATAAAGGGCAGCCCTGGCGGAGTCCAACATGCACTGGGAACAGGTCTGACTTACTGCCGGCAATGCGAACACAGCTCCTGCTCCGGTCATACAGGGACCGGACAGCCCTTAACAAAGGGCCCCGGACCCCATACTCCCGGAGCACTCCCCACAAGGCGCCCCGGGGCACACGGTCGAATGCCTTCTCCAGATCCACAAAGCACATGTGGACTGGTTGGGCAAACTCCCATGAACCCTCGAGCACCCGATGGAGAGTATAGAGCTGGTCCAGTGTTCCACGACCGGGACGAAAACCACAGGCTCCTCCTGAATCCGAGGTTCGACTATCGGTCGGATTCTCCTCTCCAGTACCCTGGAATAGACCTTACCGGGGAGGCTGAGGAGTGTGATCCCCCTGTGGTTGGAACACACCCTCCGGTCCCCCTTCTTATACAGAGGGACCACCACCCCGGTCTGCCAGTCCAGAGGTACCGTCCCAGACTGCCACGCGATGTTGCAGAGACGTGTCAGCCAAGACAGTCCCACAACATCCAGAGACTTAAGATACTCAGGGCGGATCTCATCCACCCCCGGAGCCTTGCCACCAAGGAGCTTGCCAACCACCTCAGTGACTTCAGCCAGGGTGATGGATGAGTCCGCCTCCAAGACCTCAGCCTCTGCTTCCTCCTCGGAAGACGTGACAGTGGGATTGAGGAGGTCCTCAAAGTATTCCTTCCACCGTCCAACCACCTCCCCAGTCGAGGTCAACAGTTCTCCACCCGCACCGTAAACGGTGTTGGTGAAGCACTGCTTCCCCCTCCTGAGGCGTCGGACGGTTTGCCAGAATTTCTTTGAGGCCAACCGATAGTCCTCCTCCATGGCCTCCCCGAACTCCTCCCAATCCCGAGTTTTTGCCTCTGCAACCGCACGGGCTGCAGCACGCTTGGCCTGCCGGTACCTGTCAGCTGCTTCAGGAGTCCCACAAGCCAACAAGGCCCGGTAGGCCTCCTTCTTCAGCCTGACGGCATCCGTTACTTCCGGTGTCCACCACCGGGTTCGGGGATTGCCGTCGCGACAGGCACCAGAGACCCTGCGACCACAGCTACGAGCTGCCGCATCGACATTGGAGGTGGAGAACATGGTCCACTCGGACTCAATGTCTCCAGCCTCCAACTCCTCCAGGAGAAGTTCTCCCGGAGGTGTGAGTTGAAGACCCTGCCGACAGAGGGCTCTGCCAGACGTTCCCAGCAGACCCTTACGATGCGCTTGGGCCTACCAAGTCGTTCTGGCTTCCTCCCCCGCCAGCGGATCCAACTCACCACCAGGTGGTGATCGGTTGACAGCTCCGCCCCTCTCTTCACCCGAGTGTCCAAGACACGCGGCCGAAGGTCAGATGACACAACAACAAAGTCGATCATCGACCTCCGGCCTAGGGTGTCCTGGTGCCACGTGCACTGGTGGACACCCTTGTGCTTGAACATGGTGTTCGTTATGGACAAACTGTGGCTAGCACAGAAGTCCAATAACTGAACACCACTCGGGTTCAGATCGGGGGGGCCGTTCCTCCCGATTACCCCTCTCCAGGTGTCACTGTCGTTGCCCACATGGGCGTTGAAGTCCCCCAGTAGAACAACGGAGTCCCCGGGCGGTGCACTGTCCAGTACCCCTCCCAGAGACTCCAAGAAGGCCGGGTACTCTGCACCGTTGTTCGGCCCGTAGGCCGACACAACGGTGAGAGACCTGTCCCCCACCCGAAGGCGGAGGGATGCGACCCTCTCGTTCACCGGGGTGAACTCCAACACGTGACGGCTGAGCTGTGGGGCTATGAGCAACCACACCAGCCCGCCGCCTCTCCCCGCGGGCAACGCCAGAGAAATGGAGCGTCCAGCCCCTCTCGAGGAGACGGGTTCCAGAGCCCAGGCTGTGCGTGGAGGTGAGGCCGACTATATCTAGTCGGAAGCGCTCGACCTCCCGCACGAGCTCAGGCTCCTTCCCCAGCGAGGTGACATTCCATGTCCCCAGAGCTAGTTTCTGCGCCCGGAGATCCGGTCGTCGAGGCCCCTGCCTTCGACTGCCACCCAGATCTCTTTGCACCGGCCCCTTATGGATCCTCCTGCAGGTGGTGGGCCCACGGGAGGGCGGCCCCACGTCGCTCCTTCGGGCTGTGCCCGACCGGGCCCCGTGGGGAAAGGCCCGGCCACCAGACGCTCGCCGTCGAGCGCCCACCCCAGGCCTGGCTCCAGGGTGGGGCCCCGGTGACGCCAGTCCATGTTCTTTTCTACTGTTTATAAAATCACACAAATTACCGTTTTTATATGAAGTGGGGGATTGTCGTCACGTGGTGCCCTAAAGCAAAGATGGCCGCCTCCGTATCAGGAAGTAAATGCGGAAGTAAGAAACTTTTTTGGGGTCATGGGCCAATGAGCTCAGACCATAGGGATAAACAGGACGGCCATCTTGGATTCATCTTCAGGTTTTATTATAGTTCTATGGGTCGGTTTCACTCGTGTTAGCAACAGGTTTGAGTGACAGCTAGCGCCGCACGTTGCTGCCATCTCCTCCCACCGAGGGGTGGAGACCATTTACCACTAACCCATGTGGAGTCTGGCTGGAGTCTCCACTTTAGCCGCTATAACTGCTAGCTTCACTTTAGCCGCTATAACTGCTAGCTCCACTTTAGCCGCTATAACTGCTAGCTCCACTTTAGCCGCTATAACTGCTAGCTCCACTTTAGCCTCTATAACTGCTAGCTCCACTTTAGCCGCTATAACTGCTAGCTCCACTTTAGCCGCTATAACTGCTAGCTCCACTTTAGCCGCTATAACTGCTAGCTCCACTTTAGCCGCTATAACTGCTAGCTCCACTTTAGCCGCTATAACTGCTAGCCGTGATTAGCTGTGACGTCACACTCTGATCGTCCACTGTGTTTCGGTCTGTGGTTCTCTCTGGTCCAATCATCAGTTGTGGAGCTCCTCCTCTGATTAAACCCGGTTTGGTCCTGGTCCTGGTCTGGTCCTGGTCTGGTCCTGGTATGGTCCTGGTCCTGGTTCAGTCCTGGTTCAGACCTGTTTTGTCTCTTGTTTCCTCAGAATATAAAAAGGCTCGGCAGGAGATAAAGAAGCGCTCGTCGGACACTCTCAAACTGCAGAAGAAAGCCAAGAAAGGTTCAAACTTTACTCCTTTTATTATCAAAGTCGTTTAAGAGCAAAGGGGACTCAAACCCACAACCTCAGGGTGTGTCTGTGGTGTTCTCTGGTGTGTTTGTGGTGTTCTCTGGTGTGTCTGTGGTGTTCTCTGGTGTGTTTGTGGTGTGTTTGTGGTGTTCTCTGGTGTGTTTGTGGTGTGTCTGTGGTGTTCTCTGGTGTGTTTGTGGTGTGTTTGTGGTGTTCTCTGGTGTGTCTGTGGTGTTCTCTGTTGTGTTTGTGGTGTTCTCTGGTGTGTCTGTGGTGTTCTCTGGTGTGTTTGTGGTGTTCTCTGGTGTGTTTGTGGTGTTCTCTGGTGTGTTTGTGGTGTGTCTGTGGTGTTCTCTGGTGTGTTTGTGGTGTTCTCTGGTGTGTCTGTGGTGTTCTCTGGTGTGTCTGTGGTGTTCTCTGGTGTGTTTGTGGTGTTCTCTGGTGTGTCTGTGGTGTTCTCTGGTGTGTTTGTGGTGTGTTTGTGGTGTTCTCTGGTGTGTTTGTGGTGTGTCTGTGGTGTTCTCTGGTGTGTTTGTGGTGTGTTTGTGGTGTTCTCTGGTGTGTTTGTGGTGTGTTTGTGGTGTTTTCTGGTGTGTCTGTGGTGTTCTCTGGTGTGTTTGTGGTGTTCTCTGGTGTGTTTGTGGTGTTCTCTGGTGTGTCTGTGGTGTTCTCTGGTGTGTTTGTGGTGTGTTTGTGGTGTTCTCTGGTGTGTTTGTGGTGTGTCTGTGGTGTTCTCTGGTGTGTTTGTGGTGTGTTTGTGGTGTTCTCTGGTGTGTTTGTGGTGTTCTCTGGTGTGTCTGTGGTGTTCTCTGGTGTGTCTGTGGTGTTCTCTGTTGTGTTTGTGGTGTGTCTGTGGTGTGTCTGTGGTGTTCTCTGGTGTGTTTGTGGTGTGTTTGTGGTGTTCTCTGGTGTGTTTGTGGTGTTCTCTGGTGTGTTTGTGGTGTTCTCTGGTGTGTCTGTGGTGTTCTCTGGTGTGTCTGTGGTGTTCTCTGTTGTGTTTGTGGTGTGTCTGTGGTGTGTCTGTGGTGTTCTCTGGTGTGTTTGTGGTGTGTTTGTGGTGTTCTCTGGTGTGTTTGTGGTGTTCTCTGGTGTGTTTGTGGTGTGTTTGTGGTGTTCTTTGGTGTGTCTGTGGTGTTCTCTGTTGTGTCTGTGGTGTTCTCTGGTGTGTTTGTGGTGTTCTCTGGTGTGTTTGTGGTGTTCTCTGGTGTGTCTGTGGTGTTCTCTGGTGTGTCTGTGGTGTTCTCTGGTGTGTTTGTGGTGTGTTTGTGGTGTTCTCTGGTGTGTTTGTGGTGTTCTCTGGTGTGTTTGTGGTGTTCTCTGGTGTGTCTGTGGTGTTCTCTGGTGTGTCTGTGGTGTGTCTGTGGTGTGTCTGTGGTGTTCTCTGGTGTGTTTGTGGTGTGTCTGTGGTGTGTCTGTGGTGTTCTCTGGTGTGTTTGTGGTGTGTTTGTGGTGTTCTCTGGTGTGTTTGTGGTGTTCTCTGGTGTGTTTGTGGTGTGTTTGTGGTGTTCTTTGGTGTGTCTGTGGTGTTCTCTGTTGTGTCTGTGGTGTTCTCTGGTGTGTCTGTGGTGTTCTCTGGTGTGTCTGTGGTGTGTTTCTGGTGTGTCTGTGGTGTTCTCTGGTGTGTTTGTGGTGTTCTCTGGTGTGTTTGTGGTGTGTCTGTGGTGTTCTCTGGTGTGTTTGTGGTGTTCTCTGTTGTGTCTGTGGTGTTCTCTGGTGTGTCTGTGGTGTTCTCTGGTGTGTCTGTGGTGTTCTCTGGTGTGTCTGTGGTATTCTCTGGTGTGTTTGTGGTGTTACTCTGGTGTTTTTCTGGTGTTTTTCTGGTGTGTTTCTGGTGTTTTTCCGGTATTTTTCCAGGGTGTTTCTGCTGTTTTTCTGGTGTTCTTCTGGTGTGTTTCCGGTGTTTTCCTGGTGTCTTTACGGTGTTCTTCTGGTGTTCTTCTGGTGTCTTTACGGTGTTCTTCTGGTGTTCTTCTGGTGTCTTTACGGTGTATTTCCGGTGTTTTTCTGGTGTTTTTCCGGTGTTTTCCTGGTGTCTTTACGGTGTTCTTCTGGTGTTCTTCTGGTGTCTTTACGGTGTTCTTCTGGTGTTCTTCTGGTGTCTTTACGGTGTATTTCTGGTGTTCTTCTGGTGTCTTTACGGTGTTCTTCTGGTGTTTTCCTGGTGTCTTTACGGTGTTCTTCTGGTGTTCTTCTGGTGTCTTTACGGTGTTCTTCTGGTGTTCTTCTGGTGTCTTTACGGTGTTCTTCTGGTGTCTTTACGGTGTTCTTCTGGTGTCTTTACGGTGTTCTTCTGGTGTCTTTACGGTGTTCTTCTGGTGTCTTTACGGTGTTCTTCTGGTGTCTTTACGGTGTTCTTCTGGTGTCTTTACGGTGTTCATCTGGTGTCTTTACGGTGTTCTTCTGGTGTTCTTCTGGTGTTTGGTGCAGTCCGGGCGGAGCAGGCGGCGCTGGACTCTGCCATGCAGTTCGTGTCGGACCAGTACCAGGTTCTGGAGGAGACCGAGACCAGCGCCGTGAGGAGAGCCCTGGTGGAGGAGCGAGGGAGGTTCTGCTGCTTCGTGTCCATGCTCCGCCCCATCATGGTAAGGACCGGGTTAGACCGGGGTTAGACCTGGGTTAGACCTGGGTTAGACCGTGGTTAGACCGGGGTTAGACCGGGGTTAGACCGGGTTAGACGGGGGTTAGACCTGGATTAGACCGAGGTTAGACCGGGTTAGACCTGGGTTAGACCGGGTTAGACCGGAGTTAGACCGGGGTTAGACCGGGTTAGACCTGGGTTAGACCGGGGTTAGATCTGGGTTAGACCTGGGTTAGACCGGGGTTAGACCGGGGTTAGACCGGGGTTAGACCGGGTTAGACCTGGGTTAGACCGGGGTTAGATCTGGGTTAGACCTGGGTTAGACCGGGGTTAGACCGGGTTAGACCGGGTTAGACCGGGTTAGACCTGGGTTAGACCGGGGTTAGACCGGGTTAGACCGGGTTAGACCGGGTTAGACCTGGGTTAGCCCTGGGTTAGACCTGGGTTAGACCGGGTTAGACCGGGTTAGACCGGGGTTAGACCTGGGTTAGACCGGGTATAGACCGAGGTTAGACTGAGGTTAGACCGGGTATGGACCGGGTATGGACCGGGTATAGACCGGGTATACACCGGGGTTAGACCGGAGTTAGACCTGGGTTAGACCTGGGTTAGACCGGGGTTAGACCGGGGTTAGACCAGGGTTAGACCTGGGTTAGACCGGAGTTAGACCGGAGTTAGACCTGGGTTAGACCTGGGTTAGACCTGGGTTAGACCTGGGTTAGACCTGGGTTAGACCTGGGTTAGACCGGGGTTAGACCGGGGTTAGACCGGGGTTAGACCGGGGTTAGACCGGGGTTAGACCGGGTTAGACCGGGTTAGACCTGGGTTAGACCTGGATTAGACCGGGGTTAGACCGGGGTTAGACCAGGGTTTAGACCTGGGTTAGACCTGGGTTAGACCGGGGTTAGACCGGGGTTAGACCTGGATTAGACCGGGGTTAGACCGGGTTAGACCGGGGTTAGACCTGGATTAGACCGGGGTTAGACCGGGGTTAGACCTGGATTAGACCGGGGTTAGACCTGAGTTAGACCTGGGTTAGACCTGAGTTAGACCTGGATTAGACCGGGGTTAGACCGGGGTTAGACCGGGTTAGACCGGGGTTAGACCGGGGTTAGACCTGAGTTAGACCTGGATTAGACCGGGGTTAGACTGGGTTAGACCGGGGTTAGACCGGGTTAGACCGGGGTTAGGCCGGAGTTAGATCTGGGTTAGACCAGGGTTAGACCGGGGTTAGACCGGGGTTAGACCAGGGTTAGACCGGGGTTAGGCCGGAGTTAGATCTGGGTTAGACCAGGGTTAGACCGGGGTTAGACCGGGGTTAGACCAGGGTTAGACCAGAGTTAGACCTGGGTTAGACCGAGGTTAGACCTGGATTAGACCGGGGTTAGACCGGGTTAGACCGGGGTTAGGCCGGAGTTAGATCTGGGTTAGACCAGGGTTAGACCGGGGTTAGACCGGGGTTAGACCAGGGTTAGACCAGAGTTAGACCTGGGTTAGACCGAGGTTAGACCTGGATTAGACCGGGGTTAGACCAGGGTTAGACCGGGTTAGACCGGGGTTAGACAACAGTTTTTTCCTCTGTTGTTCTTATGTGTCTATTTGCTTGTTCTTCCGGTGCTTCAGGACGAGGAGATGGGTTTACTCGGAGAGATCTCTCACCTCCAGAGTCTGAGCGAAGATCTGAGAACTCTGAGCATGGACCCTCACAAACTGCCCCCGTCGTCTGAACAGGTACTAACTCTGAACGGGTACTAACTCTGAACGGGAACTAACTCTGAACAGGTACTAACTCTGAACAGGTACTAACTCTGAACGGGAACTAACTCTGAACCGGTACTAACTCTGAACGGGTACTAACTCTGAACGGGTACTAACGCTGAACACGGGTACTAACTCTGAACGGGTACTAACTCTGAACAGGTACTAACTCTGAACGGGTACTAACTCTGAACAGGTAATAACTCTGAACAGGTACTAACTCTGAACGGGTACTAACTCTGAACAGGTACTAACTCTGAACGGGAACTAACTCTGAACAGGTACTAACGCTGAACACGGGTACTAACTCTGAACGGGTACTAACTCTGAACACGGGTACTAACTCTGAACGGGTACTAACTCTGAACACGGGTACTAACTCTGAACAGGTACTAACTCTGAACGGGAACTAACTCTGAACGGGTACTAACTCTGAACAGGTACTAACTCTGAACGGGTACTAGCGCTGAACACGGGTACTAACTCTGAACGGGAACTAACTCTGAACAGGTACTAACTCTGAACACGGGTACTAACTCTGAACGGGTACTAACGCTGAACACGGGTACTAACTCTGAACGGGTACTAACTCTGAACAGGTACTAACTCTGAACGGGTACTAACTCTGAACACGGGTACTAACTCTGAACGGTTACTAACTCTGAACACGGGTACTAACTCTGAACGGGTACTAACTCTGAACACGGGTACTAACTCTGAACGGGTACTAACTCTGAACACGGGTACTAACTCTGAACGGGTACTAACTCTGAAAACGGGTACTAACTCTGAACGGGTACTAACTCTGAACACGGGTACTAACTCTGAACAGGTACTAACTCTGAACGGGTACTAACTCTGAACACGGGTACTAACTCTGAACACGTACTAACTCTGAACGGGTACTAACTCTGAACACGGGTACTAACTCTGAACACGGGTACTAACTCTGAACGGGTACTAACTCTGAACGGGAACTAACTCTGAACGGGTACTAACTCTGAACACGGGTACTAACTCTGAACAGGTACTAACTCTGAACGGGTACTAACTCTGAACGGGAACTAACTCTGAACGGGAACTAACTCTGAACGGGTACTAACTCTGAACGGGTACTAACTCTGAACAGGTACTAACTCTGAACGGGAACTAACTCTGAACGGGAACTAACTCTGAACGGGAACTAACTCTGAACGGGTACTAACTCTGAACGGGTACTAACTCTGAACAGGTACTAACTCTGAACAGGTACTTCATTGATGAGGGACAATGTTAAAACAGGTTTAAAAGCTTCATTTGTGTCATATTTTCCTTTAAATTGGGAGGAGCTTCTTCCTCTTTTCTGGGTCCAAATGTTACTGTTTTATTATATTCATGCAGCAGCACAAAGCCTTCGTCGTGATGTTCGTGGTGGACTTCTGCTGAGGATCTTCTCTGTCTCTCTCTGGTCCAGGTCCTTGTGGATCTGAAGTCCTCAGAATGCGCCTGGTCCTTTCAAAGTCCGCCTTCGTCTCCGAGCTCCACCGTATCCAGGAAGTCCAGCATGTCCAGGTCTGTTTCCATGGAGACGCTTCCGGGACTAAACCAGGTCTGACCGGGTCTTTTCCTCCACAGCTCCGTGAACAGCGTGAGCAGTGGAGACTCGCGCTCCTCTGGTTCTCCTCACTTTCGGTTCAGATCCGGGTCTGGTCCGGTCCAGAGCGGCTCGGTCCGGCTCTCCTCGGTCTCGTCGCACGACTCCGGGTTCAACTCCCAGGACTTCAGCTTCCGAAGCCCCAGCGCCACGGCCCCGGTAAGAACCACGACCCAAACGACCTGCTGAGGTTCTGCTGCGACCTCAACGGCACGACACGACACGACGAGCGGTTTAACGACCCGAGAGTTTGATCAAACCACTGTCAAATAAACCGTTAGCTGTAAGGTCGCTAACGTTAGCTGTAAGGTCGCTAATGTTAGCTGTAAGGTCGCTAACGTTAGCTGTAAGGTCGCTAATGTTGGCTGCAATCATGAATAAACCGCTCTTAAATAAACAGTTAGCTGTAAAGTCGCTAACGTTAGCTGTAAGGTTGCTAACGTTAGCTGCGATCATGAATAAACCGCTCTTAAATAAACTGTTAGCTGTAAAGTCGCTAACATTAGCTGCGATCATTAATAAACCTTCTTAAATAAACTGTTAGCTGTAAAGTCGCTAACGTTAGCTGTGAGGTCACTAACGGTAGCTATAAAGTCACTAACGTTAGCTGTAAGGTTGCTAACGTTAGCTGCGATCATGAATAAACCGCTCTTAAATAAACAGTTAGCTGTAAAGTCGCTAACGGTAGCTGTAAGGTTGCTAACGTTAGCTGCGATCATGAATAAACTGCTCTTAAATAAACAGTTAGCTGTAAAGTCGCTAACGTTAGCTGTAAGGTTGCTAACGTTAGCTGCGATCATGAATAAACCGCTCTTAAATAAACAGTTAGCTGTAAAGTCACTAACGTTAGCTGTAAGGTTGCTAACGTTAGCTGCGATCATGAATAAACTGCTCTTAAATAAACTGTTAGCTGTAAAGTCGCTAACGTTAGCTTTGATCATTAATAAACCATTCTTAAATAAACTGTTAGCTGTAAAGTCGCTAACGTTAGCTGTAAGGTTGCTAATGTTAGCTGTAAGGTCTCTAATGTTGGCTGCAAACATGAACAAACCGCTCTCAAATAAACCGTTAGCTGTAAAGTCGCTAACGTTAGCTGTAAAGTCGCTAATGTTTGCTGCAATCATGAATAAACCGCTCTTAAATAAACAGTTAGCTGTAAAGTCGCTAACGTTAGCTGTAAGGTCTCTAACGTTAGCTGTGATCATGAATAAACCGCTCTTAAATAAACCGTTAGCTGTAAAATTGCTAACGTTAGCCACGATTATGAACAAACCGTTTTTAAATAAACCGTTAGCTGTAAAATCGCTAACAGTTGCTGCGATCATGAACAAACCGCTCTTAAATAAACAGTTAGCTGTAAAGTTGCTAACATTAGCTGTAAGGTCACTAACATTAGCGGCGGTCATGAACAAACTGCTCCTAAATAAACTGTTAGCTGTAAAGTCGCTGACATTAGCCATGATTATAAACAAACCAGTTTTAAATGAACCGTTAGCTGTAAAATCGCTCACGTTAGCTGTAAGGTAGCTAACGTTAGCTGCGATCATAAATAAACCGCTCTTAGCAGTGATTATGAACAAACTGCTCTTAAATAAACTGTTAAACCCAGTTTGTGTCTGTGAGACGTAGCTAAAGCTACAGTCAACAGGAAACTACTTCCTGTTTGTCTTTTTCTCCTTTTTCTTCCTTCTGCAAAGAATCTACGCCACGTTTGAACCTCTTTATGTCGTGCATTCGATCATGTTGATGATTATGATCTGGAAATGTCAGAGAAACAGGAAACGGCTAATGCTAACGTGCTATGCTAGCTCTGTGTGCAGTGACTGTGGGAGAAGAGCCGGGCGAGACATTCAGACACGTCTCTGTGTTTCAGGCTTCGCTGAACGCTCTGAAGAGACGCCGCAGAGACACTACAGATCCCATCAGCCACCAGGGCGATGACGTCACCCCGGGGGAGGAGCCTCGAGCCGGGCGCCATCTCACGGTCCAGTCCAAGGACCAGAGGGACCCCAGGGAGGAGCTGGCCCTGGCTCTGACCCGAGGACTCAACCTGGACTCTAAAGGGTCCTACAGAGACTCGGCCTACAGCAGCCAGACCCAGACCCCGACCTGCTCCGAGGACCAGACAGGTACTAAACCAGGACTAAACCAGGACTGAACCAGGACTGAACCAGGACTGAACCAGGACGAAACCAGGACTGAACCAGGACGAAACCAGGACTGAACCAGGACTAAACAGGACTGAACCAGGACTAAACCAGGACTAAACCAGGACTGAACCAGGACTGAACCAGGACTAAACCAGGACTAAACCAGGACTAAACCAGGACTAAACCAGAATTGAACCAGGACTGAACCAGGTCTGAACCAGGTCTAAACCAGGTCTGAACCAGGTCTAAACAGGACTGAACCAGGACTAAACCAGGACTAAACCAGGACTAAACCAGAATTGAACCAGGACTGAACCAGGTCTGAACCAGGTCTAAACCAGGTCTGAACCAGGTCTAAACAGGACTGAACCAGGACTGAAACAACAGGACTAAACCAGGACTGAACCAGGATTAAACCAGGACTAAACCAGGTCTGAACCAGGTCTGAACCAGGTCTGAACCAGGTCTGAACCAGGTCTAAACAGGACTGAACCAGGACTAAACCAGGACTAAACCAGGTCTGAACCAGGACTAAACCAGGACTAACCAGGACTGAACCAGGTCTAAACCAGGACTAAACCAGGACTAAACCAGGACTGAACCAGGTCTAAACCAGGTCTAAACCAGGACTTTCTCTCGTCTCTCAGGTTCAGACTTGGATAACTTCTCGATGAGCTCTGAAGTCGATCCTCAGACTCCGGACCAGGAAAAGTCCTTCAGTGTTCCTCGTACTCCGGACCAGACCCAGACCGCCTCGTACCGGCGCGTTTACTCCGTCCCGACACCGGGGGTCGCCACCATCCGCCGCGCGCCGTCCTCCAAACCCAGCCTGCGCCGGCCCTCGCTGGGTCTGAACCTGGGCCTGAACCCGGGCCCCGTCAGACCGCCCATGATCCCGGTCAAAACCCCGACGGTCCCGGAGCCGGGGCCGGGTCTGGGGGCGGAGCTGCCGACTCCGCCCCCGCAGCCCTGCGCCCGGGCGGAGGCGGAGCGTAGGGCCCCGCTGCTGCCGGAGCTGCTGGAGGAGGCGGAGGGCGAGGATTATCTGGCTCTGATCCGACGCGGCGTCAAACTGAAGAAGAACGACGACGTGAACGACAGATCGGCCCCGAGGATCCAGTGAGCGCCGCCTGACACGAGGAGGAGAAGAAGAGCTGGAGTAGGAGAAGAAGAGCTGGAGGAGGAGAGCTGGAGGAGAAGAAGAAGAGCTGGAGGAGAAGAGCTGGAGGAGGAGAAGAGCTGGAGGAGAAGAAGAGCTGGAGGAGGAGAAGAGCTGGAGGAGGAGAGCTGGAGGAGGAGAGCTGGAGGAGGAGAGCTGGAGGAGAAGAAGAGCTGGAGGAGAAGAGCTGGAGGAGAAGAAGAAGAGCTGGAGGAGGAGAAGAAGAGCTGGAGGAGAAAAGCTGGAGGAGAAGAGCTGGAGGAGAAGAAGAAGAGCTGCAGGAGAAGAAGAGCTGGAGGAGAAGAGCTGGAGGAGAAGAAGAAGAGCTGGAGGAGAAGAAGAAGAGCTGGAGGAGAAGAAGAAGAGCTGGAGGAGAAGAGCTGGAGGAGAAGAAGAAGAGCTGGAGGAGAAGAAGAGCTGGAGGAGAAGAGCTGGAGGAGGAGAAGAGCTGGAGGAGAAGAAGAAGAGCTGGAGGAGAAGAAGAGCTGGAGGAGAAGAGCTGGAGGAGAAGAAGAAGAGCTGGAGGAGGAGAAGAAGAGCTGGAGGAAAGAGCTGGAGGAGAAGAAGAAGAGCTGGAGGAGGAGAGGAAGAGCTGGAGAAGAGCTGGAGGAGGAGAGGAAGAGCTGGAGGAGGAGAAGAAGAGCTGGAGGAGAAGAAGAAGAGCTGGAGGAGGAGAGCGGGGCGTGCTGCGGATGCTGCGGGTCACATTTGGTGTCATCTGGAAATTGTTGCTTAAATGCATCAGGAGTTGATGAATCAAAAAATTAAGAATCAAACAAATCAATTACAGTATTCACCTTATTCTACAACAAAAGTACAATAATGCAATCTACTTTATATCATACTTTAGTGGCTAAACTTTTCTGTTCTAAACTTGAATGAACAGAATTCTGGCCCAAACATGTGACCACAAGGTGAATACTTTCAGGACAGAAGTAAAAAGAAAATCAAAAGTATTTTTCCAAAAGAGACGATGTAATCCTTCATGTGTCCAGGAGGGGTCTATGGTAGATAAAGATTCAAAGGTTTCATCTGAGCATGTGCAGTGACTGACAGTTTGTAAACGTCACTTATTCCTGTAGGATTTACTGTGGCACTTGGTCAAACTAAACATTTCATTGTGATCGTTAGCATGTATGCTAATTTCAACTGAGGCTAACGCTGACTCTGAGGCTAGCGCTAACTCCGAGGCTAGCGCTAACTCCGAGGCTAGCACTAAGACTGAGGCTAACGCGAACTCCAAGGCTAACGCTAACTCCGAGGCTAACGCTAACTCCGAGGCTAGCGCTAACACCGAGGCTAGTGCTAACACCGAGGCTAGTGCTAACACCGAGGCTAATGCTAACATCGAGGCTAACGCTAACCCTGAGGCTAACGCCTACTCCGAGGCTAACGCCTACTCCGAGGCTAACGCTAACTCCGAGGCTAACGCTAACCCTCCCATTGAAAACGCATTAGTGCTAACTCATGAATGGTACCACGCTAATGTTGCTGTCATCCCTCGCTCGTCCAGACGCATTCCGTCGTAGAAAAGGTCACATGGTTGTCATCCAGACGCTGTTTGAAGACATTTCGACTTCTATCCAGAAGTCGCCGAGGAGCACCGAGCCTTTTGTTTACAAACACTGAAGGGTCCTCCTTTAGGGGCGGGGCTAATCTCACTCAGAGCAGGATTAAGTCTCGCGTCGGTGCAGAGTTTACAATCTGCTTCTTTACAGCGACTCTGGGCTTCAGTTTTTGGAAAGTCACAAAAGCTCATTTTGACTGTTGTGGATTGTGTTATTTGGACTTTCTCCTGACAACACTTTTCTGTCTTAAATGAGGTGATTTTTCAAGTCTGTTTTACAATAATCGACCCAGTAATGACATATACACAGGCTGTTAACAGTTTATTAACGTTTTAAAGACATTGATGATGTTAAAAATGCGATTAAAATGATCAATTAGTGATCATTCAGCGTTTGATTAGTTCCTTATTTAATCCCTATCCTTTTTTAATCTTGTTTTTGTGAGGCTCAAGGACTTCGCTCGTTGCTCTTCGGCCAATCTGGCAACCCTGGCCCAGTGCCTTTAGATTGAAAATGAACCTCGAGTGGCCGTCACAAAACGCCGTCCAAATGAAACCCTTGAAACTTTTCTACTATTGTTCCAAAAGATGTTTGGACAATCAAAATGTCAACGTAATCTTAAACCTTTGAGATGAACGTCACGAGTTTATTTATGAGATTATTTGAACGATGCACATTAATAAACTGTAAAAGATCCAACGAGACAAGAATCAAACTTATTTAGTATATTTTATGTAGAATTTAGGAAACAAAAGCAAACCGAAAGTCAGAATTAGCTGTTGTTGTTTTTGTTTTGAACAAAAATCTGGTTTAAATCTGGTTTCTAAAGCTAATTTGAGTTTATTAAATATTCTATAATCTTAATAATAAATAATAATAAAGTCCACAAACTTGAATAAAGCAGAATATTGTGGCTTTAAAATGGCGTTCAGATCCTGCAGGGGGCGCTGTAGCAGAAAGAATCATGTAAATAGAACGTTTAAGTGAGAAGGAAAAATATGAAAAAGAATATTAAAGATGGACTTTTATGAAAGGAGAGTTTAAAATGTTTCACCATGATGTGTCGTTTAGAAAACTCTCACCGTGCCAAATTTTATATTAATTTATTTTCTGTTTGTTTTAATACCAAAATAAGAAAGTTGAATAAAGTTAAGCTAGTTAGCAGTTAGCAGCAGTTAGCGTGTAAACGTATGAAAGTATTTAAGGCATGTTTTACTATGAACCAGTGCGAATAGAAGCATCCGGGCTGCGTTTAGTCCAGTAATACTTGAATTTTGTTTATTATTTTGCTGGATTAAACTGTTTCTCTTGTTTGTTTTAGGCTATTTAATGCTAAGCTAATGGAAACAACACAACACTGAACTTGATGTTAGCATTTTAGCTCAAAACGAGTATCTATTATGACTGTTCAGCTCGAATAAACACCGTTACAGAATAAACGTCAGTATTATCAGGAGTTTAAAGCTAGCCAACGTTAGCTTAGCCTAGCCTAGCACTGTTAGCTCAGATGTATGAAGCTAATGAATGTAACAGCAGAACAAATGTCTTTTTCGGCGGCTCGTTAGTCTCTGTTTCAGCCTTAACTGAAGCGTTTGATCGAGGTAAAGGCCTGATGTTTGAGTTCATGGAAGGATTTGTCAATTCATCGTTTTTTGTACAATTAACTCTGCTGCTAATGTCACAGGAGCGTATGTTCCCACGTTTATTTGAAAGTTTTGGGGGGAAAAAGCAATCTAAATATTTCATCAATTACCGTATTTTCCACACTATAAGGCGCACCGCATTATAAGGCGCATAGAATAGAAGCTACAGTAGTGGCTGTGGTTGCGTTATGCATCCACTAGGTGGAGCTGCGCTAAAGGGAACGGGAGACAATGGAGTCGGCGGCTGCTTCCCATAGTTGCGGCTCAGTATTGATCCATATATAAAGAGCACCGGATTATAAGGCGCACTGTCAGTTTTTTGAGAAAATTGAAAGCTTTTAGGTGCGCCTTATAGTGTGGAAAATACGGTAATCTAGCGATTCTTTCAACGAATTGATTTGTAAAATAATTGAGCCGTTGAGTTGTAAACCCCTTAAAACTCTGTGTCGTCGGAATTTTCAGAATTCCAGAATGGAGTCGACTGGAGGAAAAGTGAAGTAGAAATGATACACTTTTAATGATGAACTGACACCAGGTCAAAAAAGTAATGAGTTTTAAGTTTTTGTGAGAAAATAAGCAACCATTTTCAATTTCCAGGCTAGAAATGTCAGTTAGTTTGCTTTTCTGTAACAAAAGATGAAGAATATACACTTTTCTTGCCTCAAAATTGTTTTAGAGCTTCACAATAAATCATATAATTTGCGGTAAAGTCTATAATATATCTCTGGATAAAATGAAAAATGATTGTGGGCCCAACATTTCTGTGAGTATTTTTCCAGTAAAACCCAAGAATCAAAAATGCTAAGTCTATTCTCCTGTTAAATAAACAAATGTCTTAAAATCTAAAAGTGATTGTGTTTAAACCGGGCTCTGGTGCTTTTCTTTTGACAAAACCTGGATTTGTCACATTTTGTCACTTTCTGAGGTTGAAGTCACATCATGTTCCACTTCATTTTTGCCTCCGTTCTGAATCTACAATGTTTTTGTTACAGACTTCCAAAGGGTCGAGAAGCACTAGAGGGAAAATGGATTCTGTTGTCGTGGCAACTGCGGCGGCCATCTTGTGAGAGCGACACTCTAATAAGAAATAATGTAAAAACGGGCCACAAAAATCAAAGACGTGTTTAAATTCACACGTAATGGTTTATTTGTGTCCTAAGTGTCTGTCTGGAATTAATTTCACTGAGTCATGAAAAAAAACTGTTTTTGTGCAGAATTAAACGGTTTGTGTCACTGCACCACATGGACACAATGACAATTACTCAATTTCAATTCAATTTATTTCTGTAGCGCCCAAAATCACAGTTTCCTGGACGGGCCACTGGTAAAAAGCAGATTAAATAAACAATGTAAACAGAGAATTTAGCTAAATTATTTCACAACCATTTCTGTAAAAAAACAAAAACATGATTTGTCCACATTAGTTTGGTAGAACACGAGCGTTAGATAAAGTAAAAGCACAAAAGAGTTTAATTATCAAAGTATTTATCACGCAATTATGATTCAAATGTATTAAAAAGTAGAATTTGACAACACAAGATGGCCGCCGGAGCTGGACGTTGTTTACTGTGGGTTTCCGTGGCGACGCTCTCTCTAGCCCTTATTATAACTCGATGGTCTCAGCCACGGTCCGTTTGTCAATCCAAAAACACTCTAAAAAGTGTATAAAAAGTGTATAAAGTCTATAAATAAATGATAAATTAATTGTAGTTAATGCACAGCGGATTTCAAACGTTAAAAAGATCGTGATAGAATCGAAATCATGATCAAAGTCTAAGAAATGGTTGCTTTATTACTCGACGCTGTGGAGAAACTCACCAAAACCTTTAACTAAACGACGTCGTGCCAAACTCCGTCCGTCTCTTCTGTAAACGTCTGCAGCATGTCGTCTTTTATAAACCCGTTTTTCTCTTCCGTCTTGTGCCAAACGAACGTGTTTTTACGACAGGAGTTTGTCCGAGAACGACGTGGAGCTGAAGCGCTCTGTCGCACATGAAGCTTCACCGCCAGAATTTAACCAAACGGGAACGGAAAACCGACCGGGTCCCGAGGGTAAAGTGCGTCGTCGTCGGCCTGAGTGTCGCTGCCTTTAGAAAACGTTGCCAAATTTTTATAACGTTTGCTCTGATTTGTGCTTTTTATTGTATTTTGGAGCAAAGTGAATGATCTGGTGTCGTTCTTTTGGAATAAAACGTCTCAAAGCGGTTTGTGTCTGTGGGTTTTATTCGTTGTGGTTTCGGAGAACATACTTTTGCTCTTTCTCGAGTCGTATTTTAGTCTCTTATTTTAGTAAAAGTGTAAATCTAGAAGAGACACAGGCTTTAAACAAACAGACGCTGCACAAAAGACACAGAAGAAGAAAGTCTCGACACAGAAGGCACTCGAGTTCTGGTCCACAGTCCGCCGTTCAACAAGTGGAAATGGGATTTATCGTTCTGAATTTTAGCATCGAAAAGCAGCAGCGTTTTCTCCTGTAAAAGCTCAAAGCAGCTGGAAAAGTGACAAAAGCTGTAAAAACAAATATAAAAGTCTACAACTGTGATTTTTTAAAAGTTTGTATCTGACATGAAACAAAACACTCACATAAACTGTTGCATAAAATCAAATTTCCAGCATCACATGTCGCTGCGCTCACATTTATCATAAAAAACATGAATAAGAGACAAAAGCACAACTAATAGCGACAAAAACATGTAGCAGCAGCGACATAATTATTATTGTTTTTGTTGTTATTATTATTATTATTATTGTTGTTATCGTTATTAATATTAGCATGTTAAATGGTCGGTGAGGTGCAAACTGTTAAACGCTGTGTTACTGTTTACCTGCTCAGCTGTTTGTCCCGTGCGCTGGGACGGTCGGGTAATGGGACATAAGCGGCAGGTGTGCGCACGCGCGGGGCTCTCTGACACACACACAGCGGAGCGGCGGGCACGGGACCAGAGGAAGAGGGTGGTCACCGGGCCGGACGCGCGGATTGTGGACCGGGTTGAACCAGGTGGACCGAGCGTCTCACGCCTGGACCGACGGCACGCGCTCTTCGTTGCCGGTGAGCGTTCATTCACTTTTCTGTCACGCGGAGGAGCCGGTGTTCCGGTTCTCGGAGTGATCATGTCAGCCTGTGATTTGTAAACACATCATGCGCCACCACGAGGCCACAAAAGGTACATGCACGCCGCGGTATTTTCCCCTGTAACTGGCGTTCCGTTTTTACACGCAGATTCGACAAAGAAGGCTGGACTCCAAAAAGTGATGTCAAACATGTTCAACACAAATGTGTGGATGCAAGGTTGATCAATAAACGCTTTCATTATGTGGTCTTAACTCAATCACATGTGACTTTTGTCATTGTTGTCAATCACAACCATTCTACACACCACGTTCGTGAAGAAAAAAAAAAAAAAAAAGAAAAAAAAAACGGGTCTCGAACGCACTTGGTTTCTGCAAAAGCATACTCCCTATCCGTAACCATAACCACTTGGCCAGAGGTTCTGTGATCGGTAGGGTTGGTGTCTTTATTCAAACTGTCAAATCTGTCATCACAATAGGACGGAAGACATGCTTGCTATGTTAACTTGTGACAAACTGTCTAACATTTATCGGTGTTGCAGTAGACCTACGCTATTGTGAACAGTGTCACACACAGTATCACGGGTCACGGGTAGCCCTAGATGACTGTGCATTCAATCTGAAACCAAGAAGTTATACTTTAGGAGTTATAATCACGCCAATTCCAACAAACGCACATCAGTTTTCTGTTGACAGTCAACTCGTAGTGTTCACAACACACCACAGGGTGTCACTATTGTGCAAGTGACAGTGGAGTTGTGTTGCTTCCAAATGAGCATATATTATTGGACACAGTTCACAGCTTTATTCACAAAGTCACTGTGGCATGTGGCTGTGGTAGGCAATATTTATATTAAAGAGGCATATTTGGAGAATTCTATATGTTTAAATGTAGATTTTCAAAGGCGCAGACAAATTTTATTGCTTTTGGGAGTTAACTCTATGCAAGTCTTTAGCAACCACTCACGCACAGTCTCATTCTGACCTTCGTAAGGTATAACGACAGCCCTTTTCGCTCCCCTTATGTAAAGTGAGGAAAGTAGCCCCCCCAAAATTAGACCCCAATTAATTACAATAATAGTGTATAAATAATTTTTCATCATCACGTCATACATAAAAATACACCAATAATAAGTACAATAATGTTAATCATATTATGAACCTTTCAGAAATAACAATATTGATCGAATTCTGTTAGAAAAGTAGGAAATAATGTTCCAGAGTTTGTGTTAAGTCTCCCTTTCGTCTTAGAGGGAGGGGAACCGCAGACCATCATTTGTCAGACATCAGCACATTACCTTAAAGAGTACTTCATCATGTAAGCCTCTCGGGCTGAGAGTTCGTAAAGTAAAAAGTCCATAAGCTTCGCCTCTTTTTAGCGCAAGGTCGTGGTGGCCCCCTCTGGCCTGAGGTCAACCCCATCAAAACGAAACGTCGCGTTTATGTTAATCAAAATGCGCCTTTGAAAATCTACATTTAAACATATAGAATTCTCCAAATATGCCTCTTTAATATAAATATTGCCTACCACAGCCACATGCCACAGTGACTTTGTGAATAAAGCTGTGAACTGTGTCCAATAATATATGCTCATTTGGAAGCAACACAACTCCACTGTCACTTGCACAATAGTGACACCCTGCGGTGTGTTGTGAACACTACGAGTTGACTGTCAACAGAAAACTGATGTGCGTTTGTTGGAATTGGCGTGATTATAACTCCTAAAGTATAACTTCTTGGTTTCAGATTGAATGCACATCATCTAGGGCTACCCGTGACCCGTGATACTGTGTGTGACACTGTTCACAATAGCGTAGGTCTACTGCAACACCGATAAATGTTAGACAGTTTGTCACAAGTTAACATAGCAAGCATGTCTTCCGTCCTATTGTGATGACAGATTTGACAGTTTGAATAAAGACACCAACCCTACCGATCACAGAACCTCTGGCCAAGTGGTTATGGTTACGGATAGGGAGTATGCTTTTGCAGAAACCAAGTGCGTTCGAGACCGTATTTTTTATTTTTTATATATTTTTTGTTCTTCACGAACGTGGTGTGTAGAATGGTTGTGATTGACAACAATGACAAAAGTCACATGTGATTGAGTTAAGACCACATAATGAAAGCGTTTATTGATCAACCTTGCATCCACACATTTGTGTTGAACATGTTTGACATCACTTTTTGGAGTCCAGCCTTCTTTGTCGAATCTGCGTGTAAAAACGGAACGCCAGTTACAGGGGAAAATACCGCGGCGTGCATGTACCTTTTGTGGCCTCGTGGTGGCGCATGATGTGTTTACAAATCACAGGCTGACATGATCACTCGAGAACCGAACACCGTGTTCGGTTCTGGAGTGATCACGTCAGCCTGTGATTTGTAAACATAAGGTGCGCCACCATCAGGCCACATCAGGCACGTGCAGGTCAAGACACTGTCCTCATGTAACTGATGAGCCAATGTCCTTTGCAGATTCGACAAGAGCAGCTCAGACTCAGTCAAACTTGAGCCTGACGTGACAAAGATCAATCCACTGGCAACTGATACTCAGTCAACAAAGGGTTAAAAGTGCACGTGATCATGAGGGGCCTCGTTTGTGTCAACACTTTAGATCAACAAGAAATAAGTGGATGGGTCTCGAACCCACTTCACCCACGTCCAAAAATAACTATTAAGGCTTTATAGCTTCGCCATAACAACAACTGTCACGTTTTTGCGTAAAACTTGTCCAACACAGTGCAGCCACTATTCTGTCATTTACTGGTATTGCACATCTGTTTTTTTTAATACTTTGTCCGATGCCACTCTTGACAAGGACAATATCAAAAGCGTGATTTCGTCCTTTAAGTGCCTCGTGCACAACGTCGCTGAATATTAAAGTCTGTAAAAACATGTGTAATCATGTTTTCCAGGCTTCAACAAAGGGACAACAATTCTCTTCCATGTCTCGATGTGACCGTAAACATCCGCAATGCACACAATTGACCACCAGGTGTTGCTGTAAAGACTTGTGACTTTGTGTCGTAATATGTCCGCAGTTATAATGTCCGTAGTTCGCAATTATAATTAGCCATAGATCTATGTTAATCAGCGATTTTGACTCATAGATCCATGTTTTGTCCACACACACGAGCTGGTCGAAAAAGTAAGTAAGTAAGCGTGTCAAGATTAGAAGTGAACATTCTGCTGGTGTCACATCGAGACACGGAAGGCCATTGTTTTCTCTGTTGTAGCCTCTTAAAACATCATTACGCACGTTTCTACAGACTTTAATATTCAGCGACGTTGTGCGTGAAGCACTTAAAGGACGAAATCGCGCTTTTGATACTGTCCCTGTCAAGAGCGGCATCGGACGTATAAAAACACAGGGCTTTATTAAAATCAATGACAGAGCGGTGTCTGTGCTGTTGGACAAGAACATGTTTTACCTGTGATTGTTGCTAAGCGGTTAAAGCATCAACGACGGAGTTATTTTTCGACGTGGGTGAAGTGGGTTCGAGACCCATTCACTTACTTCTTGTTGATCCAAAGTGTTTTCATAAACGAGGCACCTCATGATCACGTGCACTTTTAACCCTTTGTTTACTTGAGTATCAGTTGCAGTGGATTGATCTTTGTCACGTCAGGCTCAGGTTTGAGTCTGAGCTGCTCTTGTCGAATCTGCAAAGGACATTGGCTCATCAGTTACATGAGGACAATGTCTTGACCTGCAGGTGCCTGATGTGGCCTGATGGTGGCGCACCTTATGTTTACAAATCACAAGCTGACGTGATCACTCCGAGAACCAGAACACCGGCGTTGAGCGCGGGAGCCCGTTTAGACTTCGCTGTGGGGGAGTTTTGAGAACCAAAGAACTATTATTTCCTTTTGTGGATTTTTTATGTTTGTTTATTGAAATGGACAAATTATAATTTGTAGTTTAAACTGGATTTTGTCATTGTTTTGTTGGCTTTGGGGGTTCACTGGACATTGGACAAGAAAAACGTGAAATCATTTACTCATTAATTTTTACGTTGGGAGCATCACTCATTATGGGGGAGAGTTACAAACAAAATATAAACAACTAAACATGACTAAATGTGATAGAAACGAAATTAAAAGTGACAAAAACGCAACTAAAAAGTGACTACAAGTCTACAACTCACGCTAAATATTGAGTTTGTATCTGAAAACATTTAAACAGAAAATCAAGTAAACACGAATGAAAGTGACAAAAGCACAACTAATTAGTGACAGGAACAAAACATAAACAACTAAAAGTCAGAAAAACGTGACTTAAAGCAACAAAAGCGAACTAAAGAAAACAAAGCTCTTTAAGTACAACTCTAACTCAACAGCTAAATGTTGAGTTTGTATCTAACGTCTAAAAACAAACTCAGGGAAACAGTGTCCTTTATCTCCCTCTGCCATTAACAAACAAGCTAGCTAAGCTCTGCACAGGCTACAACGAGAAACTACTTTCTCTTTACATTTGACCCTTTAAAGTTCATTTGAGCAAAACAAAAGCTCCAAAAAGACACACATTTTATTTGTTTGTGCTGCTCAGAATTCTAAATGTTTTACCAATAAAAGAATGTCACAGCATTAATAATAAACATAAAAGATAAATGTTTGTTTTCTGGGCCTTTAGGGCCTCCGTAGGCTCTTGTTTCAGGTGAAGTTTTTATCTTGAGAGAAAAAAACAAACTTAAAAACACTTTGATTTACAGCAGGTTTTGTTTATTGACTTAAACAGATTCAGTCTCATTTTCAACACATTTATCACATTATTATATTTATTATTATTATTATTATTATTATTATTATATTCTGGTCATAATCAGATTACAGCCCAAGTCCACGAACAGGATTCCCACAAACACATATTTACAACATCTGCATTTGTCTTTGATTTTATAAAAAGTACAAAATGTAAAATATAAAAAGTCTTTGTTCAATGAAAATGTATTTAACAAAACACTTTTGTGATTTAAAATACTTTTGAATTTATGTTTTTGGCAGAAAATATGGACAAAACCAGGACTAAACCAGGTCTAAACCAGGTCTAAACCAGGACTAAACCAGGACTAAACCAGGACTAAACCAGGACTAAATCGGGTCTAAATCGGGTCTAAACCAGGACTAAACCAGGTCTAAACCAGGACTGAACCAGGACTGAACCAGGTCTGAACCAGGTCTAAACCAGGTCTAAACCAGGTCTAAACCAGGACTAAACCAGGACTAAACCAGGACTAAACCAGGTCTAAACCAGGACTAAACCAGGACTAAACCAGGACTAAACCAGGACTAAACCAGGACTAAACCAGGTCTAAACCAGGACTAAACCAGGACTAAACCAGGTCTAAACCAGGACTGAAACAGGACTGAACCAGGACTAAACCAGGTCTAAATCGGGTCTAAACCAGGACTAAACCAGGACTAAATCGGGTCTAAATCGGGTCTAAATCGGGTCTAAATCGGGTCTAAACCAGGTCTAAACCAGGACTAAACCAGGACTGAACCAGGTCTAAACCAAGACTAAACCAGGACTAAACCAGGACTAAACCAGGACTAAACCAGGACTAAACCAGGACTAAACCAGGTCTAAACCAGGTCTAAACCAGGTCTAAACCAGCACTAAACCAGGACTAAACCAGGACAAAACCAGGACTGAACCAGGTCTGAACCAGGTCTGAACCAGGTCTAAACCAGGTCTGAACCAGGTCTGAACCAGGTCTAAACCGGGTCTAAACCGGGTCTAAACCGGGTCTAAACCAGGACTAAACCAGGACTAAACCAGGACTAAACCAGGACAAAACCAGGTCTAAACCAGGTCTAAACCAGGACTAAACCAGGACTAAACCAGGTCTAAATCGGGTCTAAACCAGGACTAAACCAGGTCTAAACCAGGACTGAACCAGGACTGAACCAGGACTGAACCAGGTCTGAACCAGGTCTAAACCAGGTCTAAACCAGGTCTAAACCAGGACTAAACCAGGACTAAACCAGGACTAAACCAGGACTAAACCAGGACTAAATCAGGACTAAACCAGGACTAAACCAGGACTAAACCAGGACTAAACCAGGTCTAAACCAGGACTGAAACAGGACTGAACCAGGACTAAACCAGGACTAAACCAGGTCTAAATCTCGATACAGATTTTGATTCCACAAATATAACTAAAAACTCCTCTTTTAATAAAGCAGATTGTAATTTCCGACACAAACGATGGCAGTTTCTTTAAAAACATCGTGAGGTTTTGTGCTGATCCTGATAAATTGATTTTTGTTCAAATCTGTGTCATTTTTTAAATAAAACAAAATCCAAAGCAGCAAAACCTCGGCTTTTGGACGATGACGTCGTCACAAACAGCAGCAGTTCATTTGCAAAAACAGAAAGTGTATTGAATTGCACTAAAACAGATTCAGAAAACTGTGATGTTCGAGGAGTAAACGTTCATTTTTAATCAGCGCTCATCGGTTTTCATTTACTTTGAAAACAAGAATTCAGAGACAGTCTGTTCACAACGTCACGTAAAAACAAAATAAAACATTTAAAGGTTTGTTCAGTCGTGTTTGGAAGAGTTCGGACGTAAACATTTGGGTGAAATTGAGCGTTTAAACATTAAAAGCTGACGATGAAAAAGAAAAAAAGAAACACATTTTTCAACTTTTTAAAATGTTAAAAATTCTATGATGGACACAAAATGAAGTAGAGAATTAAAAAAAGTGTGGCTGCACCGATATGACACTGGCGTCAAATATCGGCGTCAAATATCGGCGTCGATACAGAAGCATTAGTTTCACTGGATATCGGCTTCAGAATATCGGTTCGGTCGATTTCTTCCGATTATTTAAGGCCCTTTTGGTCCAGAACGTCACGATGTCTGAGGTTTGTTTAAAGTGAACGTCCGTAACTTTTGAAAATCGGGGCAGAGAGAAAGTCTCAGCTCTAGCTCCGCCCCCCTCGCTCCCCCTCCCTTCCAGAGAGGACTAAGACACACCCCCCACGGCAGACGCTGTTTTACGCCAATTATTATCTAAAAACAACAGAAAGTTCACACGTTCAACCAGGACTTTGTACGAGGCTTTGACGTAGTTTGCGTTTTTTGCGGCTAATGCTAACGGTAAACGTTAATATGAGAAATATGTTAAAGGGCCTCTGACAGGTTGAACTACTTATTCAACAAAAATGCAGTTGAGTTAAACATATTTCAAATTCTGCTAACATTTTTACACATTTTACCCCAGTTTATCTATATTTTAGGTTTTTAATTTTACTTCCTGGTTGTAAATGATGACATCACACTAGGAAATGACCAACCATCCATCCTGTAAAGTGGACCAAATCACTTTTTACTTGACAAAGAAAAATTCATATGAACACCTTTTATTTTGTTGAATCAATGTGTAAAGGGTCAAAAAAGTCGTTTATTTTGTGTAAATTCTGCATAACCTTTGTCTCCACAGTGTGATGTCATCAGTCTGTTTACTTCCTGTTATTTTCAATAGATTTTTCAACTTTTCTCCACAAACATTGACCTGATTGATGTAAAACTATCATTAATAAAACCTGTCATACACACTTTAATGTACATTATTGGCGACATCATTTCTAAACAAACACAAAAGATGTCGGCTGGTTACCGTCCAAAAGGGATTGTGCCAACTCTTCATGGCTTTTGAATCCTTTTAGTTCATGACCCTCTCTCCGTCGCTTTAGGCTCCTTTATTCTCGCGGTTGTGTTTTTTCGGTTTTAGTTTAGACGAAGGGTTTTTAAAACGTCTAAATGTCTCTGAGAAGTGAAGCTGAGTTGGTCCCTTCTGTCAGAGTTGCTGCTCCGGTCGGTGTTGATTGACAGCTCAGCTCAGACACCTGATTAGTCGAACTGGACGGCCAGAGAGCTGTGAATGGTTGTGGCCACCGGTGAGGGGCGGGACTATTGACCTTATTCTGCCCCGCCCACTTTAGCCTCTTTTTGCCACAGATCACACTTCTGTTGTAAACGCACTTCCGTTTGACGAGAACTCTGTTAAAGCTAATGATGAACGAGGGAAAAGTCTGAGGCTAAAATGTTACATAAAGTCGATTGATTTGTGTAAAATGTTTAATGAACACGAGCAACAACAAGTCACAACGCAACGATTTCCTGAAAACGTCTTTTTAGTCGTGTAGACAAAAATGCAATTAAAAGTGACAAAAACATGTGGAAAAAAAGTGGCAAAAATGTAACTAAATGACTGACAAAAATGTGAGTAAAAGTGACAAAAACGTGACAAAAAAACGGAAGAAAGTGACAAATGCACGACAATAAGTGACAAAAACATGACAAGTGACAACAACGCAACTAAAAGTGAGAAAAATGTGATTAAAAGTGACAAAAATGTGACAAAAACATGGAAAAAACTGAATAAAGTGACAAAAATGCGGCAATTAGTGACGAAAACGCAACAAGTGACAAAAATGTGAGTAAATGAGAGACAAAAACGTGAGTAAAAGTGACAAAAACGTGAAAAAAAAACGGAAGAAAGTGACAAAAATGCGGGGAAAAGGTGACGAACAGGTGACAATAAGTGACAAAAACACAAAGTCTGAGGCTAAAATGTTACATAAAGTCGATTGATTTGTGTAAAATGTTTAATGAACACGAGCAACAACAAGTCACAACACAACGATTTCCTGAAAACGTCTTTTTAGTCGAGTAGAACTTATTTTCTGTTGAGCTCGTCTGCTCCGTGTGAACTACAACAGAAACAAGACGGCGGCGCGTACGGCAACTTCAGGAATAAGGAGAATAGCATTTTTGTTGCTCATAGTCACGTTCTTTTTTCACTTTGTCATTTTTTGTCACGTTTTTGTCACTTTTAGTTAAATTTTTGTCGCTTTTAGTTAAATTTTTGTCGCTTTTAGTCCCGTTTTTCTTGCTATACAGTGATCCCTGGTTTATCGCGGGAGTTGCGTTCCAAAAATAACAGGCGAAAAGTGAAATCCGTGAAGTAGTCACAGCTTCATTTTTTATTATTTTACAATGCAATACTGAACTATGGAATGAAACCAAAAATCAAAACCTGTTTTAAAGCCCAAAATGTGTTTAAAACAATCATTTTAATATAGTAATACAAGTCACTGGTGTATTTCACAGTCTGTGCCTCTTCGTCCTGACTCCGCCCCCTGTAGCGTCTGTTTCTACTGAAGGCGCAGTCTCGGAGTCTTTCTCCGAGAGAAGAACATTGTTATGGGGAGTTGTTGGCGCTCTTTTTATAAACGGATATGCCACCTTCGATTATATTTGAGAACTGCAATGAACGACTCGTCAAAGGGTCCCGTTCTTGTGCGTGCGCTGAAGTTCAGTGGATGCACTGTAAAAATATCCGCACTGTAAAAAAAATCCGTGAAGCAGCGAAGCCGTGAAAGATGAAACGCGATATAGCGAGGGATCACTGTATAGAATTTTTTCGCTTATGGTCATGTTTTTGTCGCTTCTCGTAGGGTTTTTGTCACTTTTAGTCACATTTTTGTCGCTTAGTTGCGTTTTTATGTCACTTTATAGCATTTTTGTTGCTCATAGTCAAGTTCTTTTTTCACTTTGTCGCTTTTAGTCCTGTTTTTGTTGCTTCGAGTCGCGTTTTTGTCACTTTTAGTCCAATTTTTGTTACTTCTAGTCGTGTTTTTGTGCCACTTTATTCACCTTATTCAGCCCCGCCCACTTTTGCCGTTTTTTGCACTTTTGTTGTAAACGCACTCCCGTTTGACGAGAACTCCGTTAAAGCTAATGATGAACGAGGGAAAAGTCTGAGGCTAAAATGTTACATAAAGTAGATTGATTTGTGTAAAATGTTTAATGAACACGAGACACAACAAGTCACAACACAACGATTTACTGAAAACGTCTTTTTAGTCGAGTAGAACTTATTTTCTGTTGAGCTCGTCTGCTCCATGTGAACTACAACGGAAACAAGACGACGGCGCGTACGGCAACTTCAGGAATAAGGAGAATAGCATTTTTGTTGCTCATAGTCACGTTCTTTTTTCACTTTGTCATTTTTTGTCACGTTTTTGTCACTTTTAGTTAAATTTTTGTCGCTTTTAGTCAAATTTTTCTTGCTATATAGAATTTTTTCGCTTATGGTCATGTTTTTGTCGCTTCTCGTAGGGTTTTTGTCACTTTTAGTCACATTTTTGTCGCTTAGTTGCGTTTTTATGTCACTTTATAGCATTTTTGTTGCTCATAGTCACGTTCTTTTCTCTTTTTGTCACAATTTTGTCGCTTTTAGTCAAATTTTTGTCGCTTTTAGTCAAATTTTTGTCGCTTTTAGTCAAATTTTTGTCGCTTTTAGTCAAATTTTTGTCGCTTTTAGTCCCGTTTTTCTCGCTATATAGAATTTTTCCGCTTATGGTCATGTTTTTGTCGCTTCTCGTAGGGTTTTTGTCACTTTTAGCCACATTTTTGTCACTTCTAGTCGTGTTTTTGTGCCACTTTATTCACCTTATTCTGCCCCGCCCACTTTTGTCTCTTTTTTCCACAGATCACACTTTTGTTGTAAACGCACTCCCGTTTGACGAGAACTCCGTTAAAGCTAATGATGAACGAGGGAAAAGTCTGAGGCTAAAATGTTACATAAAGTAGATTGATTTGTGTAAAATGTTTAATGAACACGAGCAACAACAAGTCACAACACAACGATTTCCTGAAAACGTCTTTTTAGTCGAGTAGAACTTATTTTCTGTTGAGCTCGTCTGCTCCATGTGAACTACAACGGAAACAAGACGACGGCGCGTACGACAACTTCAGGAATAAGGAGAATAGCATTTTTGTTGCTCATAGTCACGTTCTTTTTTCACTTTGTCATTTATTGTCACGTTTTTGTCGCTTTTAGTCAAATTTTTGTCGCTTTTAGTCCCGTTTTTCTTGCTATATAGAATTTTTTCGCTTATGGTCATGTTTTTGTCGCTTCTCGTAGGGTTTTTGTCACTTTTAGTCACATTTTTGTCGCTTAGTTGCGTTTTTATGTCACTTTATAGCATTTTTGTTGCTCATAGTCACGTTCTTTTCTCTTTTTGTCACAATTTTGTCGCTTTTAGTCAAATTTTTATCGCTTTTAGTCAAATTTTTGTCGCTTTTAGTCAAATTTTTGTCGCTTTTAGTCAAATTTTTGTCGCTTTTAGTCCCGTTTTTCTTGCTATATAGAATTTTTCCGCTTATGGTCATGTTTTTGTCGCTTCTCGTAGGGTTTTTGTCACTTTTAGTCACATTTTTGTCACTTCTAGTCGTGTTTTTGTGCCACTTTATTCACCTTATTCTGCCCCGCCCACTTTTGCCGTTTTTTGCCACAGATCACACTTTTGTTGTAAACGCACTTCCGTTTGACGTAAAATGTTACATAAAGTAGATTGATTTGTGTAAAATGTTTAATGAACACGAGCAACAACAAGTCACAACACAACGATTTCCTGAAAACGTCTTTTTAGTCGAGTAGAACTTATTTTCTGTTGAGCTCGTCTGCTCCGTGTGAACTACAACGGAAACAAGACGGCGGCGTGTACGACAACTTCAGGAATAAAGTGAATGTGTAACGTGTTATATTTGCAGATCACTTACGGTACATTAAAGAACAGGACCAGGTGGTCAATATTATGAATTCTATAAAAAAATGTAGTGAAAGTGGAGGAGATTACGGACATTCACTTTAAATAAATCGTCGTTTGTAGAAGGATAAAGAACAGTCACACGTTTGGATTGCTTTTGTCGGACGTTGAATGCTGTTTCTCTCCAGTATCGGTTGGTATCGAGTATCAGATTTGAAAAAGCTGGATCGGTGCATCCCTAAAAAGTCCGTCCTTAAGTGAAATAAGATCGAAATGTTGTCTTTATAAAAGTCTAACAAAAAAGCCTCTTTGAATTTCCAGAGTAGAAATGTCATTTTGTTTGCTTTTTTACGACAAAAAGACGGGAAATATTTACTATTTTTAATCTCATAATTGTATTTTTGTGTTAAAGAGTAATATTTATGGAGTTTAAAGTAAAAACTATTGTGGGCTGAACATTTCTGTGAGAATTTGTCCAGAAAAAACTAAAAAGCATCTAAAACTTGATTCTGATTGGTCGTCTGCTCTGCTCGTCTCTGATTGGTCGTCTCCTCTGCTCGTCTCTGATTGGTCGTCTGTTCTGCTCGTCTCTGATTGGTCGTCTCCTCTGCTCGTCTCTGATTGGTCGTCTCTGATTGGTCGTCTCCTCTGCTCGTCTCTGATTGGTCGTCTCTGATTGGTCGTCTCCTCTGCTCGTCTCTGATTGGTCGTCTCCTCTGCTCGTCTCTGATTGGTCGTCTGCTCTGCTCGTCTCTGATTGGTCGTCTGCTCTGCTCGTCTCTGATTGGTCGTCTCTGATTGGTCGTCTCCTCTGCTCGTCTCTGATTGGTCGTCTCCTCTGCTCGTCTCTGATTGGTCGTCTCTGATTGGTCGTCTCTGATTGGTCGTCTCTGCTCGTCTCTGATTGCTCGTCTCTGATTGCTCGTCTCTAAGTCTCGTCTGCTGTGTTCTCCTTGTGCTTCTGCTTCTGCTGCTGCTGCTGCTCCTCGTCTGAGCCACAGGGGGCGCTCTGCTCTTGGGCTGATCCCGGGTCAGAGGCGGCAGACGCCAGACTCACTGCAACAACAAAACAAACCTTTGTCCCTTAAACAAAGAAGACGAACATTTTGCTGCAAACTTTACACTTGAAAAGATAATTTATTTTTTTACTGAAACAAAACTGTAACAACTTGTTTTTTCAGGGTTAAAATTTAAATTACGAGGATTTAAAATTCAAATCTGATGAAACAAAGAGCTAAATGGACTTTTTCGAGATTATTTTCAGTTTTAAATTGAACAGTATTTGAATAAACAGATTGTCTTTGCAGTAGATTTACGTCCTTAAGTTTGTTTTCAATCAAAATCAGAATTTAATGGAAACAGCTTTTGCTAAATTTAGTTTTGTCAATATTTGGAGCAGATCAGTGAAGTTTTCAGGATTTGTGCAAGTTTCAGCAAATCATATTTAATGCTTTTTAATGCAGAATTTTCTGTCTTTGTTTGGTCCTGGTTCTGTCCTGGTTCAGTCCTGGTTCTGTCCTGGTTCTGTCCTGGTTCTGTCCTGGTCCGGTCCTGGTTCGGTCCTGGTTCAGTCCTGGTTCAGTCCTGGTTCTGTCCTGGTTCTGTCCTGGTCCGGTCCTGGTCCGGTCCTGGTTCGGTCCTGGTTCAGTCCTGGTTCAGTCCTGGTTCAGTCCTGGTCCAGTCCTGGTCCGGTCATGGTCCGGTCCTGGTTCAGTCCTGGTCCGGTCCTGGTTTCCTGTCGTGTTTTTACCGTAGTTGGGCAGTGACTTGGCTCTCTGTCGCTCGTCGTTCGTCTCACGTTCTGAGCTCAGACTCCTCTTTAACGACGACCACGTTCTGCTGCCGGCGTTTCCCGCAGCCACAGGAGACTCGAACGCATCACCTTCACCTGGAAACACAACAGACATAAGAGACTCGAGCACATCACCTTCACCTGGAAACACAACAGACATAAAAGGGACTCGAACACATCACCTTCACCTGGAAACACAACAGACATAAAAGAGACTCGAACACATCACCTTCACCTGGAAACACAACAGACATAAAAGGGACTCGAACGCATCACCTTCACCTGGAAACACAACAGACATAAAAGGGACTCGAACGCATCACCTTCACCTGGAAACACAACAGACATAAAAAGGACTCGAACGCATCACCTTCACCTGGAAACACAACAGAGACATAAAAGGGACTCGAACGCATCACCTTCACCTGGAAACAAAACAGACATAAAAGGGACTGGAACGCATCACCTTCACCTGGAAACAAAACAGACATAAAGGGGACTCGAACACATCACCTTCACCTGGAAACAAAACAGACATAAAAGGGACTGGAACACACCACCTTCACCTGGAAACACAACAGACATAAAAGGGACTCGAACACATCACCTTCACCTGGAAACACAACAGACATAAAAGGGACTCGAACACATCACCTTCACCTGGAAACACAACAGACATAAAAGGGACTCGAACACATCACCTTCACCTGGAAACACAACAGACATAAAAGGGACTCGAACACATCACCTTCACCTGGAAACACAACAGACATAAAAGAGACTCGAACACATCACCTTCACCTGGAAACACAACAGACATAAAAGAGACTCGAACACATCACCTTCACCTGGAAACACAACAGACATAAAAGGGACTGGAACACATCACCTTCACCTGGAAACAAAACAGACATAAAGGGGACTCGAACACATCACCTTCACCTGGAAACAAAACAGACATAAAGGGGACTCGAACACATCACCTTCACCTGGAAACAAAACAGACATAAAAGGGACTCGAACACATCACCTTCACCTGGAAACACAACAGACATAAAAGAGACTCGAACACATCACCTTCACCTGGAAACACAACAGACATAAAAGAGACTCGAACACATCACCTTCACCTGGAAACACAACAGACATAAAAGAGACTCGAACACATCACCTTCACCTGGAAACATAACAAACAAAAAAACAATCTAAACGAGTCAAAACACCTGAAATTAAGATGAATTTCCTGAAATCATTTGAACTCATCTAGAAATTATTGTTTTGTGTCAGATTTTACTTTCTTGTTCCTTTGACGGAGAAAAAGTCTGTTTTATCAATAATTCTCTGATATTTTCATAAAAAAATCCCCAAAGGCAAATGCAAATATCCTGATCCTGTTTTCTTTTTATCAAACCATTTGTTTTAAGTAAAAATTGTCAAAAATTCACACATTTGGGACAATTAAATCTGAAACCGAACAGAACCAGGTTTAAATTTCATGATTCATTTTGTCACATATTAGTTATAAAAATGTACAGAGAGGATTTGGATTTATTATTTAGATTTTAAGTAAAGTAGATTGGACTGAAAAGTGTCCTGAAAATTCAAATTTCACCTCATTTTTTTAACGTAAAACTTCAATAAATCAGTTTTAGAATTAAATATTAAAATCCTTGTGTTTGGTCTAAATGTGTTGAGTCCAGATTGTACAGTTTATGTCAAATTTGAAGAAAATTTCTCACTTTTTGTCGCGTTTTAGTAAAAAAATGTGACTAAATGTGTTTTTGTCATTTTAGTCGCTTGTAATCATGGTTTTAACGCTTTGTTTTTTGCCTTTTTAGTTACGTTTTTGTTGCATTTTAGTTGTTTTTTTGCGTTTTTTTCACTTTTAACTCCGTGTTTTTGTCATTTTAGTCGCTTATAGTCATGGTTTTGTCGCTTTTTTTTGTTGTTGCATTTTTTCACTTTTAAGCCAGTTTTTGTCACTCTTTGTCATGTTTTTGTCGCTTTTAGTCATGTTTTTGTCACTTTTAGTCAAATCCTTGTGTTTGGTCTAAATCTGTTGAGTCCAGATTGTACAGTTTATGTCAAATTTGAAGAAAACGTCCTTTGGAATTTGTCACTTTTTGTCACGTTTTAGTAAAAAAATGTGACTAAAAGTGTTTTTGTCATTTTAGTCTCTTGTAGTCATGGTTTTAATGCTTTGTTTTGCCGTTTTAGTTACGTTTTTGTAGCTTTAAGCCAAGTTTTTGTTGCTTTAAGTCACATTTAAGTTGTTTTTGCGTTTTTCACTTTTAACTCCGTGTTTTTGTCATTTTAGTCGCTTGTAGTCATGGTTTTGTCGCTTTTTTTTGTTGTTGCATTTTTTCACTTTTAAGCCAGTTTTTGTCACTCTTAGTCACGTTTTTTATGCTTTTAGTCATGTTTTTGTTGCTTTTAGTCACGTTTTTTATGCTTTTAGTCACTTTTTTGTCGCTTTTAGTCACGTTTTTGATGCTTTTAGTCACGTTTTTGTTGCTTTTAGTCACGTTTTTGTTGCTTTTATTCACGTTTTTGTTGCTTTTATTCACGTTTTTGTCGCTTTTAATCATGTTTTTATCACTTTTAGTCAAATCCTTGTGTTTGGTCTAAATGTGTTGAGTCCAGATTGTACAGTTTATGTCAAATTTGAAGAAAACGTCCTTTGGAATTTGTCACTTTTTGTCACGTTTTAGTAAAAAAATGTGACTAAAAGTGTTTTTGTCATTTTAGTCTCTTGTAGTCATGGTTTTAATGCTTTGTTTTTTGCCTTTTTGTCGTTTTAGTTACGTTTTTGTAGCTTTAAGTCACATTTTAGTTGTTTTTTTGCGTTTTTTTCACTTTTAACTCTGTTTTTGTCATTTTAGTCGCTTGTAGTCATGGTTTTGTCGCTTTTTTTTTGCATTTTTTCACTTTTAAGCCAGTTTTTGTCACTCTTAGTCACGTTTTTGTCGCTTTTAGTCACGTTTTTGTCTCTTTTAGTCACGTTTTTGTTGCTTTTAGTCACGTTTTTGTTGCTTTTAGTCACGTTTTTGTTGCTTTTAGTCACGTTTTTGTTGCTTTTAGTCACGTTTTTGTTGCTTTTATTCACGTTTTTGTCGCTTTTATTCACGTTTTTGTCGCTTTTAGTCACGTTTTTATCACTTTTAGTCAAATCCTTGTGTTTGGTCTAAATCTGTTGAGTCCATATTGTACAGTTTATGTCAAATTTGAAGAAAACGTCCTTTGGAATTTGTCACTTTTAGTCACGTTTTAGTAAAAAAATGTGACTAAAAGTGTTTTTGTCATTTTAGTCGCTTGTAGTCATGGTTTTAACGCTTTGTTTTTTGCCTTTTTGCCGTTTTAGTTACGTTTTTGTAGCTTTAAGTCACATTTTAGTTGTTTTTTTGCGTTTTTTTCACTTTTAACTCTGTTTTTGTCGTTTTAGTCGCTTGTAGTCATGGTTTTGTCGCTTTTTTTTTGCTTTTTTTCACTTTTAAGCCAGTTTTTGTCACTCTGTCATGTTTTTGTCACTTTTAGTCACGTTTTTGTCGCTTTTAGTCACGTTTTTGATGCTTTTAGTCACGTTTTTGATGCTTTTAGTCACGTTTTTGTCGCTTTTAGTCACGTTTTTGTCACTTTTAGTCACGTTTTTGTCGCTTTTAGTCACGTTTTTGTTGCTTTTAGTCACGTTTTTGTCGCTTTTAGTCACGTTTTTGTCACTTTTAGTCAAATCCTTGTTTGGTCTAAATGTGTTGAGTCCAGATTGTACAGTTTGTGTGGATCTACTTTAGGCTGATCTTTATGTCTCAAGGGACAAAAATGCATTTGAAGAAAACAATGTCAGAGAAATCTATGGATGAAGTGGATTCAATGGAAGAATCAAACATCAAAGTCCATATGTGAGAGAGAAAACTGACAAAAAAAAAAGAGTTTTTCCTGTAGACTCTGGCCTTGTACATGTACATTTTCCCTGCTCTCTGAAGCAGACGGACGTCAGACTGTCTTTGCGGAGTTTAATGAGAGTTTGAAGTGAGCACTGACCGTCCACAGGAGACGTCACAGACACAGAGACGCTGCACTCTTTGTCCGGCTCCGACGGCGCCCTCTTCAGGCGAGGAGCGGGTAGTGGACACTCGTCTGCAAGAGACAACAACGATTTAGTGTCAAAGAAACAACACCAGGACCAAACGCAGCAGAAGCTCCTCCTCCTGAAGCTTTTAGTCCTGAGGTCGATGTCAGAGATTCACAGAAAGTTTGTGTCTGTGAGACGTGGCTAAAGCTACAGTCAACAGGAAACTACTTCCCTTTTGTCTTTTTCTGTTTTTATTTCCTTCAAAGACTCTACGGTGCGTTTGACCCTCTTTATGTCGTGTGTTTGGATCATGTTGATGATTATGAGCTGGAAATATCAGATTTGGATCAAAGCCATAAACAGGAAACAGCTGATGCTAACGTGCTAAAAGTGACAAAAGTGTGACTATAAGCAACAAAAACATGACGAAAAGTGACCAAAACCCAACTAAAAGTGACAAAAACGTGACTAAAAGTGACAAAAATGTGACTAAAAGTGACGTCGATGTAAACCCCTGAAACCCTTTCTACGACTAAAAGTGACAAAAACGTGACTAAAAACGACAAAAACGTGACTAAAAGTGACAAAAATGTGACTAAAAACAACAAAAGTGACTAAAAGTGACAAAAATGTGACTAAAAGTGACTAACTCAAAGGACGTTTTGTCCAAATGTTTGTCCCAGAGACATAAAGATAAAGCAGCACAAACTGTACAAACTGGACTCAACAAGATTCTGACACGACACAAGGATTAGACTAAAAGTGACAAAATTTGACCAAACGAGACAAACAGCGTCAAAAACAAGACTTAAAATCGTCCAAAACACAACAAAAACCAACAACATTACAAATAAAAACTAAGGCATTACAAGTCAAACGAGATAAAAAGGACAAAAACAAGCCCAGTGTCAAAAACATGATTAAAAGCAACAAGAACTCGAATGAAATCGATTCACAAAAAGTTTGTGTCTGTGAGACGTGGCTAAAGCTACAGTCAACAGGAAACTACTTCCTGTTTGTCTTTTTCTGTTTTTATTTCCTTCAAAGACTCTACGGCGCGTTTGACCCTCTTTATGTCGTGTGTTTGGATCATGTTTGGGCCTCGACAAAACGAGTGCCGTGTGACGATCTGGACACAGCTGATGCTAACGTGCTTTGCTAGCTTTGTTTTGCTAACGGCTCCACATATCGTTAGCATCAGCGGAAATACAGCGTTTTATCACAAGATCAAGTCAGAGTTTGAAGTGAAGTGTTTGTCACTTTTAATTGCATTTTGTCACTTTCAGTAGTTTTTGTCGCTTTTTGTCATGTTTTTGTCATGTTTTTGTCACGCTTTTGTCACTTTCAGTTGTGTTGTTTTTTCTTTTTGTCACATTTTTGGTGCATTTTGTCAATTTTTTTGTCGCTTTTATCACGTTTTTGACTCTTTTCACCGCATTTTTGCTGCTTTTAGTTGTGTTTTTGTTGCGTTTCCTCACGTTTTGTCGCTTTAAGTTGCATCTTGTCATTCAAGTGTTTCTTTTCGTGTCGTTTGGTGAGAAATGATTCTTTTCTGTTTCCTTCTGCGTCTTGTTTTGGAGTCTGTGTTTTCTCGTCCAATCATCAGCCCAGACCAGAGACACAACAGGACAAACAGAACCGGTGGAAACGTGGCTTTACCCTGCAGAGTCGGACTTGGGCCGGTGGGACTTGTGGGTCCGGTGGAGGTGGAGGCCCTGGTCCTGGATCGTGGGGTGGGTTCCGGTCTGGACTCTTCTGGGTCTGAGGGTGGCGGGGCATCTGGTTTAGGTGGAGCGTGACCCGTGACCTCCGCGCGCACTTCCAGTTTGGTCTTTGCCTCAGACTGAAAAAAAAGAAAAGATAATTATTACGGTATATCTGTCAATCTTAACTTTAAAGTCCAGATGAAGGATCTCCACATTTTCTAATTCTGACTCGGTTTGGTGGGAGGGCATCTGTGGTAAATATTTATCATAGTTTGCATCAGTCAAGTTGCAGTTTGTGAGGAAATTTTGAAGAATAAAAGAAGAATAAAATGAGTTCTGAGTTCTGAAATGGAATCCCTCTGTGATGTCATCAAAAAGCGTCGCTCCGTTGAAAACAATTTGAACAAAATGGACACATTTTTCCGACAGTTTCAACCGTCATTCATCAAAATAAAGTCTTATCAAGGATTATTATTGTAAATTCCTAACTATTGTGCAACATATATACATTTTGGCCCTTGTTTACTGTTTGGTTGCTATGGTAACTGTTGTACAATGACCTCTAACTGTGTCATATTTGCTGCCCGTGTCCAACCAGGAAGTGACGTTATAAACTTATTAATTAAATATAATCATGTTCACTACATTTTAGCGAAATGTGTCGTCTAATCTGTCCTATAGACTTTAAGCTGCAGTTTATGGAGAAACTTTGAAATATAAAAGTTTAAAAGGACAGGAAGCAGAGCTGAATCCCTCTGTGATGTCATCAAAAGGCGACAGAGACACAGCAACACAGCGGTTTAAACCATCGTTCAACAAAAAACAAAAAGTGTTATGAGGGATTATTTATTGTCAGCTCTAACTATTGTGTAATTTATATTGGTGTGGTCCTTGTTTACAGTCTGGTTGCTATGGTAACAGCTGTAGAATTACCTCTAACTGTGTCATATTTGTGTCGTGTTCAACAGGAAGTGACGTCATAAACTTTACACAAACGGTCAAACTGGACAAATGTTTGGTCAAATCTGAAATAGAATCATGTTCACTTTGTTTTAGTCAAATGTGAGTTGAACCTGTCGGAGTTGAACCTGTCGGAGAGACTTTAAGTAAATTAATTCAAACAAATAAATGTTTTGTATTTTCTTTAAACTGAGGAGACTCTGTGTCTGACTCAAACCTTGTGCGCGAGCTTCGCCTTCATCTCCGCCATCAGGCCCTGCCCCAGCACCGGCACGCCCATGTGACGGGGGCCGGCAGGGGCGACAGGGGCGGCAGGGGCTGGGGGGGCATCCGGCTTCTTCTCTAGTTTGACAGGGGCTGGGAGGGCATCCGGCTTCTTCTCCGGTCTGGACTCAGAGTCTGAATCCTCGGGTTCATGTGTTTGATCCTGAAACCAGAGCAACATTTGACTAAAGCTAGCACCATTCCATGAGTTAGCGCTACTGCGTTTTAACCCGGAGATAGTGTTAGCCTCAGAGTTAGCGTTAGCCTTAGTGTTGGCCTCAGAGTTAGCGTTAGCCTTAGTGTTGGCCACAGAGTTAGCGTTGGCCACAGAGTTAGCGTTAGCCTCAGAGTTGGCGTTAGCTTCAGAATTAGCGTTAGCTTCACAGTTAGCGTTAACCTCAGATTTAGTGTTAGTCTCAGAATTAGCGTTAGCCTACATTTAGCGTTCTCCTCAGAGTTAGCATTAGCCTCAGAGATGGCGTTAGACTCCGAGTTAGCGTTAGCCTCAGAGTTAGCTTCAGAGATAGTGTTAGCCTCAGCGATAGCGTTAGCCTCAAAGTTAACGTTAGCCTCAGAGATAACGTTAGCGTTGGCTTCAGTGTTAGCATTGGCTTCAGTGTTAGCGTTGGCTTCAGTGTTAGCGTTGGCTTCAGCGTTGGCTTCGGCGTTAGCGTTGGCTTCGGCGTTAGCGCTGGCTTCGGCGTTAGCGCTGGCTTCGGTGTTAGCGCTGAACCCACAGACACACGAGCGACACCAGAGTCAGAAACATTTCACCAAACAATGGATTCATCATAAATTATGTCAAAATCTCGTCTGAAACTTGATCTCGTTCACGTCGAGAAACGATGAATCCAAAGTAAACGTAACAAACCAGCTTTTTGTGCGTCACTTCAGGCGTCGGCTCTGGGGACGATTCAGGGGACAGTTCCTCCTCTGGGACACTGGGGGGCGCTGCAGAGTGACCAGCAGAGGGCGCTGCAGTGTGACCAGCAGAGGGCGCTGCAGTGTGACCAGCAGAGGGCGCTGCAGTGTGACCAGCAGAGGGCGCTGCAGTGTGACCAGCAGAGGGCGCTGTGGCAGAGCCTGGAGGAGTAATGGCTGCCGCGCCGTGAGCCTTTTCGGAGCGAGACGTTCTAGACTTGATGTAGTTGAAGAAGCCGCTCTTGCGTTTCTTGTCCGGCTCCGAGCCGCTCCGAGCCGCCGCTCGTCTGAGGAAAAGGACACGACTCAGTGAAACCGCCCCATGAGTCGGATCAGTCTAAACCCTTCGTGTTCTCACTTGAAGCTGAGTTTGGAGACGGTTTTGGAAAAGAAGTCGTCGACGCCTTCGTCCAGTTTGTCCATTAAACTGTTCATCTCTGGTTCTGCGGCGCCAGCAGGGGGCGCCACGACACGCTGAGAAAAGAAAACAGCTCATTCTGCAAAGGCTTCAGAACAAAACGACATTAGAACTAAAAGTGTTCACGACTAACTGATGAACCGTCACCAACTGCTTTACTCTGTGCTGAATGCTGCTCCCACAGCCTGGAACTCCCTCCAGTCAGAAGAGGTTCTGTTACTTAGTCTCGGTCAGACGTTTTCACAAAAAAAAAAAAAAAAGAGCGTGATTCTTTCAAAAATGGTCAGTGCCTTTGAATGTAGAGTTTGTCTTAATTTTCTTAAAATATAAATATGTTTGTGTGATTAGTGTCACTGTTATATTTTCCACTTTGGTTAAATAAAGGTAAATAAATAAATAAATTGATCTTGTTTCTTACAAGTAATACCCAATTCTGCCACCAGGGGGTGCATCAGAGCCACTTTACAAATCAGCCGAGTGATCGACCGACGGGTCTGAACCATAGAGCAGGTTTAAAGCCTCACTGTGTAACATTTCCTCACTTTAACAGGTTCAAAGCCTCACTGTGTAACATTTCCTCACTTTCACAGGTTCAAAGCCTCACTGTGTAACATTTCCTCACTTTAACAGGTTTAAAGCCTCACTGTGTAACATTTCCTCACTTTAGACCAGGTTTAAAGCCTCACTGTGTAACATTTCCTCACACTGGAGCAGGATTAAAGCCTCACTGTGTAACATTTCCTCCCGCTGGCCCGGGGCTCTCAGTGGGACGGGGCGGGGCGGTCGTACCTTGTTTCTGGAGGGTTTGGACCGTTTCTTGGGTTTGGGTCTGGACTTGGTCTGGTGCTGCAGCGTCTGGACCTGGACCGGGGGCAGCTCGGACAAAAGGGGCGGGGCTTTGGCTCCGTCCAATGGCGTGTCGGCGACGGGAGTCGGAGGGGGCAGGTCTTCGAAGTGGATGGGCACCTCCTCCAGAGCTTTGTCCAGATCGAACTCCATCTCTGAAGAAACGAGAGAAAAACAACCTGTGAGTCTGAGACGACGGCCGGACGTGAGGTTTGAAACTGTAAAAAAAATAAAATAAAATAAATAAAATATTAAAATAAATGTCTCACCAAAAGCCATAGACACCGGCCTCAGCATCCGCACCAGGATGCTCTTCCTCTTGGACTTCATCTGAGGAGACACAAAGAGCTCTGTCACAGCCTTTCACTGAACCGGCCCAGAACCCAGAACCGGCCCAGAGCCCAGAACCCAGAACCGGCCCAGAGCCCGGAGCCAGTCTGGAGCCGGTCCAGAGCCGGTCCAGAGTGCACTTGTGGAAACAGGAGCAGAAGCTCCTGACGACACGAGACGCTGTGAGTTAAAGTCAAGTCTCTGCTTGAGTTTCAGGTCGTTTCTGTGAATCACTGTTTGATTTTTCTGGATTATTAGGTTTCTTCAAGTCCTGGTCACATCGAAGTCTCAACCGAAGAGTGAAAACAGTTTAAAACATTCATTTCTGAGTCGTCACGGGTCGCGACGTCTGAAGAAAACTAAACACAGCATCAAAACTGTCCCGTGACATTTACAGAACAGACCCACAGTTCATTTGTTCCACAGATCTTCCCACATCATTTAAAGGGCCTATGACAGGTTTTTATGATTTTCTAATTTTGTCTTTATTCAGTGCATTAATGCCTCTTGTAAATATAAATGATAGTTTTACACCAATCAGGAGCTGTTTGTGGAGAAAAGTTGAAAAATATGTGGAAAATCACAGGAAGTGAACAACCTGATGACATCACACAGTGGGGTCAAAGGTCATGCATAATTTACACAAAATAAACTACTTTTTTCTGACCCTTTAAACATTAATTTAACAAAATACAGCTGTTCATATGTATTTTTCTTTTCTTTGTCAAATAAAAAAATCTGTGACATTCGATGAGTTTCTTGGTCATTTCCATAGAACTATAATAAAACCATAGAACTATAATAAAACCATAGAACTATAATAAAACCTGGAAGATGAATCCAAAATGGCCGCCCTGTTTATCCCTGTGGCCTGAGCTCATTGGAGCATGACCCCAAAAAAGTTTCTTACTTCCGCATTTACTTCCTGATACGGAGGCTGCCATCTTTGTTTTACTTCCTGATACGGAGGCGGCCATCTTTGTTTTACTTCCTGATACGGAGGCGGCCATCTTTGTTTTACTTCCTGATACGGAGGCGGCCATCTTTGTTTTACTTCCTGATACGGAGGCGGCCATCTTTGCTTTAGGGCGCCACGTGACCACAATCCCCCACTTCATATAAAAACGGTAATTTGTGTGATTTTATAAACGGTAGAAAAGAACATTTCCTTCTATTTTATTTAAATACTGATAATAATTCAGTCCTGTCTGTGATTATAATGTGACATTTTAGAAAAAGGCTGCAGTACCTCACACGACCACTAATCAATCTGGGACAGAGGGGGCGTGTCTTATCCAGTTCATTTAATACATCCATGATCATTTCCCAGTGTGATGTCATCATTTACAACCAGGAAGTAAAATAAAACACCTAAAAACAAACGCTAAACTGAGGTAAAAGATTGAACTGAACAGAAATATATTCATCTTGACTGTGTTTTCGTTCAGTGAGTCTGATGGTTTCACCCTGTCCTAGACCTGACTCGTACCAAACAGGAGTCCGAGACCCTCCCGTCGTCCTGAAGCTCCGCCTCGTCCTCGTCCGGTGTCTCCGTTTCCTCCAGTTCAGTTTCATCGATGACCTCAGGCTCCGGGGGTGGGTCCTTCTCCAGAGGACGACCTTTACGCCTCACGTGCTCCGCCTGCAGCGACACAGAGGGAGAAACGTGAGAGAAACAGACGGAAACGTGAGAGAAACGTGAGAGAAACAGACGGAAACGTGCTCCGACAGCAGCGAAACAGAGGGAGAAACGTGAGAGAAACAGACGGAAACGTGAGAGAAACGTGAGAGAAACAGACGGAAACGTGCTCCGACAGCAGCGAAACAGAGGGAGAAACGTGAGAGAAACAGACGGAAACGTGAGAGAAACGTGAGAGAAACAGACGGAAACGTGCTCCGACAGCAGCGAAACAGAGGGAGAAACGTGAGAGAAACAGACGGAAACGTGAGAGAAACGTGAGAGAAACGTGCTCCGACTGCAGCGAAACAGAGGGAGAAACGTGAGAGAAACGAGCTCCGACTGCAGCGAAACAGAGGGAGAAACGTGAGAGAAACGTGAGAGAAACGTGAGAGAAACGTGAGAGAAACGTGAGAGAAACGTGAGAGAAACGTGAGAGAAACGTGCTCCGACTGCAGCGAAACAGAGGGAGAAACGTGAGAGAAACGAGCTCCGACTGCAGCGAAACAGAGGGAGAAACGTGAGAGAAACAGACGGAAACGTGAGAGAAACGTGAGAGAAACAGACGGAAACGTGAGAGAAACGTAAGAGAAACGTGCTCCGACTGCAGCGAAACAGAGGGAGAAACGTGAGAGAAACGAGCTCCGACTGCAGCGAAACAGAGGGAGAAACGTGAGAGAAACGTGAGAGAAACGTGAGAGAAACGTGAGAGAAACGTGCTCCGACTGCAGCGAAACAGAGGGAGAAACGTGAGAGAAACGTGAGAGAAACGTGAGAGAAACGTGAGAGAAACGTGAGAGAAACGTGAGAGAAACGTGCTCCGACTGCAGCGAAACAGAGGGAGAAATCGAGACATCGCCTGAGAGATCGAAACAGAGACTGAAACATGAGAGAAACACAAGACAGAAATGTGAGAAAAACAGTGGCAGAAACAGAGACAGAAACGTGACAGAAATATGAGAGAAAGAGACACAAAAACGTGAGAGAAACCGAGACAGAAATGTTCAAACGCGACAAAAACAGACAGAAACGTGAGAGAAAAACAAACTCAGCGCGTTCTGACTGAGGCGAGACTAACACGTGAGAAGATCGACAGAAGAGACAGAAACACAGACGTGATCCGTACCAGAGTGAGCTGCGACTCGGACAAAGACTCCAGGATCTCGTCCACGATTCGGTCCGACAGAAACGACGCCATGTTTAGCTTCACCTCACTGAGGGTTCAACCAGAAAGTCCTGCTTTAGACCTGGTTTGGTTCTGCTTTAGTCCTGTTTTAGTCCTGATTTAGTCCCAATCCAGACCCGGTCCAGTCCCGGTCCAGTCCCGGTCCAGTCCCGGCCCAGTCCCGGCCCAGTCCCGGTCCAGTCCCGGCCCAGTCCCGGCCCAGTCCCGGTCCAGTCCCGGCCCAGTCCCGGCCCAGCCCCGGTCCTGTCCCGGCCCAGCCCCGGCCCAGTCCCTGTCCAGTCCTGTTCCAGTCCTGGTCCAGTCCCGGCCCAGTCCTGTTCCAGTCCCGGCCCAGTCCTGTTCCAGTCCCAGGTCCAGTCCCGGTCCAGTCCCGGTCCAGTCCCAGCCCAGTCCTGGTCCAGTCCCGGTCCAGTCCCGGTCCAGTCCCGGTCCAGACCTGATCTTGTTGGCGATGTCCACGCCCGTCTGCTCCAGCAGAGTGGTGCAGATGAAGCTCTCGGAGATGGTCTTCCTCTGGGCTCCTCGGAGCAGAAGCTCTTGTCTCAGAGCGTTCTTCTGCATCACGTGAGGACAGAGCGTCTGAGCCGAGGACACCATCTGCTCCAGGAGGGTCTGAGGACAGAGGGTTAGTCTGGGTTTGAGGAAACACACGAGAGAAACCAAGAGGGTTAGTCTGGGTTTGAGGAAATGAACGTGAGAAACCAAGAGGGTTAGTCTGGGTTTGAGGAGACACACGTGAGAAACCAAGAGGGTTAGTCTGGTTTGAGGAGACACACGTGAGAAACCAAGAGGGTTAGTCTGGGTTTGAGGAAACACACGAGAGAAACCAAGAGGGTTAGTCTGGGTTTGAGGAGACACACGAGAGAAACCAAGAGGGTTAGTCTGGTTTGAGGAGACACACGTGAGAAACCAAGAGGGTTAGTCTGGGTTTGAGGAGACACACGAGAGAAACCAAGAGGGTTAGTCTGGTTTGAGGAAAAACACGAGAGAAACCAAGAGGGTTAGTCTGGGTTTGAGGAGACACACGAGAGAAACCAAGAGGGTTAGTCTGGGTTTGAGGAGACACACGAGAGAAACCAAGAGGGTTAGTCTGGTTTGAGGAAACACACGAGAGAAACCAAGAGGGTTAGTCTGGGTTTGAGGAGACACACGAGAGAAACCAAGAGGGTTAGTCTGGGTTTGAGGAGACACAAGAGAGAAACCAAGAGGGTTAGTCTGGGTTTGAGGAGACACACGAGAGAAACCAAGAGGGTTAGTCTGGGTTTGAGGAAACACACGAGAGAAACCAAGAGGGTTAGTCTGGGTTTGAGGAGACACACGAGAGAAACCAAGAGGGTTAGTCTGGGTTTGAGGAGACACACGTGAGAAACCAAGAGGGTTAGTCTGGTTTGAGGAAATGAACGAGAGAAACCAAGAGGGTTAGTCTGGGTTTGAGGAGACACACGTGAGAAACCAAGAGGGTTAGTCTGGGTTTGAGGAGACACACGAGAGAAACCAAGAGGGTTAGTCTGGGTTTGAGGAGACACACGTGAGAAACCAAGAGGGTTAGTCTGGTTTGAGGAAATGAACGAGAGAAACCAAGAGGGTTAGTCTGGTTTGAGGAAATGAACGAGAGAAACCAAAAGAGCACTGGACACTTCAGGTCAGACTCTGCAGGTGACACAGGAAAAAATCTAAAGATATCAACGTTAAACTCCTCCTGTAGTTTATTCACTGAAAAGAAAAAAATATGTTACAAGTTTTTCATCATGTCACGTTTTCAAAAATGGCCAAAAATGAGAGTGAATAAAAGAGTGAATAAAAGAGTGAATAAAAGAGTGAATAAAAGAGTGAATAAAAGAGTGAATAAAAGAGTGAAAAAAGACTGAATAAAGACTGAATAAAGAGTGACTAAAAGAGTGACTAAAAGAGTGAATAAAAGAGTGAATAAAGAGTGAATAAAAGAGTGAATAAAAGAGTGAATAAAGACTGAATAAAAGAGTGACTAAAAGAGTGACTAAAAGAGTGAATAAAAGAGTGAATAAAGACTGAATAAAAGAGTGAATAAAAGAGTGAATAAAGACTGAATAAAAGAGTGAATAAAAGAGTGAATAAAAGAGTGAATAAAAGAATGACTAAATAGTGAATAAAAGAGTGAAGAGTGAATAAAAGAGTGACTAAATAGTGAATAAAAGAGTGAATAAAAGAGTGAAAAAAGAGTGAAAAAAGGCTGAATAAAGACTGACTAAAAGAGTGACTAAAAGAGTGACTAAAGACTGAATAAAAGAGTGAATAAAGACTGAATAAAAGAGTGAATAAAGAGTGAATAAAAGAGTGAATAAAGACTGAATAAAAGAGTGAATAAAAGAGTGAATAAAAGAGTGAATAAAGACTGAATAAAAGAGTGAATAAAGACTGAATAAAAGAGTGAATAAAGAGTGAATAAAAGAGTGAATAAAAGAGTGAATAAAGAGTGAATAAAAGAGTGAATAAAGACTGAATAAAAGAGTGAATAAAAGAGTGACTAAAAGAGTGACTAAAAGAGTGAATAAAGACTGAATAAAAGAGTGAATAAAGAGTGAATAAAAGAGTGAATAAAGAGTGAATAAAAGAGTGAATAAAGACTGAATAAAAGAGTGAATAAAGAGTGAATAAAAGAGTGAATAAAGACTGAATAAAAGAGTGAATAAAGAGTGAATAAAAGAGTGAATAAAGACTGAATAAAAGAGTGAATAAAAGAGTGACTAAAAGAGTGACTAAAAGAGTGAATAAAGACTGAATAAAAGAGTGAATAAAGAGTGAATAAAAGAGTGAATAAAGACTGAATAAAAGAGTGAATAAAGACTGAATAAAAGAGTGAATAAAGTGTGAATAAAAGAGTGAATAAAGTAAATAAAGAGTGAATAAAAGAGTGAATAAAGACTGAATAAAAGAGTGAATAAAGAGTGAATAAAAGAGTGAATAAAGTAAATAAAGAGTGAATAAAAGAGTGAATAAAGACTGAATAAAAGAGTGAATAAAGAGTGAATAAAAGAGTGAATAAAAGAGTGAATAAAAGAGTGAATAAAAGAGTGAATAAGAGTGAATAAAAGAGTGACTAAATAGTGAATAAAAGAGTGAATAAAAGAGTGACTAAATAGTGAATAAAAGAGTGAAAAAAGAGTGAAAAAAGACTGAATAAAGACTGACTAAAAGAGTGACTAAAAGAGTGACTAAAAGAGTGACTAAAGACTGAATAAAAGAGTGAATAAAGACTGAATAAAAGAGTGAATAAAGACTGAATAAAAGAGTGAATAAAGAGTGAATAAAAGAGTGAATAAAGACTGAATAAAAGAGTGAATAAAGAGTGAATAAAAGAGTGAATAAAGACTGAATAAAAGAGTGAATAAAGAGTGAATAAAAGAGTGAATAAAGACTGAATAAAAGAGTGAATAAAAGAGTGACTAAAAGAGTGACTAAAAGAGTGAATAAAGACTGAATAAAAGAGTGAATAAAGAGTGAATAAAAGAGTGAATAAAGACTGAATAAAAGAGTGAATAAAGACTGAATAAAAGAGTGAATAAAAGAGTGAATAAAGACTGAATAAAAGAGTGAATAAAGAGTGAATAAAAGAGTGAATAAAGAGTGAATAAAAGAGTGAATAAAGACTGAATAAAAGAGTGAATAAAGACTGAATAAAAGAGTGAATAAAAGAGTGAATAAAAGAGTGAATAAAGTAAATAAAGAGTGAATAAAAGAGTGAATAAAGACTGAATAAAAGAGTGAATAAAGAGTGAATAAAAGAGTGAATAAAAGAGTGAATAAAGACTGAATAAAAGAGTGAATAAAAGAGTGAATAAAAGAGTGAATAAAAGAGTGAATAAGAGTGAATAAAAGAGTGACTAAATAGTGAATAAAAGAGTGAATAAAAGAGTGACTAAATAGTGAATAAAAGAGTGAAAAAAGAGTGAAAAAAGAGTGAAAAAAGACTGAATAAAGACTGACTAAAAGAGTGACTAAAAGAGTGACTAAAAGAGTGACTAAAGACTGAATAAAAGAGTGAATAAAGACTGAATAAAAGAGTGAATAAAGAGTGAATAAAAGAGTGAATAAAGAGTGAATAAAAGAGTGAATAAAGACTGAATAAAAGAGTGAATAAAGACTGAATAAAAGAGTGAATAAAGAGTGAATAAAAGAGTGAATAAAGTGAATAAAGAGTGAATAAAGAGTGAATAAAAGAGTGAATAAAGACTGAATAAAAGAGTGAATAAAGAGTGAATAAAAGAGTGAATAAAAGAGTGAATAAAGAGTAAATAAAAGAGTGAATAAAGAGTGAATAAAAGAGTGAATAAAGACTGAATAAAAGAGTGAATAAAGACTGAATAAAAGAGTGAATAAAGACTGAATAAAAGAGTGAATAAAGTAAATAAAGAGTGAATAAAAGAGTGAATAAAGACTGAATAAAAGAGTGAATAAAGAGTGAATAAAAGAGTGAATAAAAGAGTGACTAAATAGTGAATAAAAGAGTGAAAAAAGAGTGAAAAAAGAGTGAAAAAAGACTGAATAAAGACTGACTAAAAGAGTGACTAAAAGAGTGACTAAAAGAGTGACTAAAAGAGTGACTAAAGACTGAATAAAAGAGTGACTAAAGACTGAATAAAAGAGTGAATAAAGACTGAATAAAAGAGTGAATAAAGAGTGAATAAAAGAGTGAATAAAGAGTGAATAAAAGAGTGAATAAAGAGTAAATAAAAGAGTGAATAAAGAGTGAATAAAAGAGTGACCAAAGAGTGACAAAAGAGTGAATAGAAGAGTGAATAAAGAGTGAATAAAGACTGAATAAAAGAGTGAATAAAGAGTGAATAAAAGAGTGAATAAAGAGTCAATAAAAGAGTGAATAAAGACTGAATAAAAGATTGAATAAAGAGTGAATAAAGAGTGAATAAAAGACTGAATAAAGACTGAATAAAGAGTGAATAAAGAGTGACTAAAAGAGTGAATAAAAGAGTGAATAAAGAGTGAATAAAAGAGTGAATAAAGAGTGAATAAAGAGTGAATAAAAGAGTGAATAAAGAGTGAATAAAAGAGTGAATAAAAGATTTAAAAAAGAGTGACTAAAGAGTGAATAGAAGAGTGAATAAAAGGGCGAATAAAGAAAGACTAAAGAGAGGCTAAAGAGTGAATAAAGAGACAATAAAAGAGTGACTAAAAAGTAAAGAATAAATAAAGCGTGACTAAAGAGTGATACTGCTTCAGCTCCAGGACGATGTTGTTTCAGAGCAGTTTGAGTGTTCTCTGTAAAGTTCTGACCTGCAGCTGCTGTTTCATGACTCTGAACAGTTCTCCTGCCATCGACTCCAGAGTGTCGTGGATCGCTCCCACACACGGCCCCCGGGAGGCGCTGTTCTGCAGGTGGTACAGGCTCGGCAGGAGCTGCAGGAGACGGGACAAACACACAGCTTTAACACGTCCAGGAACATCAACATCTGAGAGACACCGTGTTTGTGGAGGTCTTTAAGCAGCTTCCTGTTCAGTTCTGACCGTTTTGGAGTTCCGCGCGTCCTTCATGAGGTTCTTCGCTCTCGTCACGTCCTCCTGAATTGAACCAGACTCAAAGAACCTCAGGGAGTTCAGATGGTCCTGGACCTTCACACAGACTGTGTCCATCATCTGCAGCGAGCGAGAGAGCGACACAAACTTAAATCAGGGTTTCTTCATAAAACAAATCTAAATCCTAAAGTCGATGTCAGGGTTTGTGCTCCATGCTGTCTGGGGTCAGTAGTACCTGTTGGGTGGCGCCCCCCGCTGTCTGGGGTCAGTATTACCTGTTGGGTGGCGCCCCCCGCTGTCTGGGGTCAGTATTACCTGTTGGGTGGCGCCCCTGCTGTCTGGGGTCAGTTGGGTGGCGCCCCCCGCTGTCTGGGGTCAGTTGGGTGGCGCCCCTGCTGTCTGGGGTCAGTATTACCTGTTGGGTGGCGCCCCCTGCTGTCTGGGGTCAGTAGTACCTGTTGGGTGGCGCCCCCCGCTGTCTGGGGTCAGTATTACCTGTTGGGTGGCGCCCCCTGCTGTCTGGGGTCAGTATTACCTGTTGGGTGGCGCCCCCTGCTGGCTGGGGTCAGTATTACTTGTTGGGTGGCGCCCCCTGCTGTCTGGGGTCAGTTGGGTGGCGCCCCCTGCTGTCTGGGGTCAGTATTACCTGTTGGGTGGCGCCCCCTGCTGTCTGGGGTCAGTATTACCTGTTGGGTGGCGCCCCCTGCTGTCTGGGGTCAGTAGTACCTGTTGGGTGGCGCCCCCTGCTGTCTGGGGTCAGTATTACCTGGCGCCCCCTGCTGTCTGGGGTCAGTATTACCTGTTGGGTGGAGCCCCCTGCTGTCTGGTGTCAGTTGGGTGGCGCCCCCTGCTGTCTGGGGTCAGTATTACCTGTTGGGTGGTGGCGCCCCCTGCTGGCTGGGGTCAGTTGGGTGGCGCCCCCTGCTGTCTGGGGTCAGTATTACCTGTTGGATGGCGCCCCCTGCTGGCTGGGGTCAGTATTACCTGTTGGGTGGTGGCGCCCCCTGCTGGCTGGGGTCAGTTGGGTGGCGCCCCCTGCTGGCTGGGGTCAGTATTACCTGTTGGGTGGTGGCGCCCCCTGCTGGCTGGGGTCAGTTGGGTGGCGCCCCCTGCTGGCTGGGGTCAGTATTACCTGTTGGGTGGCGCCCCCTGCTGTCTGGGGTCAGTTGGGTGGCGCCCCCTGCTGGCTGGGGTCAGTATTACCTGTTGGGTGGTGGCGCCCCCTGCTGGCTGGGGTCAGTTGGGTGGCGCCCCCTGCTGTCTGGGGTCAGTATTACCTGTTGGGTGGCGCCCCTGCTGTCTGGGGTCAGTATTACCTGTTGGATGGTGGCGCCCCCTGCTGGCTGGGGTCAGTATTACCTGTTGGGTGGAGCCCCCTGCTGGCTGGGGTCAGTATTACCTGTTGGGTGGCGCCCCCTGCTGGCTGGGGTCAGTATTACCTGTTGGGTGGCACCCCCTGCTGCCTGGGGTCAGTATTACCTGTTGGGTGGCGCCCCCTGCTGCCTGGGGTCAGTATTACCTGTTGGGTGGTGGCGCCCCCTGCTGCCTGGGGTCAGTATTACCTGTTGGGTGGTGGCGCCTCTGCTGGCTGGGGTCAGTATTACCTGTTGGGTGGCGTCCCCTGCTGTCTGGGGTCAGTATTACCTGTTGGGTGGCGCCCCCTGCTGTCTGGGGTCAGTATTACCTGTTGGATGGTGGCGCCCCCTGCTGGCTGGGGTCAGTATTACCTGGCGCCCCCTGCTGTCTGGGGTCAGTATTACCTGGCGCCCCCTGCTGTCTGGGGTCAGTATTACCTGTTGGGTGGTGTCCCCTGCTGTCTGGGGTCAGTATTACCTGTTGGGTGGTGGCGCCCCCTGCTGTCCGGGGTCAGTATTACTTGTTGGGTGTCGCCCCCTGCTGGCTGGGGTCAGTATTACCTGTTGGGTGGCGCCCCCTGCTGTCTGGGGTCAGTATTACCTGTTGGTTGGTGGCGCCCCCTGCTGGCTGGGGTCAGTATTACTTGTTGGGTGGCGCCCCCTGCTGGCTGGGGTCAGTATTACCTGTTGGATGGCGCCCCCTGCTGGCTGGGGTCAGTATTACCTGTTGGATGGCGCCCCCTGCTGGCTGGGGTCAGTATTACCTGTTGGGTGGTGGCGCCCCCTGCTGCCTGGGGTCAGTATTACCTGTTGGGTGGTGTCCCCTGCTGTCTGGGGTCAGTATTACCTGTTGGGTGGCGCCCCCTGCTGTCTGGGGTCAGTATTACCTGTTGGGTGGTGGCGCCCCCTGCTGGCTGGGGTCAGTATTACCTGTTGGGTGGCGCCCCCTGCTGTCTGGGGTCAGTATTACCTGGCGCCCCCTGCTGTCTGGGGTCAGTATTACCTGTTGGGTGGTGTCCCCTGCTGTCTGGGGTCAGTATTACCTGTTGGGTGGCGCCCCCAGCTGGCTGGGGTCAGTATTACCTGGCGCCCCTGCTGTCTGGGGTCAGTATTACCTGTTGGGTGGTGTCCCCTGCTGTCTGGGGTCAGTATTACCTGTTGGGTGGCGCCCCCTGCTGTCTGGGGTCAGTATTACCTGTTGGATGGTGGCGCCCCCTGCTGGCTGGGGTCAGTATTACTTGTTGGGTGGCGCCCCCTGCTGGCTGGGGTCAGTATTACCTGTTGGGTGGTGGCCCCCCTGCTGGCTGGGGTCAGTATCACCTGTTGGGTGGCGCCCCCTGCTGGCTGGGGTCAGTATTACCTGTTGGGTGGTGGCGCCCCCTGCTGGCTGGGGTCAGTATTACTTGTTGGGTGGCGCCCCCTGCTGGCTGGGGTCAGTATTACCTGTTGGATGGCGCCCCTGCTGGCTGGGGGCAGTATTACCTGTTGGTTGGCGCCCCCAGCTGGCTGGGGTCAGTATTACCTGTTGGGTGGTGGCGCCCCCTGCTGTCCGGGGTCAGTATTACTTGTTGGGTGACGCCCCCTGCTGGCTGGGGTCAGTATTTCTTGTTGGGTGGCGCCCCCTGCTGGCTGGGGTCAGTATTACCTGTTGGATGGCGCCCCCTGCTGGCTGGGGTCAGTATTACCTGTTGGATGGCGCCCCCTGCTGGCTGGGGTCAGTATTACCTGTTGGGTGGTGGCGCCCCCTGCTGCCTGGGGTCAGTATTACCTGTTGGGTGGTGTCCCCTGCTGTCTGGGGTCAGTATTACCTGTTGGGTGGCGCCCCCTGCTGTCTGGGGTCAGTATTACCTGTTGGGTGGTGTCCCCTGCTGTCTGGGGTCAGTATTACCTGTTGGGTGGCGCCCCCTGCTGTCTGGGGTCAGTATTACCTGGCGCCCCCTGCTGTCTGGGGTCAGTATTACCTGTTGGGTGGCGCCCCCTGCTGGCTGGGGTCAGTATTACCTGTTGGGTGGTGGCGCCCCCTGCTGGCTGGGGTCAGTATTACCTGTTGGGTGGTGGCGCCCCCTGCTGGCTGGGGTCAGTATTACTTGTTGGGTGGCGCCCCCTGCTGGCTGGGGTCAGTATTACCTGTTGGGTGGCGCCCCCTGCTGGCTGGGGTCAGTATTACCTGTTGGGTGGTGGCGCCCCCTGCTGTCTGGGGTCAGTATTACCTGTTGGGTGGTGGCGCCCCCTGCTGGCTGGGGTCAGTATTACCTGTTGGGTGGCGCCCCCTGCTGTCTGGGGTCAGTATTACCTGGCGCCCCCTGCTGTCTGGGGTCAGTATTACCTGTTGGGTGGTGTCCCCTGCTGTCTGGGGTCAGTATTACCTGTTGGGTGGCGCCCCCTGCTGTCTGGGGTCAGTATTACCTGTTGGATGGTGGCGCCCCCTGCTGGCTGGGGTCAGTATTACTTGTTGGGTGGCGCCCCCTGCTGGCTGGGGTCAGTATTACCTGTTGGGTGGTGGCGCCCCCTGCTGTCCGGGGTCAGTATTACCTGGCGCCCCCTGCTGTCTGGGGTCAGTATTACCTGGCGCCCCCTGCTGTCTGGGGTCAGTATCACCTGTTGGGTGGCGCCCCCTGCTGGCTGGGGTCAGTATTACCTGTTGGGTGGTGGCGCCCCCTGCTGTCCGGGGTCAGTAGTACCTGTTGGGTGGTGGTGGTGACGATGCCCTGCTGGAGTCGGTAGTTTTGTTCCTGGAGATACTTTCGAGTCTCGTGGTTCCTCAGAAGATACTGCTCCATCTGGAAAAGACGAAGCCAGAGCTGAACTCTCTGCAGTTTTGATCTTCCAGGACAAAAGCAGAGTCGGCGCGTGTGAAAGGAGCCAGACAAGTGCCAGCACCACGGCTCGTTTCTTTGGTTAGAGTTTGGATTCAGGTCTGGACATAAATTTAAGTTCCATTTTCATTCCGTTTAAATGGTGTGGCACAAGCTCGGTCTATCGTTCGGTTCATAGTTCTCGCTCGGGTCATAGTTCCGGGGTAAATGCTTGGTCTTTCGTTTGGTTCATGGTTCTCGTTCGGTTCATAGTTCTGGGGTAAATGCTTGTTATGTCGTTCGGTTCATAATTCTCGTTTGGTTCATGCTTCTCGTTCGGTCCATAGTTCTGGGGTAAATGCTTGGTCTTTCGTTTGGTTCATAGTTCTGGGGTAAATGCTCAGTCTATCATCCGGTTCATAGTTCTCGCTCAGTCCGTGGTTCTCGCTCAGTCCGTGGTTCTCGTTTGGTCCGTGGTTCTCGTTCGGTCCGTGGTTCTCGTTCGGTCCGTAGTTCTCGTTCGGTCCGTGGTTCTCGGGCCGTGGTTCTGGGCTAAATGCTCAGTCTATCGTTTGGGCCGTAGTTCTCGTTTGGTCCGTGGTTCTCGTTCGGTCCATGGTTCTCGGTCCGTGGTTCTCGGGCCTTGGTTCTCGTTCGGTCTGTAGTTCTCGTTCAGTCCATGGTTCTCGGGCCGTGGTTCTCGTTTGGTCCATAGTTCTCGTTCGGTCTGTGGTTCTCGTTCGGGCCGTGGTTCTCGTTCGGTCCGTGGTTCTCGTTCGGTCCGTGGTTCTCGTTCGGCCGTGGTTCTGGGGCCGTGGTTCTCGTTCGGGCCGTGGTTCTCGTTCGGTCCGTAGTTCTCGTTCGGTCCGTGATTCTCGTTCGGGCCGTGGTTCTGGGGTAAATGCTCGGTCTATCATTTGGTCCATAGTTCTCGTTCGGGCCGTGGTTCTGGGGCCGTGGTTCTGGGGTCGTGGTTCTCGTTCGGGCCGTGGTTCTGGGGCCGTGGTTCTCGTTCAGGCCGTGGTTCTCTTTCGGTCCGTGGTTCTCGGCCCGTGGTTCTGGGGCCGTGGTTCTCATTCGGGCCGTGGTTCTCGGGCCGTGGTTCTGGGGCTGTGGTTCTCGTTCGGGCCGTGGTTCTCGGGCCGTGGTTCTCGGTCCGTAGTTCTCGTTCAGGCCGTGGTTCTCGGGCCGTGGTTCTGGGGCCGTGGTTCTCGGGCCTTGGTTCTCATTCGGGCCGTGGTTCTGGGGCCGTGGTTCTGGGGCCGTGGTTCTGGGGCCGTGGTTCTGGGGCCGTGGTTCTCGGGCCGTGGTTCTGGGGCCGTGGTTCTCGGGCCTTGGTTCTCGTTCGGGCCGTGGTTCTGGGGCCGTGGTTCTCGGGCCTTGGTTCTCGTTCGGGCCGTGGTTCTGGGGCCGTGGTTCTCGGGCCTTGGTTCTCGTTCGGGCCGTGGTTCTGGGGCCGTGGTTCTGGGGCCTTGGTTCTCGTTCGGTCCGTGGTTCTGGGGCCGTGGTTCCGGGGTGCAGGCCGTACCTTGAGCAGAGCGTCCTCCGTCTTCTCGGGGTTGGCCTTCAGAGCCTGCGCCGCGTCCACGATGGGGACAGGCATGAAGCGGATCGTGTAGTTCCTGAAACGTCGCCACAAACAAACAGAATGAACGGCGTTTTCTCATAAAAGTCTGATCAAAACAGAAGGTTCCTCACTTCTCGAGCGCCGAGGCCACGTCCTGCAGACCCTGAGGACTCACACTGTTCCGGTCCCAGAGGATCGTCCTGGACACAGAGGACACTTCACTTTGTCTCAGCTGTTTAAGGTTCAATATTCTGTGATATTTCTATGGGATTATTAAGAGTGACATTCAAGAGCTTTTCTGATCCTCTTGATTAATTACAGACATACAGTATTACGGAACTTAACAGCTTCACGCTAAATAGTCAGTTTTTACATTTTATTTTAATTAATTAATTAATTTTCATTTTAAAAGATTTTTAAATATTTAGGCTCAGATTTTAATCGGATAAATAATTTGATAATTTATGTCTAAAATGATCTCTAGAGAAGACCAGACTTCACTGATTGTTTTTGTACAGTTTTATATTTGAAAACAGCTTTGCTCAAAAGGCTAAAATCACAAAACATCCAGAAATGACGTTGTCACATTGAAAGTGGCTTTTAAACGTTTACTTTTACTTTTGTGTTTTTAGAACTAAAAACACAATTGTTTACATAAACCAAAATGACTTCATGTGACTCCGGCGTTTCTCGTCAGGAACTGGGTTTGAGCTCCATCCACTGGCAGCAGAGGGAATTACACCGGTGAGATAAATAGCTCGTGCCGACGTGCTAATGCTAGCACACAGTCTGTGAGGATTTATGAACTTAAAAACAGCAGGAGAAGAAGAAAAGTATGTATTTAAACTGTCTGTACTTTAAATTGTACAGTGGAGTTTTACTTTCACTTCACTGCATTTGACTGGGTTTTGAGCTGGACTGAACCGGACAGGACCGCCCTGACCCCTGACAGGACCGCCCTGACCTCTGACCTCTGACAGGACCGCCCTGACCTCTAACAGGACCGCCCTGACCTCTGACAGGACCGCCCTGACCTCTGACAGGACCGCCCTGACCTCTGACCTCTAACAGGACCGCCCTGACCCCTGACCTCTGACAGGACCGCCCTGACCTCTGACAGGACCGCCCTGACCTCTGACCCCTGACAGGACCGCCCTGACCTCTGACCCCTGACCTCTGACAGGACCGCCCTGACCCCTGACCTCTGACAGGACCGCCCTGACCTCTGACAGGACCGCCCTGACCTCTGACAGGACCGCCCTGACCTCTGACAGGACCGCCCTGACCCCTGACCTCTGACCTGAGTTTGGTGTTGATCTGCAGAGCTTTGGCGAGCATCTTGGCGCCGATGTCTCCCATCGAGTTTCCGCTGATGTCGAGTTTAATCAGCGTCGAGTTTGAGCCCAAAGCGTTCAACACGATCGCCAGGTCGGACTTCAGCCTCGAGTCGGACAACGAGAGCGAGCAGAGCGGCTGGAACAGACAGAACCGGGTCAGAACCATCGAGAGCGAGCAGAGCGGCTGGAACAGACAGAACCGGGTCAGAACCAACGAGAGCGAGAAGAGCGGCTGGAACAGACAGAACCGGGTCAGAACCGGGTCAGAACCAACGAGAGCGAGCAGAGAGAGAGCGAGCAGAGCGGCTGGAACAGACAGAACCGGGTCAGAACTGGGTCAGAACCAACGAGAGCGAGAAGAGCGGCTGGAACAGACAGAACCGGGTCAGAACTGGGTCAGAACCAACGAGAGCGAGAAGAGCGGCTGGAACAGACAGAACCGGGTCAGAACCGGGTCAGAACCAACGAGAGCGAGCAGAGAGAGAGCGAGCAGAGCGGCTGGAACAGACAGAACCGGGTCAGAACCAACGAGAGCGAGCAGAGAGAGAGCGAGCAGAGCGGCTGGAACAGACAGAACCGGGTCAGAACCGGGTCAGAACCGGGTCAGAACCAACGAGAGCGAGCAGAGCAGCTGGAACAGACAGAACCGGGTCAGAACCGGGTCAGAACCAACGAGAGCGAGCAGAGCGGCTGGAACAGACAGAACCGGGTCAGAACCGGGTCAGAACCAACGAGAGCGAGCAGAGCGGCTGGAACAGACAGAACCGGGTCAGAACCAACGAGAGCGAGCAGAGCGGCTGGAACAGACAGAACCGGGTCAGAACCAACGAGAGCGAGCAGAGAGAGAGCGAGCAGAGCGGCTGGAACAGACAGAACCGGGTCAGAACCAACGAGAGCGAGCAGAGCAGCTGGAACAGACAGAACCGGGTCAGAACCGGGTCAGAACCAACGAGAGCGAGCAGAGCGGCTGGAACAGACAGAACCGGGTCAGAACCAACTAGAGCGAGCAGAGCGGCTGGAACAGACAGAACCGGGTCAGAACCAACGAGAGGGAGCAGAGCGGCTGGAACAGACAGAACCGGGTCAGAACCGGCTCTGGGCCGGGTCGGCACTCACAGAATCCTCCTCTTGGATCAGCTGCACCAGATTGTCCAAAACCTGAGCCAAGTTTCTGTGAAAAAGACAAAGTTTGTTACGAGACTCGGCTCCAGCTCGACGTCGTCCAGAGGCGGCCGGACCTGGTCTTGATGTTGCTGAAGTTCTTCCCCAAAGCCAAGTGTCGCACGGAGCGGTTCTTTGAGAGCCACACGAGCAGCGTCACCAGGTCCATGTCCAGACCTGCACAGGAGGAACAAGCAAACGTCAACCACAGAGCACCAGGTCCATGTCCAGACCTGCACAGGGAGAACAAGCAAACGTCAACCACAGAGCACCAGGTCCATGTCCAGACCTGCACAGGAGGAACAAGCAAACGTCAACCACAGAGCACCAGGTCCATGTCCAGACCTGCACAGGGAGAACAAGCAAACGTCAACCACAGAGCAGCGTCACCAGGTCCATGTCCAGACCTGCACAGGAGGAACAAGCAAACGTCAACCACAGAGCAGCGTCACCAGGTCCATGTCCAGACCTGCAGAGGGAGAACAAGCAAACGTCAACCACAGAGCAGCGTCACCAGGTCCATGTCAGACCTGCACAGGGAGAACAAGCAAACGTCAACCACGAGCAGCGTCCATGTCCAGACCTACACAGGGAGAACAAGCAAACGTCAACCACAGAGCAGCGTCACCAGGTCCATGTCAGACCTGCACAGGGAGAACAAGCAAACGTCAACCACAGAGCAGCGTCACCAGGTCCATGTCAGACCTGCACAGGAGGAACAAGCAAACGTCAACCACAGAGCAGCGTCACCAGGTCCATGTCAGACCTGCACAGGAGGAACAAGCAAACGTCAACCACAGAGCAGCGTCACCAGGTCCATGTCAGACCTGCACAGGCAGAACAAGCAAACGTCAACCACAGAGCAGCGTCACCAGGTCGATGTCAGACCTGCACAGGGAGAACAAGCAAACGTCAACCACAGAGCAGCGTCACCAGGTCCAGACCTGCACAGGCAGAACAAGCAAACGTCAACCACAGAGCAGCGTCACCAGGTCCATGTCCAGACCTGCACAGGAAGAACAAGCAAACGTCAACCACAGAGCAGCGTCACCAGGTCCATGTCAGACCTGCACAGGCAGAACAAGCAAACGTCAACCACAGAGCAGCGTCCATGTCAGACCTGCACAGGGAGAACAAGCAAACATCAACCACAGAGCAGCGTCACCAGGTCCAGACCTGCACAGGGAGAACAAGCAAACGTCAACCACAGAGCAGCGTCACCAGGTCCATGTCCAGACCTGCACAGGCAGAACAAGCAAACGTCAACCACAGAGCAGCGTCACCAGGTCCATGTCAGACCTGCACAGGGAGAACAAGCAAACGTCAACCACGAGCAGCGTCACCAGGTCCATGTCCAGACCTGCACAGGGAGAACAAGCAGCGTCAACCACAGAGCAGCGTCACCAGGTCCATGTCCAGACCTGCACAGGAGAACAAGCAGAACCACAGAGCAATGTCAGACCTGCACAGCAAGCAAACGTCAACCACAGAGCAGCGTCACCAGGTCCATGTCCAGACCTGCAGAGGGAGAACAAGCAAACGTCAACCACAGAGCAGCATCACCAGGTCAGACCTGCACAGGGAGAACAAGCAAACGTCAACCACAGAGCACCAGGTCCATGTCAGACCTGCACAGGGAGAACAAGCAAACGTCAACCACAGAGCACCAGGTCCATGTCAGACCTGCACAGGCAGAACAAGCAAACGTCAACCACAGAGCAGCGTCACCAGGTCCATGTCCAGACCTGCACAGGGAGAACAAGCAAACGTCAACCACAGAGCAGCGTCACCAGGTCCATGTCCAGACCTGCACAGGAAGAACAAGCAAACGTCAACCACAGAGCAGCGTCACCAGGTCCATGTCAGAACTGCACAGGCAGAACAAGCAAACGTCAACCACAGAGCAGCGTCACCAGGTCCATGTCCAGACCTGCAGAGGGAGAACAAGCAAACGTCAACCACAGAGCAGGGTCCATGTCAGACCTGCACAGGGAGAACAAGCAAACATCAACCACAGAGCAGCGTCACCAGGTCCAGACCTGCACAGGGAGAACAAGCAAACGTCAACCACAGAGCAGCGTCACCAGGTCCATGTCCAGACCTGCACAGGCAGAACAAGCAAACGTCAACCACAGAGCAGCGTCACCAGGTCCATGTCCAGACCTGCACAGGGAGAACAAGCAAACGTCAACCACAGAGCAGCGTCACCAGGTCCATGTCCAGACCTGCACAGGCAGAACAAGCAAACGTCAACCACAGAGCAGCGTCACCAGGTCCATGTCCAGACCTGCAGAGGGAGAACAAGCAAACGTCAACCACAGAGCAGCGTCCATGTCCAGACCTGCACAGGCAGAACAAGCAAACGTCAACCACAGAGCAGCGTCACCAGGTCCATGTCAGACCTGCACAGGAGGAACAAGCTAACGTCAACCACAGAGCAGCGTCATCAGCTGTCCAGACCTGCAGAGGGGAGGCAACGTCAAACCAGAACAAGTCAATCTGCACGCAACAGCAAACGTCAACCACAGAGCACGTCAGGTCCATGTCAGACCTGCACAGGGAGAACAAGCAAACGTCAACCACAGAGCAGCGTCACCAGGTCCATGTCAGACCTGCACAGGCAGAACAAGCAAACGTCAACCACAGAGCAGCGTCACCAGGTCGATGTCAGACCTGCACAGGGAGAACAAGCAAACGTCAACCACAGAGCAGCGTCACCAGGTCCAGACCTGCACAGGCAGAACAAGCAAACGTCAACCACAGAGCAGCGTCACCAGGTCCATGTCAGACCTGCACAGGCAGAACAAGCAAACGTCAACCACAGAGCAGCGTCACCAGGTCCATGTCCAGACCTGCACAGGAAGAACAAGCAAACGTCAACCACAGAGCAGCGTCACCAGGTCCATGTCAGACCTGCACAGGCAGAACAAGCAAACGTCAACCACAGAGCAGCGTCACCAGGTCCATGTCCAGACCTGCACAGGAAGAACAAGCAAACGTCAACCACAGAGCAGCGTCCATGTCAGACCTGCACAGGGAGAACAAGCAAACATCAACCACAGATCAGCGTCACCAGGTCCATGTCAGACCTGCACAGGCAGAACAAGCAAACGTCAACCACAGAGCAGCGTCACCAGGTCCATGTCAGACCTGCACAGGGAGAACAAGCAAACGTCAACCACGAGCAGCGTCCATGTCCAGACCTGCACAGGCAGAACAAGCAAACGTCAACCACAGAGCAGCGTCACCAGGTCCATGTCCAGACCTGCACAGGGAGAACAAGCAAACGTCAACCACAGAGCAGCGTCACCAGGTCCATGTCCAGACCTGCACAGGCAGAACAAGCAAACGTCAACCACAGAGCAGCGTCACCAGGTCCATGTCAGACCTGCACAGGGAGAACAAGCAAACGTCAACCACAGAGCAGCGTCACCGGTCCATGTCCAGACCTACACAGGGAGAACAAGCAAACGTCAACCACAGAGCAGCGTCACCAGGTCCATGTCCAGACCTGCACAGGAGGAACAAGCAAACGTCAACCACAGAGCAGCGTCACCAGGTCCATGTCAGACCTGCACAGGGGAAGAACTAGCAACCGTCAACCACAGAGCAGCGTCACCAGGTCCATGTCAGACCTGCACAGGCAGAACAAGCAAACGTCAACCACAGAGCAGCGTCACCAGGTCGATGTCAGACCTGCACAGGGAGAACAAGCAAACGTCAACCACAGAGCACCAGGTCCATGTCCAGACCTGCACAGGGAGAACAAGCAAACGTCAACCACAGAGCAGCGTCACCAGGTCCAGACCTGCACAGGCAGAACAAGCAAACGTCAACCACAGAGCAGCGTCACCAGGTCCATGTCAGACCTGCACAGGCAGAACAAGCAAACGTCAACCACAGAGCAGCGTCACCAGGTCCATGTCCAGACCTGCACAGGGAGAACAAGCAAACGTCAACCACAGAGCAGCGTCACCAGGTCCATGTCCAGACCTGCACAGGGAGAACAAGCAAACGTCAACCACAGAGCAGCATCACCAGGTCAGACCTGCACAGGGAGAACAAGCAAACGTCAACCACAGAGCACCAGGTCCATGTCAGACCTGCACAGGGAGAACAAGCAAACGTCAACCACAGAGCAGCGTCACCAGGTCCATGTCAGACCTGCACAGGCAGAACAAGCAAACGTCAACCACAGAGCAGCGTCACCAGGTCCATGTCCAGACCTGCACAGGGAGAACAAGCAAACGTCAACCACAGAGCAGCGTCACCAGGTCCATGTCCAGACCTGCACAGGCAGAACAAGCAAACGTCAACCACAGAGCAGCGTCCATGTCCAGACCTACACAGGGAGAACAAGCAAACGTCAACCACAGAGCAGCGTCCATGTCCAGACCTGCACAGGCAGAACAAGCAAACGTCAACCACAGAGCAGCGTCACCAGGTCCATGTCCAGACCTGCACAGGCAGAACAAGCAAACGTCAACCACAGAGCAGCGTCCATGTCCAGACCTGCACAGGCAGAACAAGCAAACGTCAACCACAGAGCAGCATCACCAGGTCCATGTCCAGACCTGCAGAGGGAGAACAAGCAAACGTCAACCACAGAGCAGCGTCACCAGGTCCATGTCCAGACCTGCACAGGCAGAACAAGCAAACGTCAACCACCGAGATCTAAAGTGGGGGAGGAGGGGGGAGGAGAGACGAGCAGATGTACAGAAACACGAGAGAAAAGAGATCAGAACATGTGGAAAGGGGAGGAGAGGGGAGGAGAGAGGGGAAGAGGGGCGGGGGGGGGGGGGGGGGGGCAAAAGGGGGAGGAGAGAGGAGGGGGACAAGGAGAGGAGGAGAGAGAGGGGGAGAGGAGGAGAGAGACATTGGTTCGACTGTCCGTGTCAGTAAAATACAGATAAGATTCAAAGTCCCTCCTCCTCCTCCTCCCTCTGAGCGTCAAACACACTTCCTGCTGAACTCCCTCGGTCTGGGGCGTGTTTTCATATCCGAGAAAATTCTCTTTACGTCGCACATTGATAGAAGCGACTTCATGCAAAGATGTTTGGTTTGTGATGTATAATCTGTGCATTTTGATTGGATCGTCACATCTTTTTCAGCCAATCAGGCACATTGCACACTATGAATCATGGGTAAATAACTGCTTGACTCTGTCCCAGACTGTGATTCTGTCGTGGTGCAGTTTCAAAAGTGCTAAAAGCTAACTGCATCAGACGATTCCAGACAGTCGTTTGAGTCGTGGAGCGACACTGAGTGACAGGAAGGACCATGTGGGCGGAGCTAACGGTGCAAACAAAAACATGTTTCTGTCTCACGGCTCAAAATCAGGTACAGGCCCTTTAAACCATGGCTAAACTGATCATTTCTGCCTCTGATCTCGATAGTCGCTTCTCAAATCCACACGACGTCTGTTCAGCGCTAACTTCACTAGCACTAGCAGCACTGGCGCCATCTGCTGGACTGATCACACAGAGGACGAAGAGGACACTTTTTAAACATGAGATACAAAGTTAAAGGGCCTATGACAGGTTGGAGGACTCATTTGACCAAAACAAAGTTAAGATAATTAAATTTAAAATTCTGCTAAAGAATTTACAATTTTTATCCCAGTTTGGCAGTTTTTCAGGTTTACATTTTTACTTCCTGGTTGTAAATCATGACATCACACCAGGAAATTCTGAAACCGTTACTCCTCTAGTGTCACAGAAGTTATTATTTGACAAATAAAAATATACGGGAACACCTATTTTGTTGAATTAATGTTAAAGGGATCATAAAAATGTGTTTGTCGGTTGTAAATTGTCCCTGGTGTGTCTCCGTAGTGTGACGTCATCGAGTTTTGGAACTCTGCTCTACTTCCTGTATATTTCAACATATTTTTTTCAACTTTTCTTCACAAATTGACACTTGATTGGTGTAAAACTGTCATTTCTATTCACAGCAGGTTTTATTCATGGATGTATTAAATGAACTGGATAAGCCACGCCCCCTCTGTGTCCCAGATTGATTAGTGGTCGTGTGAGGTACTGCAGCCTCTTGGAACCAGCCTTTTTCTAAAATGTCACATTATAATCACAGACAGGACTGAATTATTATCGGTATTTAAATAAAATAGAAGGAAATGTTCTTTTCTACCGTTTATAAAATCACAGAAATTACCGTTTTTATATGAAGTGGGGGATTGTGGTCACGTGGCGCCCTAAAGCAAAGATGGCCGCCACCGTTTCAGGAAGTAAAACAAAGAAGGCCGCCTCCGTATCAGGAAGTAAAACAAAGAAGGCCGCCTCCGTATCAGGAAGTAAAGCAAAGATGGCCGCCTCCGTATCAGGAAGTAAAGCAAAGATGGCCGCCTCCGTATCAGGAAGTAAAACAAAGATGGCAGCCTCCGTATCAGGAAGTAAAACAAAGATGGCAGCCTCCGTATCAGGAAGTAAAGCAAAGATGGCAGCCTCCGTATCAGGAAGTAAAACAAAGATGGCCGCCTCCGTATCAGGAAGTAAATGCGGAAGTAAGAAACTTTTTGGGGTCATGAACCAATGAGCTCAGGCCACAGGGAGGAACAGGGCGGCCATTTTGGATTCATCTTCCAGGTTTTATTATAGTTCTATGATTTTATTATAGTTCTATGATTTTATTATAGTTCTATGGTTTTATTCCACCAAATAAAGTCAACACTAGAAAATCATAAAAACCTGTAATAGGCCCTTTAAGACCCTCGAGAGCAGCTTTAAAGGAGATGAACAACATGGAAAATGTAGAAATAAAATGAGGGCAAAACAGAGAAGGTCCAGACCGTTGTCAGAGATGTCCAGACTCGTGATGTTTGGGATTTCTGCGATGCATCCTTCAAGAATCTGAGAGCCGCCAGAACGAAGCTGAAACGAGAAAAGAATCGACGGAGGTTCAAACTTTGAAACATAAAATGGGTTTAAATGATGTGAGAGTCGTACGTCGCAGCAGCTGAGATCCAGAGCCACGTCACTGAGGTTTGGATTACAGCCCAGACCCAGCAGCAGAGCCCTGAAACAGAACCAGAACCGGGGCTGAAACGGGCCAGAACCAGGGCTGAAACAGGACTGAAACAGGGCTGAAACAGAACCAGAACCAGGGCTGAAACGGGACTGAAACAGGGCTGAAACAGAACCAGAACCAGGACTGAAACAGAACCAGAACCAGGACTGAAACGGGCCAGAACCAGGACTGAAACGGGCCAGAACCAGGGCTGAAACAGGACCAGAACCAGGGCTGAAACAGGACTGAAACAGAACCAGAACCAGGGCTGAAACAGGCCAGAACCAGGGCTGACAGAGGGACTGAAACAGGGCCAGAACCAGGACTGAAACAGAACCAGAACCAGGGCTGAAACAAGGACTGAACCAGGGCTGAAACAGGACTGGAACAGAACCAGAACCAGGACTGAAACGGGCCAGAACCAGGACTGAAACAGAACCAGAACCAGGGCTGACAGAGGGACTGAAACAGGGCCAGAACCAGGACTGAAACAGAACCAGAACCAGGGCTGAAACAAGGACTGAACCAGGGCTGAAACAGGACTGGAACAGAACCAGAACCAGGACTGAAACGGGCCAGAACCAGGACTGAAACAGAACCAGGGCTGAAACAGGCCAGAACCAGGGCTGACAGAGGGACTGAAACAGGGCCAGAACCAGGACTGAAACAGAACCAGGTCTGAAACAGAACCAGGTCTGAAACAGGGCCAGAACCAGGGCTGAAACAAGGACTGAACCAGGACTGAAACAGAACCAGGGCTGAAACAGAACCAGAACCAGGTCTGAAACAGGGCCAGAACCAGGGCTGAAACAGGACTGAAACAGAACCAGAACCAGGGCTGAAACAGGCCAGAACCAGGGCTGACAGAGGGACTGAAACAGGGCCAGAACCAAGACTGAAACAGAACCAGAACCAGGGCTGAAACAAGGACTGAACCAGGGCTGAAACAGGACTGGAACAGAACCAGAACCAGGACTGAAACGGGCCAGAACCAGGACTGAAACAGAACCAGAACCAGGGCTGAAACAGGGCCAGAACCAGGACTGAAACAGAACCAGAACCAGGACTGAAACAGGCCAGAACCGGGGCTGAAACAAGGACTGAACCAGGACTGAAACAGAACCAGAACCAGGGCTGAAACGGGCCAGAACCAGGGCTGAAACAGGACTGAAACAGAACCAGGGCTGAAACGGGCCAGAACCAGGTCTGAAACAGGACTGAAACAGAACCAGGGCTGAAACGGGCCAGAACCAGGGCTGAAACAGGACTGAAACAGAACCAGAACCAGGGCTGAAACGGGCCAGAACCAGGACTAGAACCAGGGCTGAAACAGGCCAGAACCAGGACTGAAACAGAACCAGAGCTGAAACGGGCTAGAACCAGGACTGAAACAGAACCAGAACCAGGACTGAAACAGAACCAGAACCAGGGCTGAAACGGGACTGAAATAGAACCAGAACCAGGTCTGAAACAAGACTGAAACAGAACCAGAACCAGGGCTGAAACAGGGCTAGAACCAGGGCTGAAACAGAACCAGAACCAGGACCAGAACCAGGCCTGAAACGGGCCAGAACCAGGCCTGAAACGGGCCAGAACCAGGCCTGAAACAGGGCCAGAACCAGGACTGAAACAGGACTGAAACAGAACCAGAACCAGGGCTGAAACGGGCCAGAACCAGGACTAGAACCAGGGCTGAAACAGGCCAGAACCAGGCCTGAAACGGGCCAGAACCAGGTCTGAAACAGGACTGAAACAGAACTAGAACCAGGGCTGAAACGGGCCAGAACCAGGCCTGAAACAGGACTGAAACAGAACCAGAACCAGGGCTGAAACGGGCCAGAACCAGGACTAGAACCAGGGCTGAAACAGGCCAGAACCAGGGCTGAAACAGGGCCAGAACCAGGACTGAAACAGAACCAGAACCAGGGCTGAAACAGGGCTAGAACCAGGGATGAAACAGAACCAGAACCAGGGCTGAAACGGGACTGAAATAGAACCAGAACCAGGTCTGAAACAAGACTGAAACAGAACCAGAACCAGGGCTGAAACAGGGCTAGAACCAGGGCTGAAACAGAACCGACTGAAACAGAACCAGAACCAGGTCTGAAACGGGACTGAAATAGAACCAGAACCAGGTCTGAAACAGGACTGAAACAGAACCAGAACCAGGGCTGAAACAAGGACTGAACCAGGGCTGAAACAGAACCAGAACTAGGACCAGAACCAGGGCTGAAACGGGCCAGAACCAGGACTGAAACGGGCCAGAACCAGGCCTGAAACAGGGCCAGAACCAGGACTGAAACAGGACTGAAACAGAACCAGAACCAGGGCTGAAACGGGCCAGAACCAGGACTAGAACCAGGGCTGAAACAGGCCAGAACCAGGCCTGAAACGGGCCAGAACCAGGTCTGAAACAGGACTGAAACAGAACTAGAACCAGGGCTGAAACGGGCCAGAACCAGGGCTGAAACAGGACTGAAACAGAACCAGAACCAGGGCTGAAACGGGCCAGAACCAGGACTAGAACCAGGGCTGAAACAGGCCAGAACCAGGTCTGAAACAGAACCAGAACCAGGGCTGAAACAGGGCTAGAACCAGGGATGAAACAGAACCAGAACCAGGGCTGAAACGGGACTGAAATAGAACCAGAACCAGGTCTGAAACAAGACTGAAACAGAACCAGAACCAGGGCTGAAACAGGGCTAGAACCAGGGCTGAAACAGAACCAGAACCAGGACCAGAACCAGGCCTGAAACGGGCCAGAACCAGGCCTGAAACAGGGCCAGAACCAGGACTGAAACAGGACTGAAACAGAAACAGAACCAGGACCAGAACCAGGCCTGAAACAGGGCCAGAACCAGGGCTGAAACAGAACCAGAACCAGGACCAGAACCAGAGCTGAAACGGGCCAGAACCAGAACTGAAACAGCTCTGAAACAGAACCAGGCCTGAAACAGGGCCAGAACCAGGGCTGAAACAAGACTGAAACAGGGCCAGAACCAGGGCTGAAACAGAACCAGAGACCAGAACCAGGGCTGAAACGGGCCAGAACCAGGGCTGAAACGGGACTGAAATAGAACCAGAACCAGGTCTGAAACAAGACTGAAACAGAACCAGGGCTGAAACAGGGCCAGAACCAGGACCAGAACCAGGGCAGAAACGGGCCAGAACCAGGCCTGAAACAGGGCCAGAACCAGAACTGAAACAGGACTGAAACAGAACCAGAACCAGGGCTGAAACAGGGCCAGAACCAGGGCTGAAACAGAACCAGAACCAGGACTGAAACAAGACTGAAACAGGGCCAGAACCAGGGCTGAAACAGAACCAGGACCAGAACCAGGGCTGAAACGGGCCAGAACCAGGGCTGAAACGGGACTGAAATAGAACCAGAACCAGGTCTGAAACAAGACTGAAACAGAACCAGAACCAGGGCTGAAACAGGGCCAGAACCAGGACCAGAACCAGGACTGAAACGGGACAGAACCAGGCCTGAAACAGGGCCAGAACCAGAACCAGGACTGAAACAGGACTGAAACAGAACCAGGACCAGAACCAGGACCAGAACCAGGGCTGAAACGGGCCAGAACCAGGACTGAAACAGGACCAGAACTAGGACCAGAACCAGGGCTGAAACAGAACCAGAACTAGGACCAGAACCAGGGCTGAAACAGCTCTGAAACAGAACCAGAACCAGGGCTGAAACAGGGCCAGAACCAGGACTAGAACAGGGCCAGAACCAGGACTGAAACAGGACCAGAACCAGGGCTGAAACGGGCCAGAACCAGGACCAGAACCAGGCCTGAAACAGGGCCAGAACCAGGACTGAAACAGAACCAGAACTAGGACCAGAACCAGGGCTGAAACGGGCCAGAACCAGGACTAAAACAGCTCTGAAACAGAACCAGGGCTGAAACAGAACCAGAACCAGGGCTGAAACAGGGCCAGAACCAGGACTGAAACAGGACCAGAACCAGGGCTGAAACGGGCCAGAACCAGGACCAGAACCAGGACTGAAACAGAACCAGAACCAGGACCAGAACCAGGGCTGAAACGGGCCAGAACCAGGACTGAAACAGCTCTGAAACAGAACCAGGGCTGAAACAGAACCAGAACCAGGGCTGAAATAGGACCAGAACCAGGGCTGAAACGGGCCAGAACCAGAACCAGGGCCAGAACCAGGGCTGAAACAGGGCCAGAATCAAGTGGTTCTGAACAGGGACTAAAACAGGTCTAAACCAGGTCTAAACTAGGACTAAACCAGGTCTAAACCAGGACTAAACCAGGACTAAACCAGGTCTAAACCAGGACTAAACCAGGTCTAATCCAGGACTAAACCAGGACTAAACCAGGTCTAAACCAGGACTAAACCAGGTCTAGGGGGAGGGCGTCTGACTCACTTGAGGGCGTCCAGGGGGAGTTTTGTTCCAGACAGAGACACAGAGCTCAGACTCAGAGCGGAGCTGAAGAACTGTTTGAACCCCGACGAGATCTCCTTACACTTCCTACAACAAACAAACAAACACACAAACAAACACAGACACACAAACAAACAAACACACAAACAAACACAGACACACAAACACACAAACAAACAAACAAACAAACACAGACACACAAACACACAAACAAACAAACAAACACAGACACACAAACAAACAAACAAACACAGACACACAAACACACAAACAAACAAACAGACAAACAAAGAAACAAACAAACAGACAAACAAACAAATACAAACAAACAAACAGACAAACAAAGAAACAAACAAACACACAAACAAACACACAAACAAACAGACAAACAAACAAACAAACAGACAAACAAAGAAACAAACAAACAGACAAACAAACAAATACAAACAAACAAACAGACAAACAAAGAAACAAACAAACACACAAACAAACACACAAACAAACAGACAAACAAACAAATACAAACAAACACACAAACAAACACAAACAAATACAAACAAACAAACACACAAACACGTAAACAAACAGACAAACAAACAACCATGTAAACAAACAAACACACAAACAAACAAACACACAAACAAACAACCATGTAAACAAACAAACAGACAAACAAATACAAACAGACAAACACACAAACAAAAACACAAACAAACAAACACGTAAACAAACATACAAACAAACAAACAAACACACAAACAAACACAAACAAACAAACAAACACAATCACAAACAAACAGACACGTAAACAAACAAACAAACACACAAACAAACAAACACACACAAACAAACACAAACAAACAAACACAATCACAAACAAACAGACACGTAAACAAACAAACAAACAAACACACAGACAAAGGTAAAAATAAAGTGTTAATCTTGTATTTGGAAAATGAAACGTGTTGTGTTTTAATCGTGCGTTTGTTGTTCTGCTCATGTTTTTGCGTTTGTTGTTCTGCTCATGTTTTTGCGTTTGTTGTTCTGCTCATGTTTTTGCGTTTGTTGTTCTGCTCATGTTTTTGCGTTTGTTGTTCTGCTCATGTTTTTGCGTTTGTTGTTCTGCTCATGTTTTTGCGTTTGTTGTTCTGCTCATGTTTTTGCGTTTGTTGTTCTGCTCATGTTTTTGCGTTTGTTGTTCTGCTCATGTTTTTGCGTTTGTTGTTCTGCTCATGTTTTTGCGTTTGTTTTAAAAGCGAGCGCCGCTGGTCTGTGCCAGCAGGGGGCGCACTGACCTGTGGGAGAACACACACTTGGACAGGTTCAGGACCGACAGGTGCTGCAGACTTCCCCTGAGCAGAGACGAGCAGATCTACAGGAGAGAAAAGAGAGATCAGAGCGAGTGGAGGGGGGGGGGGGGGGGGAGAGGTGGGAGGAGGAGGGGAGAGGAGTGGGTGGAGGGGAGGGAGGAGGAGAGAGGAGAGGAGGAGGAGAGAGGTTGGAGGAGAGGAGCAGAGACGAGCAGATCTACAGGAGAGAAAAGAGAGATCAGAGCCAGAGAGTGGAGGGGGAGAGGAGGGAGGAGGAGGAGAGAGGAGAGGGAGGAGGGGAGGGAGGAGGAGAGAGGAGAGGAGGAGGAGAGAGGTTGGAGGAGAGGAGCAGAGACGAGCAGATCTACAGGAGAGAAAAGAGAGATCAGAGCGAGTGGAGGGGGGAGGAGAGAGGAGGAGGAGAGAGGAGGGAGGAGAGGGAGGAGGGGAGGGAGGAGGAGAGAGGAGAGGAGGAGGAGAGAGGTTGGAGGAGAGGAGCAGAGACGAGCAGATCTACAGAAACCCGAGAGAAAAGAGAGATCAGAGCGAGAGGAGGGGGGAGGAGGAGGAGAGAGGGGGGAGGAGAGAGGAGGGGTAGGAGGAGAGCCGGGGGAGGAGAGAGGAGAGGAGCAGAGACGAGCAGATCTACAGGAGAGAAAAGAGAGATCAGAGCGAGTGGAGGGGGAGGAGGGGGGAGGAGGAGGAGAGAGGAGGGAGGAGGAGGAGAGAGGAGAGGGAGGAGGGGAGGGAGGAGGAGAGAGGAGAGGAGGAGGAGAGAGGTTGGAGGAGAGGAGCAGAGACGAGCAGATCTACAGGAGAGAAAAGAGAGATCAGAGCGAGTGGAGGGGGAGGAGAGAGAGGAGGAGGAGAGAGGAGGGAGGAGAGGGAGGAGGGGAGGGAGGAGGAGAGAGGAGAGGAGGAGGAGAGAGGTTGGAGGAGAGGAGCAGAGACGAGCAGATCTACAGAAACCCGAGAGAAAAGAGAGATCAGAGCGAGAGGAGGGGGGAGGAGGAGGAGAGAGGGGGAGGAGAGAGGAGGGGTAAGAGGAGAGAGGGGGGAGGAGAGAGGAGAGGAGCAGAGACGAGCAGATCTACAGGAGAGAAAAGAGAGATCAGAGAAGCGAGTGGAGGGGAGGAGAGAGGAGGAGGAGGAGAGAGGAGGGAGGAGGAGGAGAGAGGAGAGAGGAGGGAGGAGAGGGAGGAGGGGAGGGAGGAGGAGAGAGGAGAGGAGGAGGAGAGAGGTTGGAGGAGAGGAGCAGAGACGAGCAGATCTACAGAAACACGAGATAAAAGAGAGATCAGAGCGAGAGGAGGGGGAGGAGGAGGAGAGAGGGGAGGAGGAGGAGAGAGGGGTGAGGAGAGAGGAGAGGAGGGGGAGGAAGAGGAGAGAGGGGGGAGGAGAGAGGAGTGGAGCAGAGACCAGCAGATCTACAGAAACACGAGAGAAAAGAGAGATCAGAGCGAGAGGAGGGGGGAGGAGGAGGAGAGAGGGGGGAGGAGGAGGAGAGAGGGGTGAGGAGAGAGGAGAGGAGGGGGAGGAAGAGGAGAGAGGGGGGAGGAGAGAGGAGTGGAGCAGAGACCAGCAGATCTACAGAAACACGAGAGAAAAGAGAGATCAGAGCGAGAGGAGGGGGGAGGAGGAGGAGAGAGGGGGGAGGAGGAGGAGAGAGGGGGAGGAAGAGGAGAGAGGGGGAGGAGAGAGAGAGGGGTAGGAGGAGAGAGGGGGGAGGAGAGAGGAGAGGAGCAGAGACGAGCAGATCTACAGGAGAGAAAAGAGAGATCAGAGCGAGTGGAGGGGGGAGGAGGGGGGAGGAGGAGGAGAGAGGAGGGAGGAGAGGGAGGAGGAGGAGAGGGGGAGGGAGGAGGAGAGAGGAGAGGAGGAGGAGAGAGGTTGGAGGAGAGGAGCAGAGACGAGCAGATCTACAGAAACACGAGAGAAAAGAGAGATCAGAGCGAGAGGAGGGGGGAGGAGGGGGGAGGAGGAGGAGAGAGGGGGGAGGAGGAGGAGAGAGGGGTGAGGAGAGAGGAGAGGAGGGGGAGGAAGAGGAGAGAGGGGGGAGGAGAGAGGAGTGGAGCAGAGACCAGCAGATCTACAGGAACACGAGAGAAAAGAGAGATCAGAGCGAGAGGAGGGGGGGGGGGAGGGGGGAGGAGGGGGGGGGAGGGGGAGGAGGTGTACAGTTGTGGAGCTGTGGGTGTGACCTTTGACCTCTGACCTGTTCCAGGGAGCAGTCGCTGTGAGACAAATCCAGAGCCTCCAAAGTGTTCGACTGAGCGAGAAAAGTCTGCAACAGCTGCAGAGAAAAACACTTTGTATGAAACATAAGAACATGAAGTGTGCAGGGGCGGACCTGCCAGGGGCGGACCTGTGCCGGGGCGGACCTGTGCAGGGGCGGACCTGTGCAGGGCGGACCTGCCAGGGCTAAACGAGGTCCAGGCCCCTCCTCGTCTCGTTTGTTTTTGAAGGAAGCTTTTTTTCCCTCAATTGGACAATTCTGATTCATTTGTGCAGCAGCTCTGAACAGGGGGGTTGGGGGTCCTTCCCCAGAAGAATATTAAGAATTCAGACTCAGATGTCGGTGCATTTTACAAACGTTCAGCCGATTTAAACTAGGGCTAAGTCAAGGCGTTAACTCCTGATTAATCAGAGAAAATTGACGCATTAATCACAAATTGACGCGGATTAATCACTCGGGTTGATTTGATGAAACGCTCTTTTAGATCAGCAGGAGATCACTGCGGCTGATGTTTACGAGCGCGTACAGCGGCGCGGAGCGGCGTACAGCGGAGAGGCGTACAGCGGAGCGGAGCGGCGTATAGCGGAGCGGAGCGGCGTACAGCGGAGCGGCCTTGATCCGCGCGGCAGAACAAACCAAACACACGGTGGAGCTCACGTGTTGAGCGGCGTGTGCTCCGTGACCAAAACTAAACTCATGTGTGACGCTAAAACAAGTGAACTGGAACAAACATGTCACCAAACTATTACAGACATCAGACCTGCACCAGACCCACACCAGACCCACATCACACCCACACCAGACCCGCACCAGACCCATTTGTCTCCTTTAGTGTCAGTTACCTCTGTAACTATAGTTCTATGAGTGTATGAAGGGCCCTTTACCCATTAAACCTGTGTTTGGTCGTGAAGCCTAGATTTACCTGAAACATGAGCCACAGACTCAACATGAAATGTGTCGACTTTACTTAAGTTTAGACAGATCTAAATAATTTATTGAGATAATTACATATATTATACAATTATTTAATTTTCAGAAGAAAATGTGCAAAAATACATTAAAATAGACATAAACTATGACACTTGAAAAAGTGCTGAGGCTGATGGTGATCACAGTTCCAACGTGTGATTAATCAGACACATTTTTTTATCGTTTTGACAGCACTAGTTATATTAATTTGTAATTTTATAATGTTATATTTTATTTACGTTTATCTTTTTTACGGGGGGTGTGGTTTGGGCAGAATTCATAATTTGACAATCCCAGAGGGTTTTGTTGGTCTTTTTCTTCGTTAAAAGTTCACGGCGGTGATACTGAGAGAAAACAAAACAGTTTCAGAGCCGTGTGTCGATGAGGATCAGGAAGGGCATCTGACTGGGGCCCCTTCAGGTTGGGGTCCAAGGCAGTTGTCACGGCAGGTCCGCCGCTGCGTGTGTTTTGGTTTGTGTTGAACAAAGTCTCTTCTTTATTCAGATTCAGGGCTGTGTTTAGTGTTTCACCTGCAGCTCGTCTCCTCGAAGAGAGTTCCCCGACAGGTCCAGCACCTTCAGAGTCGAAGCAATGGCAGGGTTTGAGCCGAGCGCCTGACACACACTGTTCACTCCTGAAACACACAAACACACACAAACACACACTGTTCACTCCTGAAACACACAAACACACACAAACACACACTGTTCACTCCTGAAACACACAAACACACACTGTTCACTCCTGAAACACACAAACACACACTGTTCACCCCTGAAACACACAAACACACACAAACACACACTGTTCACTCCTGAAACACACAAACACACACAAACACACACTGTTCACTCCTGAAACACACAAACACACACAAACACACACTGTTCACTCCTGAAACACACAAACACACACTGTTCACTCCTGAAACACACAAACACACACAAACACACACTGTTCACTCCTGAAACACACAAACACACACTGTTCACTCCTGAAACACACAAACACACACAAACACACACTGTTCACTCCTGACCATTGACCGTATAAATCTCTGGACGGCTCGCCCGCTACCACCGTGTTCCAAACAGGAAGTGACCCTGAGTCTGCTCTGGCTCCGCCCTCTTCCTGTGACCCTGAGTCTGTCCTGGCTCCGCCCTCTTCCTGTGACACTGAGTCTGCTCTGGCTCCGCCCTCTTCCTGTGACACTGGGGTCTTTTCTCTAACGGCTTCTGTCAAACTCACATCTGGAGCTAAAATGTGACGCTCCACAGGATCTGGTTTGATTAAAGTCATGTTCTTAAATCGACTTATTACAACAATAACAACTGACCAATCAGGGGCTTCCTTTTCCGGGGGTCGGTTTCGCAGCTAGAGCTGCACGTTGCCGCTGTCTCCTCCCACCGAGGGGCGGAGACTGTTAACAACCTCGCTCCTGATTGGTCCGTGTGGTTGCCACGATACGCACTCAGATTTAAATATGGAATCTGGCCCCACTTTAGCGGCTATAACTGCTAGCTCCACTTTAGCCGCTATAACTGCTAGCCCCACTTTAGTCGCTATAACCGCTAGCCCCACTTTAGCCGCTATAACCGCTAGCCCCACTTTAGCCGCTATAACCGCTAGCTCCACTTTAGCCGATATAACCGCTAGCTCCACTTTAGCCGTTATAACCGCTAGCTCCACTTTAGCCGCTATAACCGCTAGCCCCACTTTAGCCGCTATAACTGCTAGCTCCACTTTAGCCGCTATAACTGCTAGCCGCTATAACTGCTAGCCCCACTTTAGCTGCTATAACTGCTAACCCCACTGCTAGCCCCACTTTAGCCGCAATAACTGCTAACCCCACTGCTAGCCGCTATAACTACTAGCTCCACTTTAGCCGCTATAACTGCTAGCCCCACTTTAGCCGCTATAACTGCTAGCCACTATAACTGCTAGCTCCACTTTAGCTGCTATAACTGCTAACCCCACTGCTAGCCCCACTTTAGCCGCAATAACTGCTAACCCCACTGCTAGCCGCTATAACTACTAGCTCCACTTTAGCCGCTATAACTGCTAGCCCCACTTTAGCCGCTATAACTGCTAGCTCCACTTTAGCCGCTATAACTGCTAGCCCCACTATAGCCGTTATAACTGCTAGCCGCTATAACTGCTAGCCCCACTTTAGCCGCTATAACTGCTAGCCGCTATAACTGCTAGCCCCAATTTAGCCGCTATAACTGCTAGCTCCACTTTAGCCGCTATAACTGCTAGCTCCACTTTAGCCGCTATAACTGCTAGCCCCACTTTAGCCGCTATAACTGCTAGCCGCTATAACTGCTAGCCCCACTTTAGCCGCTATAACTGCTAGCCGCTATAACTGTTAGCCCCACTTTAGTGCCTTAAAACTGTCTGTCGTGGAGTAAAGACAAAGAATCACTGACCTTTAGGGGACAGACCCGTCCTGGACAGGTTCAACAGTTTGAGTCCCAGAGGAAGTTTGGCCAACTGTGCCCCGAGAGCACAGACTCCTGAAACACAGAGTTATAACTTATTTACAACACAATAAATGACTGAATGTTCCGCAGTGGGGCTTTATATGTGCCGTTACCTTTGTCCTCGAGCGAGTTGTTGCAGAGCGTGAGCGAGTGCAGCGCCGAGGCCGGGTTCAGAGACAGCGCCGAGGAAAACTTCTGCGCGAAGTCACTGCGGAGAGAAACACACCGAGGGTTAAAACGGCGTTAGCAAAGCGCGGCGTTAGCGGAGCGCGGCGCCGGCTCTGACCTGCGGAGGGCGGCGTTGTCCAGCACCAGCTCCTCCAGGCGGCCGGAGCGGGCGACGACGCGCAGGATCTGGTCGCACACGTCCGCCGGCTGGAGACGCCGCCAAAACACCGGCAAAACACCAAACAGACGACGTCACACGGGTTTGTGGAGTTTGCGTGTGTTTGTTTAGCTTTATTTTACAGTATACGGTACTTTTGTTGCCTTTTTATTGCCTTGTGGCGCTTTTATTGTTTTGTTGTGTTTTGCAGCATATTTTTATTACGTTTTCATGTCATTTTATTGCGTCTTTTGTTACATTTTGTTGTGTTCGTTGGGTTTTCGTTGAGTTTTTGCTGTACTTTCTTTGCGTTCTGTTTCTACATATCGTTTCATTGTTCTTTGTGTTTGTATGTGTTTTTAGAGAAAACTGTCACAATAAATAAATAATTAAAGGAGTAAAACCCAGTACCAGTTTGTAGTCTTTGATGGAGAGTTTGGTGAACCATTGATTGTGTTCAAGAACCGCCAGGATCGGCACCAGATCTCTGAGAAAACACCACATTTAACCAAACCAGCACCTGACAGACAGGGGGACACCTGTCACAGAGGGAGGGCATCTGTCTTACTTGTTCTCCAGGTGGATAAAGTCCTGCAGGTTCAGTTCCTTTGTGTCTTGAGTTAAATAAATGGTGTCGACGTCCTGGAACAACAACAACAGTAAATGCTCCATTATATTTGTGTTTGAGTTGGTTTGGTGTAGTTTTGTATCGTTTTGTGTGTTGTTTTCATGCTGTTTTGGTGTTGTTACGCTGTTGTTTTGGTGTTGTTATGCTGTTGTTTTTGTGTTGTTACGCTGTTGTTTTGGTGTTGTTACGCTGTTGTTTTGGTGTTGTTTTGGTGTTGTTATGCTGTTGTTTTGGTGTCGTTTTTGTGTTGTTACGCTATTGTTACGCTGTTGTTACACTGTTGTTTTGGTGTTGTTTTGGTGTTGTTATGCTGTTATGCTGTTTTGCTGTTGTTTTGCTGTTGTTTTGCTGTTGTTTTGCTGTTGTTTTGCTGTTGTTTTGCTGTTGTTTTGCTGTTGTTATGCTGTTGTTATGCTGTTGTTATGCTGTTGTTTTGCTGTTGTTTTGCTGTTGTTTTGCTGTTGTTATGCTGTTGTTTTGGTGTTGTTTTGGTGTTGTTTTGCTGTTGTTTTGCTGTTGTTTTGGCGTTGTTATGCTGTTGTTATGCTGTTGTTACGCTGTTGTTACGCTGTTGTTACACTGTTGTTTTGGTGTTGTTTTTGTGTTGTTTTGGTGTTGTTATGCTGTTGTTTTGGTGTTGTTACGCTGTTGTTTTGGTGTTGTTATGCTGTTGTTACACTGTTGTTTTGGTGTTGTTTTTGTGTTACGCTGTTGTTACGCTGTTGTTACACTGTTGTTTTGGTGTTGTTTTTGTGTTGTTTTGGTGTTGTTATGCTGTTGTTTTGGTGTTGTTATGCTGTTGTTTTGGTGTTGTTTTGGTGTTGTTACGCTGTTGTTTTGGTGTTGTTAAGCTGTTGTTACGCTGTTGTTTTGGTGTTGTTACACTGTTGTTTTGGTGTTGTTTTTGTGTTGTTTTGGTGTTGTTATGCTGTTGTTTTGGTGTTGTTATGCTGTTGTTTTGGTGTTGTTATGCTGTTGTTACGCTGTTGTTTTGGTGTTGTTACACTGTTGTTTTGGTGTTGTTTTTGTGTTGTTTTGGTGTTGTTATGCTGTTGTTTTGGTGTTGTTATGCTGTTGTTATGCTGTTGTTATGCTGTTGTTTTGGTGTTGTTTTGGTGTTGTTACGCTGTTGTTACGCTGTTGTTTTGGTGTTGTTACACTGTTGTTTTGGTGTTGTTTTTGTGTTTTGGTGTTGTTACGCTGTTGTTTTTGTGTTGTTATGCTGTTGTTTTGGTGTTGTTAAGCTGTTGTTACGCTGTTGTTTTGGTGTTGTTACACTGTTGTTTTGGTGTTGTTTTGGTGTTGTTTTGGTGTTGTTATGCTGTTGTTTTGGTGTTGTTTTGGTGTTGTTACGCTGTTGTTACGCTGTTGTTTTTGGTGTTGTTACACTGTTGTTTTGGTGTTGTTTTTGTGTTGTTTTGGTGTTGTTATGCTGTTGTTTTGGTGTTGTTACGCTGTTGTTTTGGTGTTGTTACGATGTTGTTTTGGTGTTGTTACGATGTTGTTTTGGTGTTGTTACGATGTTGTTTTGGTGTTGTTACGATGTTGTTTTGGTGTTGTTATGCTGTTGTTTTGCTGTTGTTTTGGTGTTGTTACGCTGTTGTTACGCTGTTGTTTTGGTGTTGTTTTTGTGTTGTTTTGGTGTTGTTATGCTGTTGTTTTGGTGTTGTTAAGCTGTTGTTACGCTGTTGTTTTGGTGTTGTTACACTGTTGTTTTGGTGTTGTTTTTGTGTTGTTTTGGTGTTGTTATGCTGTTGTTTTGGTGTTGTTATGCTGTTGTTTTGGTGTTGTTACGCTGTTGTTTTGGTGTTGTTACGATGTTGTTTTGGTGTTGTTACGATGTTGTTTTGGTGTTGTTATGCTGTTGTTTTGGTGTTGTTACGTTGTTGTTTTGGTGTTGTTACGATGTTGTTTTGGTGTTGTTACGATGTTGTTTTGGTGTTGTTATGCTGTTGTTTTGGTGTTGTTACGCTGTTGTTTTTGTGTTATGCTGTTGTTTTGGTGTTGTTTTGGTGTTGTTTTGGTGTTGTTTTGGTGTTCTTCCTGTGTTGTGTTGTTTGTGTGTTGTTTTTGTGCTGTTTGTGTGCTATTTTAGTGTTGTGTGTTGTTTTGGTGTCGTTTTGGTGTCGTTTATGTATTGTTGGTGAGTTGTTTTAGTGTTGTATGTTGTTTTGGGTTCATATTGTGTTGCTTATGTGTTGTTTCATGTTGTTTGTGTATCGCTTTCGTATTTTTGTGCTGTTATGCTGTTGTTATGGTGATGTTTTAGTATAGTTTTTGTGCTGTTTGTGTGTTGTTTTCATTCTGTTTTGGCTTTGTTTGTGTGTTGTTTTGGTGTCGCTTTGTGTTGTTTTTGTGTTGTTTGTGTATTTTGTTTTGTGTTGTTTGTGTGTTGTTTTGTGTTGTTTGTGTGTTGTTTGTGTGTTATTTGTGTATTTTGTTTTGCTGTTGTTTTGGTTTTGTTTTGGTGTTGTTTGTGTGTTATTTGTGTATTTTGTTTTGTGTTGTTTGTGTGTTGTTTTGGTGTTGTTTGTGTGTTATTTGTGTATTTTGTTTTGTGTTGTTTGTGTGTTGTTTTGGTGTTGTTTGTGTGTTATTTGTGTATTTTGTTTTGTGTTGTTTGTGTGTTGTTTTGTGTTGTTTGTGTGTTGTTTGTGTGTTATTTGTGTATTTTGTTTTGCTGTTGTTTTGGTTTTGTTTTGGTGTTGTTTGTGTGTTATTTGTGTATTTTGTTTTGCTGTTGTTTTGGTTTTGTTTTGGTGTTGTTTGTGTGTTATTTGTGTATTTTGTTTTGTGTTGTTTGTGTGTTGTTTTTGTGTTGTTTGTGTGTTATTTGTGTATTTTGTTTTGTGTTGTTTGTGTGTTGTTTGTGTGCTGTTTTGGTGTTGTTTGTGTGTTGTTTTGGTGGAGGACGTACCCACTGCACCTCGTCCCTGTACGGCAGCCCCAGGTGATCGCACATGCAGCGATACTGAAGAGAGAAACCTCCTGCACAAACACACAAACAAAAACAAACAAACAAACAAACACACACACACACACACACACACAAATCCATCAGAGCAGCCAATCCATGACATATAAAGAGCTGAACAGTAGATCACGTGCTGCACTTTGAGGTGTTCACGTTTGACAGAGACTGATCACAGGAGACTCAGACCAAGATCCAAACATCAAACAGGGCTTTGGGCTTTGGTCGTACGACGGCCCTAAGTTTAGTTTTTGTCCCCTTTGACTCAACATTCTCAGAAATCTTTCATAACAGACAAAATCGTGCACTGGACCCCGGCTCAAATGGAGGCGTTTGCCAGTCAATGCTAACGCTAATGCTAACTTTGAAGCACAGTAAAGATAAAACAAATCAAAATAAAAAACTGAAGTAAGCTATAAACAAAAACAATCAGAAGAGCTTCTTCCCTTTTCTCTTTCATTTAGTACCTTTCACAAACACAGAAACACCGCTAGCATGTCGAGCTAGCCTCCGCTAACAGGTACAACATAAAACCCGGCCGTAGCTTCGACTGATCGTCCACTTTTAAATTCATCACGTCTTACAGCGAGACAAATAAATCTGATCAGACGAACACGGTGTGCAGTGGACGCCGGCTTCAGTGAAAGTGAAAGTGAAAGTAAAAGTACAGAGTGTGTTCTGACCACACGGGCCGAGCTCCGGTGCACCGCTCCATCTCTCCAGCAGGGCGGCGCTCCTGTCTGCAGGCTTCAGGCTCAGCTTCTTCAACAACTTCCTGCGAGACACAAATAAACGGTTATCACTCGCCCGGCTGCATTTTTTGTTGCTTTAAGTCAACTTTTTCTGACTTTTTGTCACATTTTTATCGCTTTTAGTCACGTTTTTGTCACATCTAGTTAGTTATGTTTAGTTAGTTAGTAGTGTTTTTGCCACTTTTAGTCTTTAGTGTTTGAAATAGTGTAACTGTCCTGACTCTTTTGCGGCGTGTTGTGCTCAAACTGCTCACACGGGGGCGACACCGGGGCAGATCCTCTGGAGGCTCAGGCCGATGTGAGCGATGACATCGTCCACCTCCAGGACGGAGCGCAGACTCCAGCAGCCTCTGTCGTGCTCCAGGACCAGCTGCAGGGGGCGCCACGGGACAACAGGGGGCGCCACAGGACAACAGGGGGCGCCACGGGACAACAGGGGGCGCCACGGGACAACAGGGGGGAAACACAGGACAACAGGGGGCGCCACGGGACAACAGGGGGCGCCACAGGACAACAGGGGGCGCCACGGGACAACAGGGGGCGCCACAGGACAACAGGGGGAGGAACAGGACAAGGGGGGAAACAATAAACAGATAAAATAACAATAACAAATAAAAAATAACATCAAAGGATCATTACACAATAAAGAGTGATCTTTACTGGTTATTTGTTATTACGTGTTTGTGTTACCTGTGTGTGTGTGTGTGTGTTACCTGTGTGTGTGTGTGTGTGTGTGTGTGTGTTACCTGTGTGTGTGTGTTGCTGCTCACTCCTTGTAGATCTAACAAACTGAACGACTGCTCGACCTGAAACACACGACACAAACGGTCGGTGTAATTCCTCGTTCGTCCAGCAGGGGTCAAAGGTCGCCATCTGGACACTTTTAAATCAAGACGTTTTGACTTTGGAACTGGTCTGAGAACTCTGACTTATATACTGCTCTGATTTGTGTAAGCCCCGCCCACAGGGAGGAGCCCCTGTGCTGTGTAAGCCCCGCCCACAGGGAGGAGTCCATGATAATGGCCTGTCTTTGTTAAGCTAGTAGTTAGCCCTGCTTAGTTTCACCTGAAACTAACACTTTGTTGTGTTAGCCTTTTGTTCTATTGTCCTATTGTTAGCTGTAGCATGTTATTAGCATATACTTAGCATGTGATAGCCATGTGATTAGCATATGGTTAGCATGTGGTTGGCATATACTTAGCATGTGATTAGCACGTGACTGGCATAACCCCAGCATGTGATTTGCGTATGGTTACCATGTAATTAGCATATGGTTAGCATGTGATTCGTATATGGTTAGCATGTGATTAGCATTGCTTCCACATTTGTGTTTAAAGGATTCTCTCATAAAGATGTGGTCTTCAGTCTTCTGTCAGACCAGTTCTTCTTCTGCTCCTCACGTTCTTCACACCAGTTCTTCTTCTGCTCCTCACGTTCTTCACACCAGTTCTTCTTCTGCTCCTCACGTTCTTCACACCAGTTCTTCTTCTGCTCCTCACGTTCTTCACACCAGTTCTTCTTCTACTCCTCACGTTCTTCACACCAGTTCTTCTTCTGCTCCTCACGTTCTTCACACCAGTTCTTCTTCTGTTCCTCTCGTTCTTCTTCTGCTCCTCACGTTCTTCTTCTGCTCCTCACGTTCTTCACACCAGTTCTTCTTCTGCTCCTCTCGTTCTTCTTCTGCTCCTCACGTTCTTCTTCTGCTCCTCACGTTCTTCACACCAGTTCTTCTTCTGCTCCTCTCGTTCTTCTTCTGCTCCTCACGTTCTTCTTCTGCTCCTCACGTTCTTCACACCAGTTCTTCTTCTGCTCCTCTCGTTCTTCTTCTGCTCCTCACGTTCTTCACACCAGTTCTTCTTCTGCTCCTCTCGTTCTACACACCAGTTCTTCTTCTGCTCCTCACGTTCTTCTTCTGCTCCTCACGTTCTTCACACCAGTTCTTCTTCTGCTCCTCACGTTCTTCACACCAGTTCTTCTTCTGCTCCTCACGTTCTTCACACCAGTTCTTCTTCTGCTCCTCACGTTCTTCACACCAGTTCTTCTTCTGCTCCTCTCGTTCTACACACCAGTTCTTCTTCTGCTCCTCACGTTCTTCTTCTGCTCCTCACGTTCTTCACACCAGTTCTTCTTCTGCTCCTCTCGTTCTTCACACCAGTTCTTCTTCTGTTCCTCTCGTTCTTCTTCTGCTCCTCACGTTCTTCTTCTGCTCCTCACGTTCTTCACACCAGTTCTTCTTCTGCTCCTCACGTTCTTCTTCTGCTCCTCATGTTCTTCTCACCTTCAGTCCTTCAGGCGCTGATGGACAGCACTTTGGGTCCTTGTGTCGCTGGTCGTTTGTTCAGTGTTTGGTTTCACTTTTATCACTGACAACAGATGAGCTTCAGGCGAAACTGAGCAGAGCAAACTTATTTTCATTATCCTGTGGGCGGGGCTTACACGGCACAGTGACTCCTCCCTGTGGGCGGGGCTTACACAGCAGTGACTCCTCCCTGTGGGCGGGGCTTACACAGATCAGAGCAGTATAAGTCAGAGTTCTGAGGTCTACTGAAAATTAAGTTCAGATGAAAGTTTAAACAGTGTCAAGATGAACCTTTGAAACCTCAACACGACACAAACATGATTAAACATGATTAAACATGGTTAAACATGGTTAAACATGGTTAAACATGATTAAACATGGTTAAACATGATTAAACATGATTAAACATGATTAAACATGATCAAACATGATCAAACATGATTAAACATGGTTACACATGATTAAACATGATCAAACATGATTAAACATGATTAAACATGGTTAAACATGGTTAAACATGATTAAACATGATTAAACATGGTTACACATGATTAAACATGATTACACATGGATTAAACATGATCAAACATGATCAAACATGGTTAAACATGATTAAACATGATTAAACATGGTTAAACATGGTTAAACATGATTAAACATGATTAAACATGATTAAACATGATTAAACATGATCAAACATGGTTAAACATGATTAAACATGATTAAACATGATTAAACATGATTAAACATGATTAAACATGATCAAACATGGTCAAACATGATTAAACATGATTACACATGATTAAACATGATTAAACATGATTAAACATGATCAAACATGGTCAAACATGATTAAACATGATTAAACATGATTACATGTTAAACATGATTAAACATGATTAAACATGATTAAACATGATTAAACATGATTAAACATGATTAAACATGATTAAACATGGTTAAACATGATTAAACATGATTAAACATGATTAAACATGATTAAACATGATTAAACATGATTAAACATGATTAAACATGGTTAAACATGATTAAACATGATTAAACATGGTTAAACATGATTAAACATGATTAAACATGATTAAACATGGTTAAACATGATTAAACATGGTTAAACATGATTAAACATGATTAAACATGATTAAACATGATTAAACATGATTAAACATGGTTAAACATGATTAAACATGATTAAACATGATTAAACATGGTTAAACATGATTAAACATGATTAAACATGATTAAACATGATTAAACATGATTAAACATGATCAAACATGATTAAACATGGTTAAACATGGTTAAACATGATTAAACATGATTAAACATGATTAAACATGGTTAAACATGATCAAACATGGTTAAACATGATTAAACATGGTTAAACATGATTAAACATGATTAAACATGATCAAACATGGTCAAACATGATTAAACATGATTAAACATGGTTAAACATGATTAAACATGGTTAAACATGATTAAACATGGTTAAACATGATTAAACATGATTAAACATGATTAAACATGATTAAACATGATTAAAC